>VWYI01042532.1:159508-230879 GCA_013399455.1 Anthoscopus minutus | reverse complement strand
CGCCGGTCCCGCCCCGCCAGGGGAGCGGCAGCTCCGAGCGCCGGGGCCGCGGGTCCTGCCCGGGACCGGGGGTTGGGGGAGGCGGCGCTGGCGCCGAGAAACAACCGCGCCTCCGGGGCCGCCCGCGGAGAACCGGCAGATCCAGCCCGGCCGCCACCGCAGTAGCCGGGGTGGTGACGTCACTCGCCTGCCGGTCCCGTTCGCCCCGCCCCTACGCGGCGCGAGCCCGTGCCGAGGCCACGCCCCCTCTCCGGTTCGCGCGCGGAGGGGGCGGGGCCGACGATGAGGGCGGGGCCAGGCGGAGCGCGAGCACGTGGGAGCGGGGACAGAACTGGGAATGGGGACCCCCAAATCCCCCTGCTGAAAAACCCTGCTCCGGGACCCCGAACCACACTCCGGGACCCCAAACCCAAACCATGCTCTGGGACCCAAAACTCAAACCACACTCCAGGATCCCAAACCTAAACCATGATCCAGGATCCCATTCTCCAATGTCCCAAACCCAAACTGCACTCCAGGACCCCAAACCATGCTCCGGGATCCCACAACATGCTCCGGGACCCCAAACCCAAACCACGCTCCAGGATACCAAACCCAAACCCCTTTGGGGGAGAACCGTGCAACAGAACCACCCAGGTTCTCCAGGTGTGAATTATGCACTGGAACCCCAAATCCCTTCAGGTATGAACTGTGCACTGGGACATCCAAATCCCTTTGGGGACATGAGGATGCTCTGGGACCCCCAACCCAAGTGGGACAGCACCGTGCACCGGGACAGCCCTGGAAGAACTGCAATGAGTTAATGAACGTCCGTGCTTAGGGCTCACAGCCTGCAGGCTCAGTGCACCTGCAGTTTCTGCTGGAGCACCAGGATGACCCCCGCTACCACACCCCTGAGCTGGCCTAGTGGGTGGAATTACAGCCCCTGGGTATAATTAGCAGCAAACTTTATGAGCAAGAGCATCCCTGGCCCCAGTGGCCCTGCCCAGGCCATGGAGGTGTGTGACATCTCAGGACCAGCCTGGGTGGGCCACAATGTCTCTGTCCCCCAGCACACTCAGCCCCGAGAGCCAGAGTTCAGCAGCATCCCCAGAGAGGAAGTCACTCCTGCCCAGTCACTCCAGCACTGGGAATGATGGAAACCTCCAATCGAAATCCTCTTCCTCATCACAGCCATTCCTAAAGATGAGCAGGGCAAGAGGGTCAGTCCCACAGGGGAAGCGCACCTGCACAAACCATCCCCTGCAAAATCCCATGGGCAATCCAATTCCCAGTTTCCAGACAGCTCAAGCAGCCAAGGCTCCTGTGTGGATGGGACTGGCAGGGGAAGAGGTGCCTGCAGGGCTGGAGGTGCTGGCCTCCAGGCAGCAGTGCTGTGCATGGCAGCTCCCCTGGGTGGGTTCCTGCAGCTCCAGGCCATGCCAAGGCTGGGCCCAGAGCTCTGTCCTTCTCTTGGTGCTGGAGGCACATGGCCAATCTCAGCTCCCTCTTCCTGGGGTGGCCACAGAGCCAGGACAGCCGTGGCAGTGCCCAAGTCACCTGGTCATGGCTGAACACTGAAATCCATGGAGCCTCCCAGAACAAGGACAGCTCAGAGACAAGGCTGCAGCTGGGCAGAAGGGCCAACATACATCACACAAATACCTTCTCCAGGAGAAATCCTGTAATCCAGGAAGAGGAATACTGTGGCTGGAGCCAAATCCCAGGAGCCCAGGCAAAGGACCACACAGATCCCAGCCCAGGCACTGCACCCCCATCCCTCTGAAGGGCTGAGTCTCTCACCAAAGCCCTCAGCTCTGGAACCACTTCAGCTGCTGGAACCACCTTCCCAGCGCCCCTGGAGCTGAGGAGCTGGCAGGTCCCCAAGTCCTGTGGGCCTGGAGCACTGGGGCACCACAGAGCTGAGGACTGGAGCCACATAAGGCTCTGGCAGTGGGAGCAGTGGCTCTCCCTGTTTCCTCAGGACCCAGTTTGGACCACTGCCCAGTCAGCTGGGCAGGGCACTGGTGCTTACACAGCAGAGAGAGGCATCGCTGCTCAGGGGGCAATTTCTTTATTTGTGGCCTGGAGGAAGGAGTAAAACCTGGCAAGTCTACAATGAAGTAGGAAATACAATTAAGTGGGAGAACAAGCTTCATGGAATTCAGGGTGAGCCTAAAAACTACCAGCAGCAGCAAGAGGGTGCACAGGAGCAGCGTGGTGCCAGGGCACCAGCACTAGGGACAGGGCTGGCTCCAGCAGTGCCATCTGTGCAGCCCTGCTGTGGCTCCTGCAGCCCAGGAGAAAAGCACTGGATTCCAGTTCTAGCCCTTCATTTACCCTAGCCCTTGAGTGTCTGGAAGAAGTGTGACACTGGTGTGACAGACAGATGGATGTGGATAGACCACTGGACACCTGCAGTGCAGAGCCAGGAGATCCTGCCCTCAGGGATCTGCCCTCACACCACCACTGCTTGCAGAAGGGCATCCCAGCTGCACCCCTGGCAGACACCTGGGACCACTGTCCCACCCAGGACCCCTCAGGGGACACAGCCACCTCCCCCCTGCCAGGGTTTCCCCTCCAGGAGTTGCCAAGGCAGAACTGGACCTGACCCCAGGCTCACAGCTGCTGCCCTTCCCAAAAAGGAGCTGCTGCTGAGGGTCCTGGGCAGTTCTCAGACTATGACAGGGGAGAGAGGATTAAGAGGATGGGTCTCCATGGATGGCACTGCTTGGGGCTTGGGAAAGGCCACAAGAGCAGCTTGGAGAGAGCCACAAAGGGACAGTGACCGCCTCAGCCCTCCTTGCTGTCTCCACACCCACAGCCACAGCAGCTGAGAAGGCAGCAATGGCACAGGGTGGGGATGGGCTTGCTGCCCACCCAGCACACCCAGAGCCTTGTACCCCAGGCAGACACAGGACTGGGAGTGTCACCACTACCAGCAGTGACCAGGGAGAGGCTGTGGCTGTTGGCACTGGCTCCAGGAGATGTCCCCTGCGGCGTCCCAGGTCACACCTGTCCATCGGTCAGCCCCAGGCTGTCCATCAGTGGGGCTGGTTTGCTCCTGCAGCCCAGACATCTGCAAGAGAGGGTGGAGGTGGGGATGGAGCCCTGCTGGGCCTGCCCAGCTCACAGAGGCTGCCAGATGGGACACAGGTGGGGAGGAGAGGAAGGCAGGAGACCCCTTCCCCTGCCAGGCTGAAGGAATTCATGAAAGGAAGAGGCTCTTGGCATTCTTTGTACACAGTCCTGCTGCTGGGGCACAGAGAATGGGCATCATGTTGCTTCAAGGGAATCTCAGAAGTGTCTGGACAAGCATCCAAAATAAACCATGTGTCACAAGCCAGGCTCAAAGGGAAAATCCAGCAGGTTCTGCTTGTCCCAAGTAATCCCTAGGATCGTCCATGAGGACACTGCACCCACTGCTATGGCAGCCATGCCCCGGGAGAATCATGGTTAAGAATCATCATTTAAGTTGAAAAAGCCCTCTAGGACTGTCAAATCCAACTGTTCCCTCAGCACTGCCAAGGCCACCACTAACACATGTCCCCAAGTGCCACATCCACATGGCTTTTAAATCCCCCCAGGGATGGGGACTCCACCACTGCCCTGGGCAGCTGTGCCAGTGCCTGACCACCCCTTCCATGAAGAAATTTTCCCAATATCCAACCTAAACCTCCCCTGCTGCAACCTGGGGCCGTTTCCCCTTGTCCTGTCCCTGTTCCCTGGGAGCAGAGCCCAACCCCCTCAATTGCCCCTCCTGTCAGGGAATTGTGCAGAGCCTGAAGGTTCCCACTGAGCCTCCTTTTCCCCAGGCTGAGCCTTTCCCAGCTGCCTCAGCTGCTCCTCATGGGACCAGTGCCCTGTGCCCCAGGGAAAAGCAGGGTTTCCCTGAGGAGCCCTGCTCCAATCCCACGAGGGGGAAATGCAGTCACCTAGAGTTTAGCAGAGGAGGAGGCAATACCCAGCAAGGCAGAGAAGCTGTTGGGGGAGGTGAGCCAGCTCCCTCCGTCCACGACCAGGGTGGTGCCGGTGACATAGGACGAGAGGGGGCTGGCCAGGTACAGGGTGCTCTGCGCGATCTCCGTCTTGTTCCCCGCGCGCTGCAGCGGGATCACGGAGAACTGGTTGGATTTCTCGGCAAATTTCCCACCTAAAAGGAGCAGGAAAGAGTCAGTTTGGACCACGGGAGGACTGTCCACCACCATGGCTGGCCAGGCACTGCAGCACTGCCCATGGGGCTGGCTCCAGGGAACTGGGATGAGATCCTGGTACAGCCCTGGGATATTAATTAGATTTAAAAGAGGAGAGCTCAAGCCTAGAAGGGATTTTGTACTGACACAGCAAGCCCAAGACAGGACCTCAGAGAGCTGTAGAACCATGGAATCATGAAATGGTTGGGGTTGGGAAGGATCCCTCCTTCTCCTCCTCTGCCACCGCCAGGGAAATCTCCCACCATCCTAGGCTGCTCCAGGCCCTGTTCAACCTGGCCTTGGGCACATCCAGGGGCAGCCACAGCCTCCCTGGGCACCCTGTGCCAGGGCCTCCCCACCCTCACAATCAGGAATTCTTCCCAATATCCCATCTAACTCTGTGGGAAGCCTTTCCCTGTGTTCTGTCCCTGCATCCCTTGTCCCAAGTCTCTTTCCAGGCCTCCTGGAGCCCCTTTAGACACTGGAAGGGGCTCTGAGATCTCCCTGGCTCCAGAGCAGAGAGCTCCAGTCCTTGGATCGTCTCCATGGCCTCTGGACCCACTCTAAGAGCTCCAGGTCTCTCCCATCCTCTGGGATCCACCAGCACTCTGCTGATGGACTACAAGAGCCAGCCCCTCAGGCAGGGCTGAGTTTTGGGAGAGCACATTCCACCATGGCTTCAGAGAGCCCAAACTGCTGCCAAACCAGTGCCCTGGGAGATACCAGGGATGTGGGAAAGGCTGTTCCCACAGAGCTGTGCCAGCCAAGCCACAGCACAGCCATGCCCAGCAGCAACTCCCCAGGAGCTGTGTGGCACTGGGGGTCCCTCCCAGTCCCCTCCCAGGGCAGGGCCTGAGCCAGGGCTGCCTTACCCAGGCGTCGGAAGCCCTCGGTGCCCGAGATGGGGCCGGGGGCCAGGCTGTTCACACGGATGTTGTTGGGTCCCCACTCCACAGCGAGGTGACGGGTCATGGCATCTGGGGAGGGATTGCAACAGCAGTGAGAAACTGGAGAGCACAGCTATTCCAGCAACTTCTTTTGAAGGGGAAAAAAAAGCCACAGAAGAGTCTGGCTGAGACCTAAGGGCCCTGGAGGGGAGAAGAGACTCATCCCAAAGCCAGGCATGTAGAAACCACACCGATTCACACTTGTCCCTCCCCAAGGCATCTTCCCATCCCAGTATTTAGGAAGAACTGGCTTCTTTCCTGGCCCCACGAGGCTCAGAGCCCCAGCAGGGTGTGTTAAGGTACCTATGGCAGCTTTGGCAGCCCCAGCATGCACCTGCAGGGCCTGCCCTCGGTAGCTCAGGGTCGCCGTGATGTTAACGATGACCCCGCCGTGGTCCTGGAGAAGGAAAGGAGATGTGGAGTTAGGCAGGCAGCAGCACAAAGGGTCACAGAGGGCTTGGAGGGACAGTCACCCAAAGGCACTGCCAAGCCATCACTGGGGCAGCTCCACCCACTGAATCTCAGAGGTGAGGCAGCCAGCGGGGCCCTGCTGGAGAAGTGGGACATGGAGAGTAGAAGGAAAGGACAAGGGAAAGTGGCAGAGCTGGAAAAGGAGCAGGAAATCAAAGCTTCTCACAGAGCATGGAAAAGTGCTGCAACAGAGCAAAGGCCTAGGGCAAGGGACAGAAGGATCTCCAGTTCAGGGCTGGGATTCTTGGAAGGCAACAGAGTGGATCTCTGCAGGGAGGCTCTGGGTCCTTGCACTTCCCTGATTTCCCCAGAAGCACAGTGTGGGATTGACACCCTGCCTACCAGAGCCTCTCCTCAGAGTCCCCTGGCTCTGTGCCACTTACCCGGAAATACTTCTCAAAGAGGACCTTGGAGGTGTTGAAGGTGCCCATGGTGTCGATGTCTATCACTGTCTTGAAGGCGTTGAAGGACAGGGCACTGGCTGGGCACAGGAAGTTCCCCGCAGCACCTGAACCACAGTGACAGGCAGGACAGGGCTGGGAGAGATGTCAGGGCCCTTGTATGACAGGGAAGTGAGGGATAATGTCTGCATGCTGGAGAGCACGTGGAGACAGCCCTGCTAAGGGAGAAACTGGTGGCTCTGGGTGCCCAGCAGCACAGCCAGCATGAGGGGAGCAGGGATGATCCACGGCTAGACAAACAGGCTGTGTACCACACACAGGTCTCTGCTTCCTTTGTGCTCCCAGGGATGCCTGTGCAGGACAACACCCTGCCCAGCAGTGAACCCAATCCCTCCCCCTGCCCTCCCCATCCTCACCATTAATGAGGATGTCAATCCTCTTGAACTCCTTCAGCGCCTCATCCACCGCTGCCACGATGGTCTGAGGCTGCCGCACGTCGATGGACAGGGGCAGGCACTGCTGCCCTGTGGCTGCCACCAGCTTTTTTGAAGCCTAAAAGAACAAAAAGAAACTTGAGAGAGTCTGGCTGCACCCTGCTAGCCCTAAGGTAGCAAGGGAAAGCTCCTGCATGTTGTATCCCAGTCACACTGCATGCTGGGCTGGCCACAGCAGGCTAAGCCCAGTTACCTGCATGGGCTGCCGTGGACACAGCACATCCCAGGCAACATCTCTGCAGGGCAAGTACAAAGGCTGGAGCCCAGCAAGGCATTTTTGGCATGAGCCCAAGCATAATTGCCCTTTAGATCCAAAAGGTCAGTGGGCAAAAGGGCAAAGACAGAGCAGCCAGGTATCAGGCTGTGAGATGAACCGGCTCTGCAGCTCAGAGTTTGTCACAAGCCACCGCTATGGCTCATTAAGAGTAAGATATTCCCCAGAAAATTAAGCACAGGGGACACACAAGCTCAGCAGGAACTTCACACAATGTTCAGAGCTGCTCCGACTTCTGTTTGGGGCTCTGTGAGAGGCTTTGAGCCCCAGCAACACGAGCAGCTGGAGTCCTGGACTGCAGATTCTGTGGCCTCAGACGACTCTGGCTCCTAAGGACTAAAAACCTGCTGAGCTTTGCAGCTTCTTCTGGCACGTGAACATGAGGGAGTGGAAAACGACAGCCAACCACACCTGCACCCTCCCCTCTACCCCAAAACACAGGATACTTGTGCAACCCACCTTGAGCCACACAGCCCCTGGGGTCCGCTCCTACGCCACACTGAAATTTCAGTACAACCATGGGCTCTGCCCTGCTTACAAACCTCCCCCACAGCCCATTTCTGTCTCTCACCCCCACAAAAAGCCATCGTGATGGTGGAACAGCCCCACAAAGCAGGCTCCAGGTTAACTGAGCTGTGCTGGAGGTGTGGTGGGTGCAGCCCCCCAAACCGGCACCCACCCTGCCCAGCACTTCCGGAGTTCCTGGGGCTGGGAAGCCGGGAAGCACTGGGAAGCCATTCCTCCTACTGCACTATTCCCAGGGCTCCCGAGGTTTCCAGGGCCCGCAGTTCTCCCGCTGGAGCTGGGACTCACCTCGGACACGCGCTGCAGGTTCCTACTGGCAATGACGGTCCGGCAGCCGTGCCTGCAGGGAAGGGGCAGGTGAGAAGGGCCGGGCTCCTCCTCAGCACCTCGGGATCACCAGGAGTTCGGGCGTTCCTTGCAGGAATCGCTGCTGCTCCAGGCCCGCGGGATGCGGACGGGGAGAGCCAGAGCCCGAGCCCCGGAGCCTCCGTGAGGGACCTGCCGCCCTCGGCTTCACATCCCGGCTCTTCCAGGGCCTGGTACCGCAGCGGGGTGAGGGATGGGACGGTGGGAAAGAGAAGAGAAGGGGGGTGAAGAGGAGGAAAGTGAGGGAAGAGAAGGGAGGGAAAAGAAAGAACGAAGAAGAGAAGAAGCGAACGGGGGAAAGAAGAAGGGAAGGAGGGGCCCGTCCTAGCGCAGGGGCTCCCACACCTCATGAAGATCTCGGCGATGCGGAAGCCGATGCCGGAGCCGCCGCCGGTGATGAAGGCCACCTGGCCCCTGTGGGACAGAGGCACGGTCAGAGGTTTTGGGGAGGCGGTCCCGGCGGGCCCCCCGGAGCGCGGGACTCACGCGAGCAGGTCGGGGTTGAGCAGGTGCCGGTACTGGGGCAGACACTCGTCCCCGTCCTCGTCCGGGGGCACCCGCGCAGCCATGGCGGCCTCGGCCATGGCGGGGGCGGGGCGGGCGCTGCTCACTGCGCGTGCGCGGGCGCCGCCGCCGTCGCCTGGCAACGGGGGGCAGCTCCGGGACACAGCGACACCTAGCGGCCGCAGCGGAACTGCAGCGCGGACAGCCCGAGCTCCAAGTGCTCCCAGTGCTCCCTGAGCATTCCCAGTGCTCCCAGAGCATCCCCAGTGCTCCCAGAGCATTCCCAGTGCTCCCAGAGCATTCCCAGTGCTCCCAGGGCATTCCCAGTGCTCCCTGAGCATTCCTAGCGCTCCCAGGGCTCCCAGAGCATTCCCAGGGCTCCCAGAGAATTCCCAGTGCTCCCTGAGCATTCCCAGTGCTCCCAGAGCATTCCCAGTGCTCGCAGTGATCCCGAGGCTCCAGGGGCTTGCTCACAATGATCCCAGTGATTCCAGAGCTGTCCCAGTGCTCCCAGAGATCCCAATGCTCTCAGCGCTCCCAGTGCTCCCAGTGCTGTCCCAAAGCTGTCCCAGTACTCCCAGTGCTCCCAGTGCTATGCCGGTGCTCCCAGTGATCTCCCAGTGATATCCACTGCGCCAGGGATATTCCAGCGTCTCACAGTGACGTCCCAATGCTTTCCGTAGTGTCCCAGAGGCCCCCAGTGCCACCCAGTGGTGTCTCAGTGCTTCACAGCGGCGTCCCAGTACCTCTCAGTGGTGTCCCAGTGCCACCCAGCGGTGTCCCAGTGGTGTCCCAGTGTCGCACAGAGCCCCCAGTTTCACAGCTCAGACCCCACCCTGGTCTCTTCCTGTCACCTGCAGAGCCCCTGCAGCCCACCAGGCACGGCCCAGGTCTTCAAAGGGCCTCCCAGTCCTCCCAAGGACATCCCAGGGTCTTCCCGAGCTTCCCGGTACTGCCTCAGTCCTCCTAGAGACATCCCAGTTCGTCCCAGAGCTTCCCAGCACTATCCCAGTTTTTCACAGAGCTTACCAGTACCCATCCAGTGACCCCAAGGAACAGTCCACGGACACCCAGAGCTTCTCAGTGTCCTCCAGGGACATTCCAGTGCCTCACAAATCTTGCCAGTACTAACCAGTACCTTCCACGGACGTGCCAGTGACATCCCAGAGCTTCCCAATACAGCCCCAGTATTCCCCAGGGACAGCCCAGTATCTCCTAGGATCACCCAGTGCCTCCCAGAGCCTTCCTATAACCCCCAGTGCCCTCTGGTGTTACCTCAATACATCCCAGAGCTTCCCAGTATCACCCCAGTCTCTCAGTGACATCCCCGTGGCTCCCAGAGCTTCCCAGTGCCTCTGCAGGGGCATCCCAGAGCTTCCCAATACACCCCAGTGCCCTCTGGGGACATCCCAGTGCCTCCCAGAGCTCCCTGCACTTGCTGGTGACAACCGAGGTAGGAGACCGGAGGCAGAGCTGGAGGCACCGGGGTTTATTGGGAGCGTGGGGTGCCCCCCGGCCGAGGTCCGACCCTAGAGCCCGTAGATGTTGTCCCTGTCCCTGCTGTCCCAGGCCACCAGCTCGTCACGCTGGAACCAGAAGCCGATCTCCCGCTGGGCCGTCTCCACGGAGTCACTGGCATGGACCACGTTCCTGCGAGGAGACAGGGTTGGGGACAGTGCCACGGCCCTGGGGTCCCGCCCCCCGCGGCCCTACCTGGTGATGTGCACGCTGAGGTCCCCCCGGATGGTCCCCACGACGCTACTGTCCCCAACCATGGCCCGCGTGCACCGCACCACGTTGTAGCCCTCCCACACCTGCAGGACAGGGACAGCTGAGTCCCCTGCGCCCCCGCGTCCCCCGGGACCTCCGAATTGTCCCCTCACCATGGCCACCACCGGCCCCGAGGTCATGTAGGCGACGAGCGCGGGGTAGAAGGGCTTCAGCCGCAGCTGCTCGTAGTGCTGGTCCACGAGCCTCCGGTCCACCTGAGGCAGCAGCGGTGACAGTGACACCAGGGCAATGTCCCCCGGCCACCGCCGCTCCCGGCTCCGGAGCAGCGCTCCCCGCCGGGCCCAGCTACCTGGACCAGCTTCATGGCCACCAGCTTGAAGCCGCGGCGCTCGAAGCGCTGGATTATGTCCCCCAGCAGCCGCCGCTGCACCGCGTCCGGCTTGGCCACCACCAGCGTCTTCTCCTGCAGCGCCGCGGGGCCTGCGCGGGGACCGCGGGTCACTGTCGCCACCACGGGACACAGGACTCCACCAGACTCGGGCACGGTGGCAGCAGGACCCCGAGCTGTCCCCGCGGCACCACGGGCTGTACTCGGCCCCGAGGCTGCCAATGGGAACCCGCCCCGCATCCCGGTCCTCATCCCATCCCCGGGCCGTGTCCCCTGGACAAGCTGTGTCTCAGGCTGCTGGGGTCCTAGGGGACGTGCCACAAAGCTCTGGTGGGTGTTGGGGACGTGTCCGTGGCCAGGAAACAGCCTTTAACCCAGGGGAGTCTGAGCCGGGTCCCGGTGCTGGCGACTCTGTCCCCTGCCTAGCCCCGGGGGCTTCCCCCCGCCCGGAGGGTCCCCGCTCACAGCCCTCCGCTGGTGGAGGGGGAAATCGGTCACCGTGGGACGGCAGGGGCCCGGCGGCCACAGCTGCGCCGCAGAAGGGGACAGAAGCCCCCAAGGGACAGCGCATCCCGTCCGCCGAAGAGACAGAGGGCACACGACACTTCACCGCCAGTCCCCGGCTGCGGGGACCCGTCCCGGGCTGCGAGGCAGAGCGGCCCCATCGCTGGCAGGGACAGAGCCGGAGAAACCGACCCCATGAGCTCACCCGCATCCCGGGCTCTGCTGAACACGGCTCGGGGTCCTGCCCTGGCCTCCCAGGACAGCACGGGGGTCCCCCCAGCACAGTCCTGCGGACACCGAACCCCTCGGGACCTTCAGGGAGCGCAGGCTCCGGCCTCTGCCCCATCCCGGCACACGGGAATAGGGACAACAGAGCACAGAGGGATGACAGGAGCCCGTGAGCCGCCACCCGCCCGGGATGGAGGGACGGGGCGCTGGGGACCGGGGACACTGCTGGGGACCGGGGACACTGGGGACAGGATTGGAACAGGAGCTCAGAGGGGCAGCACCAGCAGGGGACTGGGACAGGATGGGGACGAGGAAAGGGAACCCAGGGGCCTCACAGGGAAGGGGCTGAAACCCCCAAGAATGGGGACCGGGTCCCCTTGAGCAGGGGTGGGGACAGGGGCAGGATGAGGGTGGGGACAGGGTCCAAAGGGTCAGGACAGGGACGGGGCCGTGTCTCACCGGAGCCGTAGCAGCGGGGCCCGAGGGGGCTCAGGCCCGGCTGCCCCCGCGGGAGGCTCCGGGCCAGGTAGCGCCCCAGAGAGCCCATGGCGGCCCCGGCGGCTCGGACCCGGGCTCGGTCGGTCTGCGGAGGCTTTAAGGGCCCGGCCGAACCCGGGGACGGGTCAGGCTTCCGTCCCTCCCCTTAAAGCAGCAGCTGGGGTCGGGCGGCCGCCGCGACTGCTCGGGATATCCGGGGACAGAGCATCCTCCCCATCCAGAGCATCCTGACACGGAACATCCTTGCTTGGAATGCCAAGCCCAGCCAGGGTAGGAGCACAGCCCACACCCATTCCGAGGGAAGCCACGAACCAAACGTACCTCGTGCTTTGCCCTCAATTCACCAGGCAGGGAGAGGCCGAGAGCCCTTATCAGGCTGAGCTGGGGCACAAGGGAGTCCCAGGAGCAGCCAGGGCCAGGTCCCCCTGTGGGGCACAGACCTGCCCTGGACACAGCAGGTGCTGGGGAAGGGGTGCAAGACCCTGGGGGCAGAGGAACTGCCCAGGTGGGAGCCCCTCTGGTCACTTCTCCAAGCCCCATTCCAGACCCCAGGATGGGAAATTACTCTGTACTGGGCTTCCCAGTACTGAGACACCTCATGGGAGAGCAGCCTGGTTGTTTTGAGCCTGTTTCCCAAATCTGTGCTGATTTGAAGGACTGAGAGGTATCCTGAAGGCACACACAGAAACAAGCTCAGGGCTGGGCTCCATCCCACTCTGCCTTCCCAAGGCACAGGGAGTGCTGGGGCAGAACTGCCAGAGCTTGGGGGGCTCTGGAGCCTGCTGTGCTCAGCTAAAACCACCCCACTGGCTTCCCATGGGCAAATGGACTCAACAGGTTGTGGAAAAGAGACTTTCTGCCCTCAAACAAGGAGTGAGGGGTGGGGAAATGCCCCTCTCCAGGGTCTGCTAGGCCAGGGGGAATGGGACAGAAGGGAAGCAAAGGAGAAAGAGGCATTAGGACAAGGGGTGGCAGATTGGAGCCTGGGCTTTGGTCACCTAGCAGCTGCTGGCATTGACCAAGGGACTGTCATGGGTTACAGTACAAGATGTAATCAAAAGTGTGTTATTCTATCACCATCTGCTGGAACTGGAATGAGGGGAAGTGATGCAATCTTGTGTTGATAAGCCAGCTGATAAGAAATCATTTCTCCCACGACCCATCCTCCCTCTAGGGAGGGGTTTTCTGCTGATGGGCCATTGAGTCCACTGATAAGCTTATCATCCCATTGGAAAATGCTCCATCCAAGGGGAGAAGCTGATGGGCCATTGAGTCCACTGATAAGCTTATCATCTCATTGGAAAATGCTCCATCCAGGGGGGAGGAGCCAAGCCCCTGTACCTGGATAAAAACCAGAGAACTGGGGCACCAAGGTGCCTTTCTTCACCGGACTCCCAGAGGAAGACCAAGCTCATCTAGTACCACTGGACTACTGCCAACACCCTGACCAACAGGCTATCAGGTTGTATTCTGACTTTGTCAGTAGCTTTCTTTCTTTTCTTCCTATTTCCTAATAAATTGTATTTCTGACTTGGAGTTTCTTACTGGTTTTGTTCTCAAACCAGTACAGGGACAATCGTACTTTCACTCCTGTCAAGCCAGGAGGAGAAGCAGCGTGAGCCTGAAGAGCTGTGCTGGGTTGAAATCACTTCTGCTCAGCTCCAAAGGGCAGAGCTTGGGGGGTGGAGGAGGTTGCTGTATATGGTGGAGGAGGAGCTTCCAGTATTCCCCAGTGCAGCGCACGGGAGGGCAGAGCTGCTGAGGGTGCCCAGGAACGGCTCAGGTGAGAGCCAGGCTGCAGGGCCAGGTCTGGACTCTGCACTGGGTGTTCATGCACCCAGTTACCAGAAGGAACAACAAGGACTCCAAGTTCCATGTGGAAACAGCGGCACTCCAAGTGTCATTGCAGGTGTGGCTGGCAGGGAGCTCGGGAAGGCTGGGCACACATCATCACCCACCTTCTTCCCTTCCCTCACCCCTCTGGAGCCAGCTCAACCCTCACCGCACGGGCTGGAGCAGGTGAGGCACATCCTGGGCACTTGGACTCTGCTCCAGGGCAGGGAGCCCAAATATCCAACTGGGGCCAGTTCAGAGCCTGGAGGCAGGGATTGCACAGATTATCCAAACAGCATCCATCATCTCCCAATGACAAATGTGCACAGGAAGGGGCTTGTCCACAAAACTGAACCGTGGAGTAAGTGCTGCCACACTGCAGCTCACCCCTGACACCTGCCAGCTGTCCAGGTGCAGCCACATCACACCCTCATCTCCAAACATTCCCAGGAGAACATCTCCAGGAGCGCTCCCTTCCCTGTGCCTGGTGCTGCTCCTGCCACTGCAGCTGCCCACTTAACCAAAGGGAATTAAGACTGATTCTGGCAGGGCTGCACAGAATCACAGATGGGCAGGGACACCTCCCACTGTCCCAAGTCGCTCCAAGCCCTGTCCCAGCCTGGCCTTTGGACACTTCCAGGGATCCAGGGGCAGCCACAGCTTCTCTGGGCACCCTGTGCCAGGGCTTCCTCACCGTCCCAGGGAACAATTCCTTCCCAATATCTCATCCATCCCTGCCTTCATTCAGCCTAAGACCATTTCCCCTTGTCCTGACACTCCATGCCCTTGTGAGAAGTTCCCCTCAAATTTAATCTATTAAATATAAAAATTAAGACTGATTTAATACTGCCTCCTGACCAGAGACCTCAGGGAAAATAAATTCTTCCCAGCTGCATGATCAGAGATCCACAAACCCCACACAATCTGGTCCTGCCCGGTGTCTGGGATTTTACCAGACAGATGCCACTACTGGGTCACTGGTCAGAGGGTGAACTTCAGCTCCAGGTTGCCTGGGAATGGGGAATTTCTTCTGCAGGCACTCCATGACTGACTCAGACAAGTGTGCTGGAGGGAATGAATGGATCATCACAGCACGTTGACAGAAAGCACAGGAGGAAAACAATGAGGAGCCAGCAGAAGAAGCCACCACTGATTTGCACCTTCCAGGAGCTGCTGGACCTGTTGGGATCCTTGCTGGCTGCTCCTCATTCCTCATCCTGGGAAAAACTGTGGATCACTGCGTGTTCATTTACAGAATGACCTAGAGGGAAACTAACCCAGCCCCAAGTTATTTAAAACAACAAAGTAAGCACTTTATTCCCAATTAAGCATGTTGTTTTAGTATCACAATGGAATGATGAGAAAACGTTTAAAAAAAAACCCAAAAAAGTCTCTAAATCCCCGCCAACATCGGGGAGGTTTTCAAGGCAATTTAAAAACAAAGGGAGTGACAGAAGTGCCAAACCAGTCCCAGCGTCAGGAGACTCCTCCTCCGAGAGCTGGGCGGGGCAGGAAGGTGGAATGACACGAAGGTACGAATGTCTCAAGTGGTCTTTGGCGCTTCTGCCTCGTGTTTGATACGGACATGATCTCTCCAGACACCTCCAGATGCAACAAAGTGCTACAGGAGCAGAGGGAAAGCCCCGGGAGAGGGATTTCCCAACAGTCGGGATGCCCCGGGGGTGGGCATTAAGACACATCCTGCTGGCTCCGGCTGCGGCCTCGGGCTGGGCAGGGCGAACTCAAAGGAAGCGGTGGAGCGCGGTGAATCCAGGGCGGGGCCGCGGGCAGGAGCCCGGCCCGCAGCGCCGCCACGGCCCGGGGGAGAGGGGGCGGTGGCGAACCGAAACACGGCCCTGGTCCCTGGGCAAGGGCAGCAGTCCAGTGCAGTCACTACAACTTCACAGTCCCCGGGGGCAGGCTGTCGTTGCACAGTCTGTAATAGCGCAGGTCGTTCACCAGCCTGTGCACGTTCTGTGTGAACGACGGCAGGTCCTGCAAGGGACACAGCAACTGCTGGGAACGGACTCACGGCAGCCAGAGAGAGGCACCGAGAGGGGCAGACGCCCACAGGGTGCTCACACATGAACACATCCATCCTGACAGCCTGAGCCCAGGGAACTCCAGTTTCTGGGGCAGAGGTTTCAGAGCTGGATTGCAGGGATCCAGGCTCTGCTCCCATCTCCGGCTCCTCATTGTGCAGCGAGGCCGAGAGGAATGCTCATGGAATCATGGAATGGTCTGGGTTGGGAGGGGTCTAAAACCCTTCCAGTGCCACCCCCTGCCATTGGCAGGGACACCTTCCACTAGCCCAGGCTGCTCCAAGTCGTGTCCAGCCTAGCCATGGACACTTCTGGAGATCCAGGGGCAGCCACAGGTGCTCTGGGCACCCTGTGCCAGGGCCTCTTCACCCTCCCAGGGAACAATTCCTTCCCATTTATCCCTGCCCTCTGGCAGTGGGAAGCCATTCCCTGTATCCTGTCCCTCCATCCCTTGTCCCCAGTCCGTCTGCAGCTCTCCTGGAGCCCCTCTTCAGGCCCTAGAAGGGGCTCTGAGGTCTCCCTGGATCCCCCTCTTCCAGCCTGGCTCCACGGCCAGATGCAGCACTAATTCTTTGCTGCCCTCCTGTCAAGGCTCCTGGGTATCACATACTCCCTGACAAGGGCTGATACTCCTCAAGAGCAGTTGCCTTCTAGAAGCAAGCCATTCCCTCAGGGTTCCAGTCCTACCTTCACTCTTGGTCTCAAATTCCCATCTCCTCCCTCAGGATGGGGGAGCACGAAATGGACAACCCTGAGTGAATGGAAGCCAGAACCTGCTGCTCTGCAATGACTTCCCACACATGAGGGGTTTGCAGGAATTGTGAGCCTTTGCAGGTACTCTGCTGTTGTCCTTACTGTCACCCTCAAACATCTGGCCAGCAGCTGCAGCAAGATTTAGGCAAGGACCTGAGTGTCCTACTTGGGAACATGCCAGCCTACTCCAATAAAAACTTCCTCCAAGAAACTCATCCTGACTCCCACAGCATCCTGAGGGATGAGCTGGTAGCTCTGCTACCTGCAGTGAGAAATCCTTGGTTGGGGTTTGCTGGGCATTGAAGTGTCAGGAACAAAAGGCACTGCCTGGACACATTCCCGACTGCCTGCCAGCGTGCTCTGAGAGAGCACTGTGCGTCCTGGGAACACCACAGGGCTGCAGCTCCCCTCCTTACCCTGTCCATTTTGAAATTCCTCCCCAGCACGTTCTTCTGGTTGGAGTCCACGCCATCGCAGCTGGCCAGGAACTCGGGCAGGAAGGCGGAGTAGAAGCCGTCGAAGTCCACCGAGGCCATGTTGTAGGTGGCGATGCCAATCTCCTCCTGCAGCAGGTCATGGGACTTGTGCACCAGCACCTGCAGCAGCACGTTCACAAACTGGAACAGCATCGTGGTCCTGAAGATCTTCTGCACAGGGAGAGGGGCACTGGGTTAGGGGACTTCATTCCTCCCACAGGAGGACAAATCCAGCACGGACAGAGCAGCCACAGCTTCAGCAGCATCTGCAGACTCTGGTGAGCACTGAGATTTTCTAATCCAAGTCAGATTGAAAATGGCTAAAATAAGCTTAGTTAGTATCAGCTTGAATGTTAATGTTGAATTTGGCAACACTTACCTCATGGTTTGGGGCTTCAGGGACACCTCAGAGCCCCTTCCAGTGCCCAGAGGGGCTCCAGGAGAGCTGCAGAGGGACTTTGGAGGGACAGGACACAGGGAATGGCTTCCCACTGCCAGAGGGCAGGGATGGATGGGATATTGGGAGGGGATTGTTCTCTGGGAGGGTGGGGAGGCTCTAGCACAGGGTGCCCAGATAAGCTGAGGCTGCCCGTGGATCCCTGGCAGTGTCCAAGACCAGGCTGGACACTGGGGCTTGGAGCAACCTGGGAAAGTGGAAGCTGTCCCTGCCCATGGCAGGGGGCTAAAAATAAGTCAGCTTTACAATCCCATCCAGCCCAAACCGTTCCATGATTCCATGCTCTGACCCAAGTTTTAAACATTGGCAAAGCCACCAGCATCAAGTCCCACTCCAACTCCAGCCAGGTGTACCCTGCACAGTCCTCTTGGGAGCTAGGGAGTGTGGCCAGATGCCTGAGTCTGCCCCAGGCACCTGTGAACACAAAGGGCTGCCCTTCAGGTGTGACCACAGATGAGAAACTGAAAGCCCTCCTTTCCCAGGCTGACCAGATTCCCTGGATTCCAGATTTAATCCTTCATGGTAGCAGCTAAGGGCCTAGAGGATGGGTCCAAAGAGAGGTGGAGTGGTTCCCATGTGGCAGTGACCTGGGAACACCAGATACCTGCAGCTGTCCAGGTGGGAATGCTGGAGGCACTCACTGTCCCACTGATGATCCCAATTCCTGCTTCCCCAGACAAACCTCACAGTCACTGTGTGTTCTCTGCTTTCCCTCACTGTCAGATGAGGGAACACATCCAGGCTTTGTCTGACTGGAGCTGGGATCCCTCCCATTCTCAGTTCCCAGTATCAGGGGAGTGGTAACTCCATTCCAACTACCTGGAACAAGGCAACAATCCAAAGGCTGTGGTACAAACCCCCCAAATCCTGACCTGGACTTTCCAAGTAGTTTAAAACCAGTCCCAGGACAGCTCCCACCTCTTCCCAGGCCCAGAGAGCACAGGCTCAGGTAGGACCCACCTTGTGGTACAACTTCTGCTTCGTGTTCAGTGTCTCCAGGTAGAAGAGGTTCTGCTTGAACAGGTGAATGTCAGGCTGCAGGAAAGACTGGCCAAACGCCTGGGAACAAAGCACAGTGGGAGGAAGGGGATGGAGACCACCACAAACATCAGAACTGCCAGGCAAAAGGACAGCATTTTCACTCTGCCACCAGGACAAACCCCTGGGAACCTCAGTGCCGCAAGCTAGCAAGAGACAGGCACTTGTTCAAATCACCTGCGCTGGCACCAGATCCATGGAAACAACATTTTGGTGGAAACATTGGCATATCCCTGCACAGCAGCTGCTAAGCTGGGTCCATTGGGAACAGGCAGGCCAAGCTGGCACTGGAGAGGGCCAGGGATGCTGAGCCCAATCAGATGTTACTGCCCTGATTTAGGATTTGGGAGCCTGTGCAGTGAAGAGCCCAGAACAAAGCCTGCTGGACCCTGAGCTGATCTAGCAGGGCTGCACAGTGTGTGATCCAACATCTTTTCCACCCTGAACACCTCCAAAACACTACTGGGGATGAAGGTGGATGAGGTCAGCTCCGTACAGAGATAGGCAGCAGGATTGTAACAGTTCCTCTTCAAGGCATTGTGAACAGAAGAATTGATTCTCCCACATGATCCCTTTATTGTCAAATGGACAAAAATGACCCAGATCCCATCAAGACTGAGTCAGTTCTGGCCTTAGATCTCAGGTGGAAATCAGCATACAAACTATTTATATCCCTCACACAAAGCACTGGCTTGGGAACACAGAACATTAAAGAAGATTTTTGTATCAGAGCAACAAGAGCCAAGCAATAAAACAAGCAGAATTGTCACCCAGCCTGAGCTGAGATTATTACATCAATATCTTCCAGAATGAGGCATTCAAGAGAGTTTGGAAGTGTTACATATCTACAGGTGAAAGAAATGCTAGGACAGCCCTGCAGAGGAACCAGCCTGGGCTTCATTCACACCAAAAGGTGGCAGGAGAAGGTAAGGCCACAGAGAAACAAGACCCAGTTTATGTCAGTGCAAGAGCTCCCTCTCCACATGTGCAACACAGAGGACCCAGCTCCTCCAGGCACCTCAAGATGGGGAAACTCTCCCAAAGTCCTCCCACCTGCAGCCTAAGGTGATCTAGGAACTGCAAGGGAACTCATCTGGCCAGCTGTGACTGAAGTAACACATGGAACATGGTCTGCTATGGTAAAAAAATTCCAATGCCTCAACCTGAGAAGGTTGGAGCTGGCTCTGTGCACATGCTGTCCCTGCCTTCCAGGGCCTAAAGAGGTTCCAAGAGTGCTGGAGAGGGACTTGGGATAAGGGATGGAGGGACAGGACACAGGAAATGGCTTCCCACTGCCAGAGGGCAGGGCTGGATGGGATATTGGGAAGGAATTGTTCTCTGGGACAGAGGTGATGCCCTGGCACAGGGTGCCCAGAGAATCTGTGGCTGCCCCTGGATCCCTGGAAGTGTCCAAGGCCGGGATGGGGCTTAGATCAGCTTGGGACAGGGGAAGGTGTCCCAGCCTGTGGCAGGGCACTGGAAGGGCTCTAAGGTCCCTTCAACCCAAACCATTCAATGATTCTCTATTCCCCAGGCCAAAGCCTGTCAGGTGTTACCCCTTCCCTACCAGGGCTGGTGGTACAGCACTCAAGCCCATGGAAACCAAAAGACACTCAGGAAACTTGCCTGCACTGACAGCTCACCCCAGTGCCAATCACAACACTCAGAATTAAATGGGTCAGTGGCAGTAATGTGTTTTTATTGCAGGATGAAGCTTGCAAAGGAATTAACATTCTTTCCTCATGCCAGCATGGCTCTGTGCCTTGTGAGCTCAGCAGTCACTCCTCAGCAACTTTCATTTTTAGCAGTTTTGAGAGGCAAAACCTCACTCAAGACTCATCTAAACCCATCACCCACATGTGCCCATCAGAAGAACACTGAGGGGCTGGAGTGTGTCCAGGGAAAGGAATGGAACTGGGACGGGGCTGGAGCACCAGGAGCAGCTGAGGGAGCTGGGAAAGGGGCTCAGCCTGAAGAAAAGGAGGCTCAGGGGGGACCTTGTGGCTCTGCACAACTCCCTGACAGGAGAGGACAGCCAGGGGTGTCAGGCTCTGCTCCCAGGAAACAGGGACAGGACAAGGGGAAACAGCCTCAAGTTGTGCCAGTTTTAGGTTGGATATTGGGAAAATTTTTTTATGGAGATGGTGGTCAGGCACTGGCACAGCTGCCCAGGGCAGTGGTAGGGTTCCTACCTGAAGGGATTCAAAAGCTGTGTGGATGTGGCATCTGGGGACATGGTTTAGTGGTGGCCTTAGCAGTGCTGAGGGAATGACTGGACTCAATCTCAGAGGGTTTTTTCAACCTTGATGATTCTGCAATTCCATGTTTAATGCACTGCCCCAAGTAGCGTGTGCTCTCCTGCAGGACAGGCTCTGGGGAATGGTGGGAAGGGTGAGTTACCTGCATGATGGCACTGAACTGGGCTTCATTCTCCATCTGCTCCTCTGCCACTCCCCTCTGGACACTGGCCAGCACGCTGGATTTGAAGAAGTACCTCCAGTTGTGGTGCAGGACCCGGAAGAGCAGCTCAAACAGCTCTGCTTTCACATCAGGGGATGAGCGCTGGCAGGAGAGGGCACAGAGCTCAGAGCAGCCTCTGCTGGGATCCCCCCAAGCCCTGGGTCCTACCCACCCTGTGCTCTGCAGCCAAGCATCAAAGCACGTCTCCTAAGGGAGCACCAGACCCAGCAGCTGTAGGATCCTGCTGAAAACACATCAGTGACTCTGAGTTGTACCTCCTGCTTTGATCACCTCCCTAATTTTAGCTTCTCTTGAAATCCCTGACAAAATCCTCCACCCACCCTGGTTCCAATCCCACAGGGTGTTTTCCCTCCACACTTGCAGCTCTTGGAAAGTCAAAGCTTCACTGCTACCACCACCCCCTGCTCCAAGCAATGCCTTCCCTTCCCCTTCCCTGCCCTACCTCTGCAATGATGGGATACACCTGCTCCATGCACAGGGAGATCACACTGGGCAGGAAGGGTTTGAACACCTGGCCTGGTTCCTGCACCACCACCTGCAGGATCTTCAGGAACTTTTCCACCACCCGGCAGCCGGTGCTGCCCTCGTGCAGGATGCTCTCTGCCAGCTGCTCCCTGGGACACAAACAGGCATTAGCAACATTCCCAGAGATCCAAAGGTTCACTTGGTTTACTGGAAATTAGGTGATGCCTCTAAAATGCTCAATTAATACTGGCCAAGTACATGAAGCCACTGAAGGGAGGGAGGTGGTGACTGAGGGTTGACAGACTCCCCTTGTCAACAAAAGATGAGTAAGGGGACACTCTCAGACCTTGGGCAGGAACTAAGAGGGAATGTGAGAGTCCAGTTCAACACCCCACAAAGCCAGAAAGTCTGTGGGAGAGCTGGAATTGCACAATGGCAGGTATGACTGATGAGTGTGCACTGGGTATCTCCAGACTTGGAAGTGTTTTCTTCAGATTCAGCCCTGGGATATGACAAAAGTCTGGCCCCAAAAGCTGGGAACAGCCCATGTTAGGGGCAGGGACCCACTGAGCAGCTCCTAAGATAAACCATCCTGAGGGGTAAGAAAGAAGTGACCAGTGTTGGGCAGTACCTGGTGAACATGTTTAGGAAGGTCTGTATGATCTGCTCAGTGAAAGGCACTCCCATCTGCACCCTCAGGCCTTGGAAGAGGGTGAGGAAGAAGCTCAGCATCTCATCTGTCACATCTAAAAGAAGAGAAAAGCAAAACCAACATGTTAAGGAAACATCCAAGTGCATCAATAAATCTTTTATGTGTAAGTCTGAAGTTTGCTCCTCCTGTCCAGGGAACCCCCTTTACTCTTGGGAATTTACCAACAGGGTTGTCTGAGAAACTTTAGCTGGTTTCTACAGGGCTTCAAGAAAACCTGCCAGGGATGACAAGCACAGGCAGCACCCAGCCTCTCAGAACAACCACAACCCTGCCAGCAAAGCCTCAGTGTGGCTCAGAGTGCTGGGAGAAAGCTCAGGGGCAGTTCCAGGCCCATCTCCAGCTCTCACTGCTCATACAGGGTTAACAGGAAACACCAGGAAATCCAAAACATCCACACAGCTCGGGGTGGAGGAGACAGAATCCAGCTTGTTTTTTGGCAGGAACTGAGAAGACCCTTCTGTCTTCAGAAGTGAGCACATGGTGATGCAGTGATCAGCAGCTGATCAGCACCCAGCTGATCCTTCATCCATCCCAATAAAGATGAGATAACCAAGCTGGAGCTGCTCAGCTCCTCCCTCATCACACAGCTTTGATATCCAATAAATTGCAATTTATGAGGCTGCCAGCCTGTTCTGAAGACAACAGCTCCCTTGAGTCACAGCACCTTTGCTGCTGCCTTGGAGGAACCTCTGCATTTCACTGCTTTTGTCTCCCCTCAACCCCCATCACTGAGAAAATCCCACTCAGCTCCAAGTGGAACAGGAGGAAGCACCCTGATGTGACACACAAAATGCAAGCTGCTGGCCAGAAGGCTGCCAAGTGACAGTCCTGGTTCCAACTCAGAGAAAAAAAAAATCCCACATCATTTGACCCCATCTGATGACAACTATTACTCTTAGTCTTAGTCTTCTGCAGAGATTGTGAATGGCAAATGCTGCCAGAAAGGGTATTTTCAAGTGCTTTGCTGCTTTTTTTCTTTTTTTTTGTGCTGGCAGGGATGTCCCCTGCTGTGGTTCAGCCCAGCTCTCCCAGCACGGCAAACCCACGCACTCCACACCCACACCACAACTCTGTGCTGCTGCTCTGGGTGTTACCAGAAGCTCAGAAAGCTACTCACAGCATGACCCCTGGCCTGAGGTTATACCTGACTGATGAATGAAAGCTGGGAAGAGGGCTAGTGAGACCTGCACGGATTCTTGCAGCGACTGATAACAGATCTGCCGGGACTTGGTGGATTCTCCAGAAACACTTTCTACAATATCTTCCAGAACGCTCAGTGTCTGGTGGATGATCACTTTGGCTGCAAAACAAGAGGAGAGATGTGCCAAAACTGCTCACAGGTAAGAGGAAGAGAAATTAAGCTCACACACAGAGTAATTAAAATAACTGATGTGTGGCACTGCCGACTTCTGAAAGATTTCTAAAGTGATCCTCAATAAAAAAAGCCCCCAAAATCACCCAAAACCAGGCCCAAACTGTATACAGCAGTTTCCCTGCATCCCTGCTAAGACTTTCCTTGCATTCCTCCTATATAAACAAACCCTTGCCAGTACTTCCCAAGCACGGAATAAATTCTTATTTTCCCCCTTCACTTTTTACAACCAATCTTCATTAATGCTGCTTCCACCTAGATTTCTAACACTACACCATGAGGCTGTTCAGTATTCCCAACACAATCCTTACTATTTCAACTTTTATCCTGACCCTGATCTCACCTTCCTTAGGAAGACATCATTTTAATGGAAGAGTTTACAGGTGAGCTGGGATGAGAGTGCCCTGTACAGAGCAGAAAAGCCTCAAAAAACAAAGAAAACACAACCCACTCCTTTCCCGCTCTCCCTGTAAGCGAAACAGTTTCTCAGCCAAAATAACTGCTGGCAATCAGCTTAGTGGCACTCCCCAGTGCAGCAGGAGTGAGCAGGACACTGGTACTTACTGTCCTCCAGCTGCACCTTCCTCTGGGGCAGGCTGGCTGTGGCCTTGAGCTGGCGGTAGTCCCTGGTGAGGGCGGACACAAGGCTGGCGTGGTTGGTGGAGCGCACAGCCCACTGCTGCTCACTCTCGGGCAGGTTGGGCCAGGGCAGCAGCAGCACGTTGGACAGAGCCCTGCACACCAGCACCTGGGCCTGGGAGGGACAGGAATCACAGCCACAGAATGGTTTGAGTGGGAAGAGTCATGGAATGGCTTGGGTGGGAAGGGAGGTTAAAGCTCGTGTTCCACCCCTGCTTTGCGCAGCTCTGATGTGTGGGAGGCTCTGGATGAGCTCTGCAGAGCTGCTTGGACACTGAGGATGGATTGCAGCTCCCAAAGCACCCACACAGATGGATATAAACCCTGAGCTTCTGGTACCCACAATGAGATGTGGGAGCAGAGAGCCACTTAACAAGAGCCCAGACAGTACCAGGGTTGGACTGACAGCAAAACCATTGAATCATGGAATGGTTTGGGTTGAAGGGACCTTAAAGGTCACATAGTTCCAACCCCTGCCATAGGCAGGGACACCTTCCACCACACCAGGCTGCTCCAAGTCCAGCCTGGCCACGGACACTACTAGGGATGGGGCAGCCACAGTTTCTCTGAGCAGCATTAAGCAAAGAGACAAAGTTTTAACTTTTTTTCCAAGTTAATTTTTGTCAGAGCACAAGCCTAGAGTGAAGTGCCATTTTATGGCTGTCCAGGACACCAGCGGTGCTCACTGTTCAACAGCATAACACGAGCCCAAGTGAAAACTACCAGCTCTGCAAAGACAGAGACGAGCAAAGCTCCAGGATTTAAGTCCTGGAAGCAGCCTCCCAGCTCTGTCAACCCTTCCATGCACCAGTAAATCTCTGGTGTTTATAAAAACAAAGATGATTTTACTTTCATACTCCTTCTCTGGTTTACATGCCAAGTTTCTGCACTTGTGCAGCACTCTGTGCTTCCTTGCCAGCACACAACACAACCATATCCCAGCACTGTGGCTTTTCAATACTATAAAAGGAATATATTTATATTATTTACATTGCTTCTGCAACATAAATATCTGAGTTTCACAAAACCTCTTTGTGTAGGTCAGAATCAACTTGCTTGTACTAGAAAGATGATGCAGAACTAGGGATGGTGTCAACAAATAAGAAAAGAATCAGATCTAAGACGTGCAATTGTATTTTTTCCTTGTGCTGTTCCTTGAAACAGATCATTAATTACATAAAATATCTCTGTAATTTGTGGATACCACAATACAGAGATGATTGCTGACGGTCCACTTGATTTTTGAGGTTACCCCTCCCTACCTGAGGCACATCTTCCCAAGGATACCTGATTTCCATGTGAGACAGCTCTGGGCCCACTGACCTTGTCGGGGAGGCGCTGGGCAGAGGTGTCAGTGATCCTGTTGAACACCTTCTGCACGGCTGGGATGCTGATCAGGAACACCGGGCGCACCGTGGTGGCCAGGGACACCAGCAGGTGGCACGCAGACAGCAGCAGCTTCTCCTGCACCTGAGACACACAGGGGTGGTCAGGCTGCCCAGACCCACCAGCACACACAGACAGGAGCTCACTGAGCTGCCAGGACCTGGGGGGTGCAGCCAGAGCGGTTGGGCTCTGCTCCCAGAGAAAAGGGACAAGATGAGAGGAAATGGCCTCAAGCTGTGCTAGGGAAGGTTTAATTGGATTTTGGGGAAAAGTTTTTTTTATGGAAAGGGTGGTCAGGTGTTGCTAGAAGACACAAAATAGAAGCATGGAGTCACAGTCACAACAGTGAGGGTTGATCCCAGTGAGGCAGAAGCCTTTATTTTGGGGTTTGCAACCCTTTTTATAAGGTGTTCCCATACAGATCACCATGACTGGCCAAAGTAACCACCTCTCTGGTCCCATTGGTGGAACAAGAGAAAAACATATTCAACACATCTGTGCAACATTGCTTTGAGAACCAAAACCTATTTACAAAAAACAGTCCTTGAAAGAGAAAGTTTCCCAAAAGACTCCCCTGGGACCAGATCAGGCTTAAAAACTTTCTCAGGCTCAGAAAATCATGTCCACAGTCAGGCTTAGGGTGTTTATGGCAGTAGTGGAGTCCCTATCCCTGGAGGGAGCCATGTGGATGTGGCATTTGGAGACATGGGTCAGTGGCAGCCTTGGCAGTGCTGGGGAAAGGGCTGGACTCACGAGCAATTTTCCTAAACAATTCTATGATTTATCTACCAACCAGAGCATAGCTGAGTTCCCTTAATACCATGAGACAGAGACTTCCCTGCTTTCAAGCCATAAAATCATCAGACTGAGTTTAGGAGTTACTTATGCTTGTATTAGCCTGACCCCAGTGCTGCTAGGACACTTCCCATGGCTCTGGGACACAGCCCCAGCTCCCAGAGGAGCAGAGGAGTTCAGGGGAGCAGTACCTTGGAGCTGATGAGGGGGGTGATGGCCTCCAGCGCCGTGGACACCAGGGAGATGAACTGCTCGGGGTTCTGCCGGTGCACCTCGCTGTAGAACTGGGCCAGCCAGTGAGCGTAGGCCTGCAGGGCTGCCAGGGACTGGGCATGGCTGGGGACAGCAGGGCACACAAGAGTGGTGTTTCAGGCAAATCTGGCAGTGTGGTTTATAAAAAAAATCCTCATTGCTTTTTTTGGTTTTGGTTCTGACCCACCAAGGCAAAGGTGTGAATTGGTAAAGCCAAGTTAGCACCTGCCTATAACCAGGCTTTGTAAGCACACTTTTATCACATGCAGATTGAGTGAGGATGTTTCACAGAGGTGTCCTGAGACAGTGTTGCTGTCTCAGGCAAGCATTAGAAAATGGATCACAGGTTTCTTCAGGGACAGGAAAAAGGATGAATCCTTGCTGACAGATCATGGAAAACACCTCCCCAATTACTGTAAACCAGAAAAACCATTAAAACAACATCACCTGCACAAATGTCAGTGCCATTATCTTAGGACTAGGAGAAATCCCATTAGTTATACAGTGATATAGTGAAATCTAGTGGGAGTGTTCAAGGAGCTGCTGAAGGTGCAATTACAAACCAGAACAAGTGTCCAAACCTTAAATTCTGCTCCAGCTGGCAGGGAACAGGTTTGTGCTGCAAAGTCTCAGCAAGGGAGGGTCCCTAAAAGTGTGTCACAGAGTTGATCTGTGACCAGCAGCACCAGGATTTCACACTGAATGGCTGTGCCTGGATGCAGGGAGTTGTTTGTCCCAGAAATGGCTTGCACAGCTGCAATCCTTAGGTTTATCTTGGAAGACAAGGATTTGAAACCCTCAGCTGGGAAAAACCTCTTTTACCTGAACCACGGATCTGACAGGTAGCAAAAAATCCATCAGCTGGATTTACAAATCAACTACTCAGTACACAGAGGATCAATTTCTTTAAAATATTACTGTTGCAACACTTATTTCCTCATTAATTATCCTGCTTTTACAGCCACCACCACAAGGCACAATCCCAGTTTGCTCTCAGAGCTGATTTAAGGGGCATTTTTCCTTCTCAGCACAAACATGTTTTCCTTTAAGTGACCTGGGTTCTTCCATTAGAGGAAAGACTGATCCAAAATGCTGGCAGCAGCCTTGACTTTCATCAGCTGAAAAAGGTGCTTTCCTGGGGAGCTGCCAACAGCTGGAGAGGCTGTTTCCCAGAGGATCTGCCAAGGAGGAGTCTGAGCAGGAGATGCAGGAGATCCAACCCACCCCAGTCTGGGTGCAGCCCACACTCACACATCGATGAGGTCAGGTTTCAGCACGGAGGGAACGGCGGTTTCGATGTTGTACAGTTTGATTTGGGATCCATACAACGTCACTTTTACCAACCTGGAGGTGCAAACACACATGGCAGTGCAAAGGGATTGTATAAATCTGCTCCATCACCTGATCTAGGGCAGCTCTTCCCCAGTCTGGGTCAGTATTTAGCTAACACACAAATGAGATTTTGACCATTTAGCCAAAGATAATTTGGAGCCTACTGCATTGTTTGGGATGAAATAGAATATGTCAGAAATGAAAACAAAACCCATGCAAAGGCCTGAAATCCTGCCATTTGCAACTGTGTGCTAATAAGGTATCTTGGAGAAGAAGAATAAAATATCTGCCCCTTGAGGTTTCACAGGTCTTTTCATTTAGGAGAAGAATCATGGCATCATAAAGGTTGGAAAAGACCTTGAGGATGACAAAGTCCAACCATCAAAGGAGATTCTGGTGATTTACTTTTTAAAGATACAACTCCAATCATGTATGTTATTTCATTGCCTCACAAATGTCAATGCTGGAACACAATTCCCTCAGTGTTTTCAAGTGACTGAGTTTATCTCGCTCCACTCTCTGCCATGGCCAGAGACACCTTCCACTATCCCAGGCTGCTCCAATCCCCATCCAGCCTGGCCTTGGACACTTCCAGGGATCCAGGGGCAGCCACAGCTGCTCTGGGCACCCTGTGCCAGGGCTTCCCCACCATCACATGGAACAATTCCTTCCCAATATCCCATCTATCCCTGCCCTCTGGCAGTGGGAATCCATTCCCCTCATCCTGGCATCCCCTCCAGGCCCTTGTAAATGATCTCTCTCCATCTTTCCTGATGGCTCCTTCAGTTGCTGGAAGGGGCAATCAGGGCACCCTTGAGCTGTTTCTTTTCCAGCTAAAAAAAATCCCAGCTCTCCCAGCCTGGCTCCAGCCCTTGGAGCAGCTCCATGGCTCCTCTTGACTCTCTCCAGCAGCTCCAGGTCCTTCCTGTGCTGGGCCCCAGGGCTGGAGGCAGCTCTGCAGGTGGGGGTCTCACCTGAGCAGAGGGGCAGGGAGCAGAACCCCCAACCCCTGCTGCCCATACTGGGGGCTCAGCCCAGCACACACCGTTGGCTTTGCAATCCACTTTCTGGCTAACAAATTCCTTACACCTCAACCTCCTCACACCAAGGGGAGGCAGAAAGAATCCCTGTTTGTCAGTGTGCCTGCAGGGGTGACAATGGCTGTGATGCCTAAAGAGGCTACCTAGGACAGAGGCTGGAAGAGCCTGGCTGTGGCTCTACTCAAAATGGACACCAGGTCACAAGTTTGCACACTTTTACAAGTTTTGGTCCATTTCCATATTGGGGTAATTGTCCAATTACAGCTTCAGGTTATGAAGTCCCATCCTCCCATGCTGCTCTCCTCAATCCCCTATTTGCACTTTTTGGGGCCAAAGCTGTAATGGTGTCCTCAGATCTGGGGCTGGAAGAAGATTGTTGTGTGTGACTGAGCTGTGAGGAGAACTTACTAACACTTGAGACGAAGTTCAGAGTTACATTCTAATGCAGAACAGAATCTGGAAGACATGACAGCTAAAACTGAAGGCATCAGCTGCACCCACCTCTCCACCACGGTGAGGGCATCGTTGAACCTGGCAGCGAACACGTCCCCGGTGAAGTACTCGGCCAGGCGGCCCACGGCCTGCAGCAGCGAGCTCAGGTCCCTCAGCGAGCAGTGCAGCCTCCTGCAGTCGTTCTCTGCTGTGATGTTCAGCCTGTGACCTGCAGACACAGCACAGCCCATCAGTGACACAGCCATGACTCAGGCCCTGGGGCAGCATCCCCAGTCTCTGGGGTAGGTATCAGGGTGGTTCTCTTGGACGCTAAATAGAATAGGCCTTCCAGCAACATCAGGCACTGTTAAAAATAAGCTAGAAACTGATGTAAAATAATTGTTAAGCATGTAATGTTAGTTTGTTATTGGTTTGTTATTTGTATTTGTTATTTGTACTGTTATTATATTGTAAAAAGGGTGAAAAGGGTAGCTATGAGAAATACTGTATCACACAAGAAAATCACCACCCCCCAGCCAAACCAGCCAGAATAAACATAACAAAAGTGAATCCCCAACCCCCAGCAAAATGAGCCAGCCTAAACAAAAGCTATGAGCACCTTAAACCTTCATGCAAATGAATGGATCCAAACAAGAAACCAATCCAGAAGGACAAAAAACAGGATAAAAAGAGGCCTCTGAACCAAAGAAAGCTGTGCTGCTCCACCTGGAACACCAAGGACAAGAGTCGCTGCTCCAGAGGAGCCAAGCACCTCCGCTGCAGCATCCTCGATGGGAACACTCCTGCCTGGCCCGTGGGCCCCCCGTGATTTAGGCGCTTTTCTTTTTACAATAAATGTTGAAATCACTCTGATTACAGGGAGTCTGGTCCCGTTTTCAGCACCACTGTATGGTATCATTAGCATTTAGAGATCTTAACCCTTCAAAAACTGGTGGGGTAGGCCCAAAGAGCTGGGTGAAGGGTTGGGAGAAAGTTTCCCCTGCTGTCATTTCCTCACAGTACCCACTATTAAAGTAACCCCAAAAGCATGAAGTTAGTGTGTGACAGCTCTGAATCCATGTGCCTGCCTTCCAAAGGAAGTTAAAAATCCATGAATTCCTCACCTTATCAACCCACAAAACAAACTGGATAACAGCCACAGTAGCTTTAGTTATAGGACCCATGTTTAGGTAAGGGGCAGCAAATGGCAGCAGTATGGCTGTGACTATGTGCCATCCGAACCTGGGTGAGCTAGACCACATGGTTACACTTAATGAGGTTTCTATATCCAGCACACAAAAATTAGGTTATTTAAGAACTGTTGCTCCTTTTCCACCCTTTTTCTCTCAGCACCCTCGGGAAATTCCTGCTCCTGCAGGGGAAAAAACCCCACAACTCTGTGATTAATCTGTGCAGCTCTTGGGGATTGGAAACCTGGTGACAAAGCACAGGAAATGCAAAGTTTATTCTAATTACATGACAAGCATTCTTCTGAAATGAGCTCGGCACTGGGTCACAGGTCAGATGGCAGCACTGGAGCTTGGAAAGGAAGCTCAGCTCTTCTGACAATACTTCAAAGGCTGATAAAGATGTGAACGACTTTTACACCTTTATTTCCTTCTGTATGGTGTTAATTCCTACACAAACAGAAGTCCTTCTGTTTTCTGCTGCCAACAGGAGCATTCCCAGCTCCGGAGAAGGTGCTTTTCCACAAGAAGGTGCTTTTCCACACTCCCTCTGCTGGCTACAGTTCCAGTGATCCAGTAGCAGATTTGGGACAGAGAATTTGTGACTTCACTTCTGAGGTGAGGCGTGTTGTGTACTTCCAGGTACAAGAAACAATCTGCTAATGAGATTTTCCAGCCCCACACAATTCCTCTGCTGCTCAGGTGCGCTCAAACATTCCAGAGCTTCTTCTAAAAAAGCAAATATGTTCTGCAACACCATCTTTTGAAGAAAATTGGATTTGCTTTCCACTGGACTGTATTTCAAGCTTTCAGCAGCAACCTCTCCATTTTGTGCCATCAACACAAACACACAAATAATGTGAGATGAGCAGGGAAGTTGGATCAGAGGCTCACCCTGGTCCCTTCCAACCTGAGCCACTCTGGGATTCTGTGCCACCACCCAGGGCTCAATCCAGAGCTGCATCTGTCTAGCCCCCAGGACAGCTTCTAACACAGGCTGGTGCCACAGCACTAAACCCCTACACATTGCTCATCCTAGGGCTGAAATGATCCTAAAACTGGGAATATTTTTTCGAGAACTGGCATCATTCTGCCATGTTCAGCAGTGTTGGAGATGTGACAGATTCCTTTCCTGGTCACACTGGGGAATTTCAGTATTACCTTAAGCTACAACCTCTCCTCAGGCAGATCTCACTATTGCTGCTTCCCTTGTTTCTCAGGAAGGAGCTGTAGTAGTTGGTGCTGCACACCTGCTCTTAACACCTCTGGTATCTTCATTTCAAATACCAGAACAAGGGAAGAACCAAGCCAATATGAATAAATCATATTATGGGATTTCTGTCTGCTGCTGGAGTCATGAGACACCACACAGGTTCAGATCAACTAAATATAGAAAAAACAACACCAAAGCAGGTCTAGAGTGGTTTTGCAATGATGAAAGAGGGGGGAACACAGTGTTAGAGGGTGGTTATTACCTGTTTCTGAAGTGACCACGAACTGCTGGAGTCCCAGATAGACTTCCAGGTTATCCTGCAGAACGGGAAACTGGAAGAGAGAAGAACTGACTGTGATCTTGGAGCTTGGCAGACAGTAACACCCAACTACAGATTGCTCTGCCTGAGCAGAGCTCTCTCATTTCTCCTCAGTGCCTTCAGACAGATATTTGGAGGAAGGGCAGGATGGGCTCCAGGCTGATCCTGCATCCCACAACTTCCAGGTCCTGACAGCTGTCAGGAAAACAAAGAACACTCCCCTGAAGGCACCTCCCTTTGGCAGCTCTCCTTTGCCTCTAACCTCAGCAATCAGCCTGACAAGATAATGGTCTGACAGTGGAAGTGAAGGGACAGCACTGTCAGCAACAGGAATACACAGCTGGAGGCACAACCCAGGCCAGGGAGCAGAGGAGAGGCAGAGTCTGAAGTGTAGGAGGTCTGTGCTCACCCACCTCACCTGGAAGTGTCACCTTCTCAAAAGGTGATACTTAAAAATATTATGCAAACAGAAAGTGGAGTTCAGTGCCTCTACCAGGGTACAGAAGGGAAGCAGGGCAGCACTCTGCCAGCATGCTGTAGGCTGCAGCAGCTGAAATTCCATGGGGAAAACAGCCAAAGGAATAAACACCACAGTCCTCATGCACCCTGGTGTGGGAGCAGAGTGTCAGCCCAGCTCCATCACTCAGCAGTGACAGCAAACACGCCAGGTCCTGTTCATACTTCAATTGGAGAATATTTTTCAACCCTTTCAGCCTGGCACAGCTCTATTTAATTTCTCTTGGGGAAGTTGGTTGAAATTGGTGGTTGGTTTTATGGAAGTTCTCTTGCCCTTCAGTAGAAGGAGCTGCAGCCTTTCCTTGTCCAGCATGGGATGGAGTAATGGCAGCTGCTGTCCACTGCTTTAATTATTTGTCACTGCTAAAACTCCTAAACTAAGCACTGCACCCACCAGCCCTGCAGCCACTGGGAAAAGCACTGGGAACTGCTTAAGAGCCTCCCACATTCCCCAGTCCACAAGAACGAATAATGCAGGGCTCAGGGCTCTTCACTCCTTATCCAGCTTCCAACATGCTGTGCCTAATTAACAGTGGAGTATCTTTGCATAACTGCCTGAGGGGAGTTTACAAAACCACAGAGCCTTCCTCATGTGAATGTGTTACTCCAAGGAAGCCACATGCTCTGCTCCATGGGATCCATCTGCTCCCTGAAACACCCGCTCCGGTGCCTTGCGCTGACTCACGCCAAAGCTGCACAGCAGCCCCTGCTTTTGTTCCCTCCTTCTAGTGACAGGCTTCTCCTGCTTCAAGAAAAATAGCAATTGCAAAGGCACTTCAGGTCAGGCATCTTCTGCCTCTGCAGCAGCCCAGTTTTCTCTGCTTCCTGGGAATACAGTTCAGAGGTTGAGGTGTGTAGAGCTCCCAGCAGGATTAAGGCACTTGCTGAGATCTCACTGCTGTTATTTCCCTTTCTCCTCACCCAGCAAAACTCCATCTGGACTGCTCTGAATTCTGGACCACACTTCCAGCCTGAAGATCTCAAAATTGTTATGATGCTACAAACCCAAACAACTTTTACACCGCCAAAGGTGACAGCAGCTGAAGAGAAGTACTTATCCAGACAAGATCTGCTTTCCAATAGTCCAAGGCCTCTCTCCAGCATTTTCATCTAGCCTTTAATGAAAATAAAGACTCCACTCTCTTTAAAGCCCTAATAATGACATTTATCTGCCCAATTCACAGCCCTGCCTTGGAGATAAAGGCCAAGATAAACAGCACTGGAGGGGTTGCTGCTAAATGTTTACACTTTGAGAGGTGGGAATTTCTAAAGAGTCTCCACCAATCTGAACTTACACACTGAAGCACTCTCTTCAAAACCCACCAAGAAATGCAATAAAGCCAAAGAAACAATTTTTTCTCTTCAATTTCTAATCTCCCCTTGCCAAATTTTGCATCCAACCCCAAACTTCCCTACTTTTTTTTGGCATTGAGGCATCTATAATAAAAAAAAAATCTGCAGCAGTTGGTGCTCATTCCACGTGGCACTTTGGGCCTGGGACTTACGAGTGTGGAGAAGGCGTGAGTTGGCAGCAGCTCCATGACTTTGGCCACCACTTCCAAGCTCTGGCGCAAGTACCGCTGCCACTCCGTTTGCTGCTGCAGACAAAAGGGACACTGGGGTGAACACAGCCCTTCCCACAGCTTTCAGGACACTGGGAAGGGAGGGACAGGAGGGAGAAACCCCCCAAAAACCAACCCAAAGCAGCACCTTAGAGAAATGTAACTTGCATACTCCACTCAAAGTTATTTTCATGTAGAATTCATTCTTTTTTCATACAGAATTGATTAATCCAGGGGGACAGTGCAGGAGAAGGGAGGGGAAAGAGTGGCAGTGACTTGATAGGTGAATTAAACAATTATTTTAACAGTAAAAGACTCTTTCCCTGCTCAGCTACACCGGTGACTGAGAAAGAAGCTGCCTGTAACCATCATAGCCCAAAGCTGCCATTAATATGAGAAGGTAAAAATGGAACAAGAAATACACACAGCAACCTAAGCAACAGAATCAGTAACATCTCTTGACTTAATTTTGTCCTTAAATAATGAACTAAAACCCTTTTCAAGTTTTATACCAAAAGATTAAAGTCTTGCAATTATCATCTTTTGCCACCCTGTTTCAGAAGCAGGGTAACTTCATCAGGACTGCTCTGGATAATTTTTACCCTTATTTGTGACATTATCATCATCATGGAAAGGCATCCAAACACCAATACGGTCGTTACAGAGGTATGACAGCTAATTATCCAGATGACACAAGTGTCAAATGAATCAAGAAAATCATTCATTTTGCTTATGAAATGGTGCTGCTATCAAGCTCAGAATCTGTGATGTGACCAGCCCTCAACACTCCAGAATTTAAAAATCTGTCTGATCCCCATTTGTGATGAAATTCCCTCTGCTCATTCACTTACCCTCTTGTGACACCTGACCTGGCCTTCCAGGGCTCTGGCCCCACCCATTTTGGCCATCGATTCCACTTTGACATTTAATAGCTTCAAGATGATTTTTATCAATACCAAGTAAGGAGAAATAAGCTTAAGAAGCAACAATACACAGCTTCAAGCTTTTGCTGCAGAGATATTTTAGCATTTAAAATTCCCAAGTGACCAGCAAATTAATTCCAAACAAATTAAACATGTTAAATTCCAAAGCTGTCCAGATATGGACATTTAATATCGCTGACAATCAGAACATAAGGATCTAAATTTTCTTCCCCAATAAGAACCAAGTTAAACCCAAAGGTTCCATCTTCAGCGTGACTTTCTGTGAAAAGCATCTGAAGCTGTTTTTCAGCTCAAACCCAACACAGAAGGAAGGGGAGAAGCAGCTGTTTAGCCCATACTCCCTAGTGCAAGCTCTGGAAAAGCCACTCCAGGTGTCAGCAGTGCAAGGGCTCACGTGTGGCCCTGTCCTGTCCAGCTCTGCTCCTTACATCATCATCCAGGGTCTCATCATCCAGCTCCTCCAGCTGTGCCTGGTTATACCTGAACTGGATCCGGTTCAACACCTCTGTCAGCAACAGAACCAAGGCATCTTCGTACCTGCAGTCACCAGGGAGACACACACAGAGTTGGATAAAACCCTTCCAACAAAGGAAATCCAAAACAGAACAGTTACACCAAGCAGCTCCTGGGATTCAAGGAATCAGCTCATTGCAAGTCACAAGGTACCTGTAAGGAAACAGCCTTGGCAATACCCAATATCCTTCTGCCTCTAGAAGGGAAAGGGAGGATTCTCAGCAACAGAAACAGCCCCAGAGTTCAAAACAGGAACAAAAGCAGGAGCAGCTTGCCAGGAACAATACCAGGTGTCCATGAACAGGAGGCACCAGGAGCCTCTTGGAGCCTGGGCTGTCCTCAGCAGCCTTTGCTGCTCTGCTCTGGGCACTGAATGAGGAGCAGAGGAACCAGGGCAGTTGTTGCTGCCTCAGACAGGACCTTGAGCCTCTTTATGCTGCTGTCTCCTTCCCCACACTGAAATTCAGGCCCTTCTCCCCTGAGACAAAGGCAGCCCCTTTCCTGCTCACACTGTAACAGTGAAGGCACAATACTGAAATATCCCTGCACCCTTGGGAGCCAGGGAGCTGGTACAGAGCACACCAAAGAACCAACACAAATAATGCCAAGCTGCAAACTCAGCAGAGTGCACCATCACTCCTGGAGGCACAACAAGAAACTTCAGGGATTTCAAGCAGGGTTAGTCTGATTTTTCCTTGAAAAACCTCCTTCTCAAAATAGCTGGAGTCTCATTAAAAATCTTGCTTTTTCTAAGGAAAATCAGGTTGGGAAAACAGGCATTAACGAAGAGTAACAGACACACAGCATGATGCAAGCCAAGTGCCAGCTGTGCCACCAGCCAGGCAGCTGCAAGCTCTGGGCAAGGTGGCGTAACCTTGGATTTGGCAACTTCTCCAGTGGTAAAAGTGGCACTGTGTACAAAATGCAAACTTTCTGAACCACAGAACAGGAAATTTCCTCCATGCCCTTGTGGTGTAACCACTCCCAGCTCAGAGTTCTCACGGCTCAGGGTGTGCAGGGACGTGGAGATGCCAGAGCTGTCACAGAAGACAGGCAGCTCTAACAAACAGCACAGCCCCAACCACTCACAAGCTTTATTTATGATTTTGTAGTCTGACAGACCTAGAGACAGATTTTTGTTACAATTTTCTCCATCGTGAACAGGTAGGTACAGGAGCAAATCATGAAGTGGCAACCCAAAAATCTACTTCTTGAGAAACTCAAACCCCACAGTTCCCATACTGAAAGGAGGAGCTCTCTTGCTCTACAGTAGTTCCACTTTTCCTTGTGGTTACAATGCCAGGCTTTTAAAAACCAACTGCTGCTATTCAGGGCGCTTAAGGGCAAGAATCTTCCTTCTGCACTTAGCAGAACCAAACATGGCACAATACACGGTGCTTTTAAACCTCAAAAAGCCAAACAACTCACCAGAGTATTTGCCAGATTTTTAAAGTGACAGCAAAGAGATCCTTCTCAAACAAAACCCACCCCTTTCAGGGTCAGCATCTGCCAAGGAAGAGCTGTCAACCACTGTTTTTATCAATACACACAGAAGTAATCAAGTGCAACTTTTGACTTCCAGTCTCATCTGTATTTCTACATCCTCTATTTAAAGATGAAATTTAAAATCCTAATTAAATAAAATTTGTTTCCTAATTTATTAATTAGTTGTATGAGCTGTGTGAACACTAAGTAAGCAACCTGTGCCGTAGTTTCCTTCTCTAATTTGTGCTAAAATGTGCTCACGTTCTATTTTAGACTACAAAGCTTCCTTCCTCTGCCTGCAAGGTTCACACACAACATATGTGACAGTTTGTCTACCCAAACCTGCTCAACCTAAATTCTTGTGAATGAATGTGAAGCACTGAGGTTTATGCTTTTTATACTTCATGATTTTAGAAAAAGAAAGGACTCAACCACACAGGAAGCTGCTGTGAGCAGTAGCTTATTTCTCACAGCTCTTCCATGGTGACCACAAAGTCTCTTTGCTGCTGTAGGAAAATCTTCCCTGGGAGGATGGACAGGCTCTGGCACAGGGTGCCCAGAGAAGCTGTGGCTGTCCCCGGATCCCTGGCAGTGTCCAAGGCCAGGCTGGGCAGGGCTTGGAGCAACCTGGGACAGTGGAAGGTGTCCCTGCCCATGGCAGGAGTGGAATGAGATGAATTTTAAGGTCCCTCCACCAGCCCAACCCATTCCATGATTCCAGGCTGTCCCAAGCTGGCAGATCCCTGGCCCTCACCTGTTGAGCACCGCTTCTTTGTCTGCCAGGCGACTTTTGATTTTGCTGGTCAGATAGTCCAAGAAGAGTGTCCAGATGTCCAAGCAAGAAAAGTAACCTTCATGTGTAGGCTGAAAGACACAAAATTCCCAATGAACACAGCAAGCCATGGCAAGATGGATTTCAAGCAATGAAAACAGGAGGTAACATCCATTTTCAATCCATGGGAAGAGCTTCTCGCTTTACAGAAACAGTTCTAGGATGTCACTGGAGAGATTCAGAGCTGTCAAAAGATGAGCAAGAGCTTTTGTACAAGGGAAGGAACCCAGGAATTACAAAGCTTGTCTCAACATTAACCCATCTCGTGACTTGCTACACCAGCTTCCAGTATTCCAGGGCCTAAAGGGGCTCCAACAGAGCTGGAGAGGTACTTGGGACAAGGGCATGGAGGGACACGACTTAGGGAATGGCTTCCCACTGCCAGAAGGCAGGGATGGATGGGATATTGGGAAGGAATTGGTCCCTGGGAGGGTGGGCAGGCCCTGGCCCAGGGTGCCCAGAGAAGCTGTGGCTGCTCCTGGATCCCTGGAATTGTCCAAGGCCAGGCTGGACAGGGCTTGGAGCAGCCTGGGACAGTGGGAGGCGTCCCTGCTCACAGCACAGGGTGGGACTGAATGGGTTTAAAGATCCCATCCAACTCCACCCATTCCACGATTCTGTAATATGATAAAGGTGTTTCCTTGTCATTATTCCTGTGTAAATGGGGCTGAGTTACACTTACAGCTTCTACAGCAAGGTAAAACCAACCTAAAGCCAGAGGGCTTGGGGGTTTTTCATACAAAAACTAAAAGCTACGTGAAAGCCACAATTGAGGAGAAAGAACAGCATCCCCAAACACAAACCAAGCAAGTCTGAGAGACTTTTCTACACAGTGTCCATTTGAAGGACTAGAAACAAATGAGAGTAGAAGCAAAGTTAAACATCAGACAAGTTGTTGTTGAGTAACCACCTGTGACCTCTGTCTCCAGCTAAATCCAAGAGCACATTAAGCCATTTCCCAGCACCACTGGGAAGTGCCAGTAATACCAGTCAAATGCTCTTTTTTTTGGGCTGACTGGGGCAAAGAAGCTGGTCCTGGACAACAGAATAGACTTGGAAAAACAAGGACATGGAGCTGTACCTGATGAAAAGTATATTTGAACAACAAGGCCAGGAATTCAACCACGGGGAACTGGGAGTAGGATTCAATCCTTCGTAGGTGGACGCTCACAAAGAGACGGAGGAAATCTGTGAACTTCTCAATGTAGCTACAAGGAAAAGGAGAAAGCTGAGAAAAAACAGGAAAGGTGCCCCAAGGGAAAGCAATTTCATTGACATAGTGATAAAAGCCACTCAAAATCTTGTTCAAAGCAAAGTTACAATTAACCATCAATAGAACAATTAAAATATAAAGCCCTGCAACAATTACCTACAAGATGGGCAACCCTTCACTCCATTAACACCTGAAAGAGCAGAAAAGACAATCTAGTCAAAAGCAACTTTAATATTCAGATAAATATCGAGTTCAACCAGGCCTGCAAATGAACACAACCCCCTCCACCCTGGAGAAAGAATTTGATAGCAAAGGTCATTGTACTGATGGAGACAGGATTAGTGAAATGAACTGTACCCGAGGAATTCAGCTGGAAGCAAGTAGTTAATGCAGGAATCAGCAATACAGGGGTTACATTTAGGGGGGGTGGGAAAGCCAGGGAGCTGAGAGCTGGAAAGGAAAATTCCTCCTGCAGTGGAGATCAGCGATCTAAGAGTTTCTGAGCTGAGCTCAGGCTTGGGACTGAACTGGGAAATGAAAGAAAAATCTTCCTACAAAGCATGGAGCTCCTCAGGGAATGTACAAAGTGTGGTTCCCAAAAGGAATCTGCCACCAAATCTTCAGGGATGGCAGCAAGAGCACGACCCTGGGGCAGCATGGAGAGTTCTTGAGGGAAAAATGGCAAAGCCCCCAGTGGGGTGAGCTTTTATTGGGGAACACAAACACACCCTGCACAGCACAGGCTTCAGCAGGGCTAAAATACACCTCCAGATCCATCTGTGCAGCAAGAGTTAAACACTCCCTCAGCCACAGAGGGATGGCAGCACCACACACAAGCAATTCCAGCCTTCCCTCATGCCCAGAGCTTCAAAATGTCCCAAACTACCTAAAGTTTGTATTTTAAATAAAAAAGTTGGGCTCAGCACAGTTTCAGACAGGCATGAGCAGCCTGGTTTTACTCTACTGCCTGCTCTGCACTGCTGCAAACTCTGGGGATTTTGGGGTTTTTTTTGGGAATCCTCACTCTTTCTAACAAGAACTCCCTCATGACCAGCAGCACTGCCAGCTGACAAGAGCTGCAGCACTGGGAGTTGTTGTGAGCCTTCCAAACCACACACTGCTTTGAATATGCAAAAAAGGTGAAGTTCCTTCTTTATTTGGCACTGCCTACTTGACAGGAGACACTGAGCACACCTGAGCACAGATCAAGCATTTCAAAATCAAAGCTAGGGGAAAAAAAAAAAAAAAGGCAGTCCAGACCCAAACATCTCCACCTTTTTAATTTTTATTTTCTGAGACAGGCTCTGACCTGACCTGAGACCAGTGAAATTCTTCCTTCTCCAATCCAATTCTCCTTCCTGAGCCACTGCCTGGATCCTTACCAGCCACTTCCCATATTTTGGGATCTTCAAAGCCAAACACAAGTGAAGCAGAAGGCAATTTGAACTTACTCTTTCCTGGACTAGTCTGGCAGTTCCAAAGCATCCAGACTGATTTTTAACAGAATAAAAATAACCAACAGCACAAGAGGAAGGCAAGGAAGGACTCCAAAGCCTACAGGTTCTGAGCACACCCATCTACTGAAGGGGGTTTCTTCAGTACCCCTTTTGTCCAGGATTTTGTTAGTCCAAGCCAGGATGACACTTCCATGCACTAATTAATTTCGTTTTGGACACAAAAACTACAGCTGTGCCCTTAAGTGACAAAAGGAAAACCCTCATGGTCTTTTCCACGGAGAAGACAAGGAGAACAGAAAGCTCCACTCCCCCAGAAGCCAGCTGGACTTTTCCAGTCTCCAGAACATCCTGGTTCCACTCCTATTTCAGACCTTAGAAATGAATAAAGGGGGTCTCCCAACTCCAGACACCAACAGTCCCTGTGGGTATCAGCTCTAAAGGAATGGCATGGAATGACACCACCTCTGCCCAGCCACAGCTGCAGAGCCCCCACTGAAGCCTGGCCTGCTTGATATTGTCCATAAAAGAAAGAACAGTTAAATAGGGGATTATGGGTTTCCAGAAGAGCTTTTCTGAAATCCAGAGGGCAACTCCTGGCTCTGTGCCTTGCAGGCAAAGGTGGCACATTCCCAAATGTCTTGTTTCTAGGCAGAGAGCAGCACAAGTCAGAGCTAGCAAAAAATGAGCAGAAGAAATCCCTGTGAGTCTGCATTTACTACCCCAAAGTTAAATTCTTATCTAAGGATATGGAAAAGGAGAATCTTGCAGCAGAAATGTGCAAGTCTTCTCTACAAATGGACCCACAGCTTTTTTCCTTAATGTTTTTTCTCCTGAGTGGAAATTTATTTCCACCCTTGTGTACTCAGAGTAAGATACTCAGCACTTTCACACAGTTGCAACCTCTGTGCCATTGTCAACAGCCCCGTGACAAGAGGCAGCACCGAGTCACCACCCTGCCAACACCCAGCCTCAGCCACTCAACACAACAGCAAGGGGACTCTCACTCTGACATAAGAGACTGGAGCTGTCCTAGGGAAAAAAAGGTGGCAGGAACACCCTGGAAAATGAGAATACACAGCTTCCCAGGGTGCTGCTGCTTTCCTGCTGCCTCCAGCCAAGCTTGTGGAGAACCTTGGAAGTCAAACCATTCAACAGTGAACAGAGCTCCCCAAGCTGCATTTGGTGCTGTTCAAAAATAAATTTAAAAAGCAAAAATAAAAAAGAATCAGAAATGGCCATGGCTCAATGAAGGGTAGGAAGCTTCTGCTGTTTTCTCCCAAGTCATGACTCACAGGATGTATCCATACTCTGTGTAATTTGGGCAGAGTGGCAGACACTGACCAGAGGGGACACTGCAGTGCCTTTACCTCACTGAGCCTCTTCCGTGTTCTGTGACAAGTTCAGCTCTGGTGCCACCTCAGACCTGCAGCCAAACAGCAACGAGTGGGGGGGACAGGGGAGGCAAGGGGCAGCAAGGAACACAAACCTGAGCCAGCAGCTCCTTGAGCACCAAGCCCTCACCTGGGCACACCTACCTCTCTGCCCGGCTGCCCTGGCTCAGTACTCTGAAAAAAAGGCCATCAGACACACCGTGCACAGCCCCAAAACAAACCCCCCAGTCCTTCAGAGGAAGCCCCGGCACGGCAGCCGAGCTGCTCCTACCTCTCGTCCAGCTCCTCCAGCCGGCTCTTCACCGTGTGCGCGTTGTTCTCCCTGGTGATCTTCTGCAGGAGGTAGAAAGTCTGCTGGAACATGCGGAGCAGGTACTCCTCAAACTCCATAGGCACACAGTTCTTGGACATGAGTTCATTGATGCAGGCCATGGCCAGCACGCCCAGCCGGCCCCGCTCCTGCCCCAGCACCGAGTTGTGGCTGCTGCCGTTCACCGAGGACATTTTGCGGGCGCGGCTGTCGCAGCCGAAGCGCGCGAAGTGGAAGATGGTGGTGAGCAGGGATGGGGTGATGCTTGTGGACAAAGGGATCCAGCTGAAGAGGTGTGCCAGGCACTCCAGTGCCAAGGAGCAGATGTATTCACTGTCTGTGTCCAGGATGGGGATGGGCTGGTTCAGCAGTTTGGCTGCGCTGGGGCTCTGCAGGAGGCTGCTCAAGAGGTCACCTGGGGGAGCGAGCGGTGTCAGGCAGGGCATGAAGCCTCAGCTGCCCAGCCCTGTGCAGGGCCAGGAGCTGAACTCTGATCTGTCTTGTGGATCCCTTCCAACTCAGAACATCCTGTGGTTCAGCAGGTTATTTGTCTGAGAGGAACTGGTGATTTCTGTACTCAGGAATTAGCCTCACACAACCCCTCTGGCCTTACCAGGCAGGGCACCCATGGCATTTCAGGAAATATAATGCCACAGAGTTGCTAGTGGACACAAAACAGAAGAGTGGATTCAAATCACAACAGTGAGGTTTGATCCCAATGAGGCAGAAAAGCCTTTATTTTGGGGTTTGCAACCCTTTTTATAAGGTGTTCCCATACAGGTCAGCATGACTGGCCAAAGGAACCACCTCTCTGGTGCCATGGGTGGAACAAGAGAAAAACACACTCAGAACATGTGTGGGACATTGTTTTGGGAACCAAAACCTATTTACAAAAACCAGTCCTTGAAAGAGAAGGTTTCCAAAAAGACTTTACCTTGGGAACAGATCAGCCACTGCCAGGCTGAAAACTCTCTCAGGCTCAGAAAATCATGGCCACACCATGGGGTGTATTTTAGGAATTTATAAAATTTTATCCCCCTGCAAGGCTGAGCATCCTTGATACAAGCTTGGTACATATCCCTGCTACACTGACCATGGCTGAGTCTTCTGCTGGCCTGTGAGAGCCAGGACCACACCTGTTCCCAGCCACTCCAGAGAGCTCACTCAGGGCAGCATCTCTTCCCAGGCACCAACTGCCATGGCAGGCACAGATTACATCCCCCAGCTCCCAACCACACAATGACAAAGGCTTCAAAGGAAGGGTGGAGTTTGGACAGTTTAACACAACCTTAGGATTTATCTTCCACGACTTCCTCCAGCCTCCAACTGAAGCCACATAAAGTTAGTATTTGCAATATGCCATGACAGAGTTCTACAGCTTTACTGTGAAGCTCCTTTGTTTGGGGCATGTCAGCTCCTAGTTTCACTTTCTACCCAAACAGGGAACAGAAATAACCCCTGCTTTCACTTTCTTTATGCCAGTAGGCCTCTAATGCAGCTCCTGCTCTGTTTCTTTGACAGAAAGAAGGTTTTACTTCTGTTGTTACTTACAGGGAAGCCACTCAAACCCCTCCATCACCTTTAGTGCCCTTCTACAAAGCTTTCATTGCTCCTCTGCCCCTACTGATACTGAAAGAGCAGAACTGCACTCGAGGTGCAGATAAGCCTTAGCTCCACAGAGCAGCACAGCAGGGAATTAGTCCTGACTGCTGCTGATGTGAATTCCCTGTACAATGATGTGGAGAAGCTCTGAAGTTAATCCTGCCTAGTCCAGGGTAAACTCCCCCCTTACAGCAAGAGGGGACCACATGCACTCACCTTTCATCTCCCACCTATAACCAAACCATCAACAACTCAGAGACTCCCTTACCCCTGATGGCCTTTGCTTCCTCAAAAGCTTTTGGAATCCAAGGGCCAGCCCCAGCCAGGCTGCCTACCCCACAGATGCTGCCCACAATCTCCAGGCTTCCACCTGCTGCAAAACTACTCACCTTCCCCAGGTTGTTCAATACACTCCTCTTCCTTGAGTACCTCTTCATCTTTAATAACCTCTTAATCTTTAAAAATCTGGCACTTGCTGTGCCACAGAATCTGAAGTTCTTAGAGAATCTGAATAATTTTTCTATAGAAGTGAAACATCCTGACACACCAACAGTGCCAAAATAACAGCTATGATTTACTGAGCTACTTCCAATGTACACAAGAGCCTGAGTGATGAACACATCCCTCCTAAGTCTTCATTTTTCACCAAGATTGATATCTTACATCACTAAATTCATAATTCCCTGCCAAGTCTTATCATTGCTTCTTTCTCCTGCACTCCAGAAACTGAAGGCATCACTGGCAATGGCTGAGCAAGACAATCCTGCCCTCCAACCTTAGCACTGAACTCCCCTGTGAGGACATTCACACCTGGACACATCTGGACAGCTCATGTTGTGCTTTTACAGACTCCTGATGCTCAACAAGGCCAAGTGCACCAGGGCTGGGGTAATCCCAAGCATCAGTCCTGGCTGGACAGGGTATAGACTGAGAGCAGCCCTGGGGGAAGGATTTGAGGTGTTGGAGGATGAGAGCTGGCTTTGCCCTGGCTGTGAGCACCCTGAACCCCCCTGTGCTGGGCTGAGCCCCCAGTGTGGGCAGCAGTGAAGGGGAGTGGATTCTTCCCTCTCAGGTGAGACCCCACCTGCAGAGCTGCCTCCAGCCCTGGGGCCAACAGCAGCAGGACCTGGAGCTGCTGGTGAGAGACCAGAGGAGGCCATGGAAATGCCCCAAGGGCTGGAGCCAGGCTGGGAGAGCTGGGGGTGATCACCTGGAGAAGAGAAGGCTCCAGGGAGACCTCAGAGCCCCTTCCAGGGCCTGAGGGGCTCCAGGAGAGCTGGAGAGGGACTTGGGACAAGGGATGGAGGGACAGGACACAGGGAATGGCTTCCCACTTCCAGAGAATAGATGGGATATTGGGAAGGAATTTTTCCCTGGGAGGATGGGGAGGCCCTGGCACAGGGTGCCCAGAGCAGCTGTGGCTGCCCCTGGATCCCTGGAAGTGTCCAAGGCCAGGCTGGATGGGGCTTGGAGCAGCCTGGGATAGTGGCAGGTGTCCATGCCCATAGTAGGGGCTGGAATGGGATGATTTTTAAGGTCCCTTCCAACCCCAACTCCATTGTTATTCTTTTAAACATTCAGTTCAGCCAATTCCCCAAAAATCAATGAGAATTAAAGATTCTCATCTTTTAATCCATCCACACCAGAAACTCTCAATTAAGCTCCTGTAACTCACAGCAGTTGGGGTTCAAGTGCTCTGCACACAGTTAAATCACTGAAGCGCTGAGGTTCAGGGATTTTCAGTGTCTTTGCAAGCAGGCAACAAATTCACAGCACCAGCTGCATTAATGTCAAAGAAGAAAGCTCCCAGTGACTGGCTCTGCAGCAGGAGAGCAGCCACAGATACTTCTGCTACTCATTTGTTTGCCATAGGTGAGTGAATATTCCTGAGGAAGGGATTCATCAGGAAATGTGCTATAAATCATGCAAACACAACATTTGGATGCTGAGACTGTTGCTGAGTAAATCCTGCACCATGGCAATAACTCAAATGTGGTCCAGCCTGTGATATTATCAGAGTTCCTTTGCTTAAGTGATATTAGAAATGTGTTTAATGCTGTCTTCATGAGCTATTTATAACCCATGAAAGACTTGAAAGCAACCATTTCACTTCACTTCTCTGTGCAAAGGAGAAATAGGAAGCAGAGATTTTTCCAATTTCCTAAAGAGATTTGGGCTCTGATGGAAGATATTAACTTTTATGGGGACGCAGGAGCTTGTTTTGCCTCTTGGAGCACCTTTAATCTCACCTGAATGGAAAGAGTAAAGGGTGGTGGCCTCACTTAGGCAATGAAAACACTCAAGAGTTGCCAGTACACAGGAATTGAGTCCTGCATGAATGGAGTCTCAGGGAACACAGAATGAGCAAGCCGTGGATCAGAGGGAAGCACCTGCTGTTTCTTTTGGAAGTGGTGGAATCATCATCTCTGGAAGTGTCCAAAAGCCATGAGGATGAGGATATGGTTTAGTGGTGGCTCTGGCAGTGCTGGTTAATGGCTGGACTCAATCTGAAGAGTATTTTCCAACCTTAGAGATTCTGGGACTTCAAGAAGTGGAAGCACAACCAGTTTTAACATGAAGACAGCAAAGATCCAGCACAGAAAATAAAACTGAGAGAGTTTCACATAAACAAGTTTGCACAGGCAAAATGAAACTTCTAAAGGCACTGCTGGTGTGGTCCTTAGCAATTAACTTGAAAAAACACTGAGTGAAAAGTTTGTTTGTTTTCCCTGAGAGGGGAGAAAGGAAAGGCTCAGCACAGAAGTGCAGCTGACTTCCAGTTTGGGAAATATGATCCCAAGTCACGAGGTGAGCACACAGGTGGATGAAAGCTGCCTCAGCACAAGCCCCAGGGGACTGAGGGACATCTCCAACAGGCTTCCACTACAGCCAGCTCAGAATTCATTCCACCAGTGCCCTCCCCCAGCACCATTCTTGACAATTGACACAAAAAGCTTTGATCTTTTCTGTAAATATTTCCTGTCCAAACTTTTCCCAGCTACAGCAAAATCCACTCTCCCCTTGCCAATCCAAAGGAATATTTCTTCCCATTAAAGTTTGTGGTTTGTATATAAATATAGAAGTATCTTAAGACCTTCTACAGGAAAGGAGCACTCAAAATGCTGCTCTAACTTCAATGTGAAAGGTTTAGCACTAAGCAAAACACTGCCAGCTGCTTATCAGAGGCAGCAGTCTTGAGCTGCCTGGTGCAATCTGGCCACAAGGAAGTGATCTGCAGCTCCCAGGGAACTGTTCAAGGTCCCAGGGATAAGGAAATGTGTGCCAAGGACAAGGACACAAAAATGTGTTCTCAATTTTAGAGGCAACTAAGAAACAGATGTAAATGGGTTAACATCAGACAAGCACTCACACAAAAGTCTAACAGGAATAGATAGAAAACACTTTCATTCAATCACAGAACAGTTTGGGTGGGAAGTGACTTTAGAGACCATCAAGTGCCACCCCCTGCCATGGGCAGAGGCACCCTCCACTACCCCAGATTGCTCCAAGCCCCGTCCAACCTGGCCTTGAACACTTCCAGGGATGGGCAACCTGCTCCATGTCACAGTGACTTGGCTACCTTTATTTGTATTTTTCCCAGGTAAGATTCAGTTTTGCTCCACTGGCTTTGATGTGCCATCATTTCCCTTTGGAGCTGGGAAAGGGGCTCAGCCTGGAGCAAAGGAGGCTCAGGGGTTTCTGGCTCTGCACAACTCCCTGACAGGAGGGGGCAGCTGGGGGGAGTCAGGCTCTGCTCCCAGGGGACAGGAGGAGAGGGAATGGCCTCAAGTTGCACCAGGGGAGGTTTAGGTTGGGTATAGGGAAAATGTCTTCATGGAAAGGGTGGTCAGGCACTGGCACAGCTGCCCAGGACAGTGGTGGAATCCCCATCCCTCAGAGGATTTAAAAGCCCTGCATATGTGGCAGTTGGGGGACATGGGTTAGTGGTGGCCTTGGCAGTGCTGGAGTAACAGCTGGACTTGATAACTTTAGAGGGCTTTTCCAACCTTAACAATTCCATGATTTTAACTCATTGTCATTAGAGCATTTTGCGCTGAAACTTCAGGGAGGTTTCTGCCATCTGAGGACAAAAAGCAGCCCTGTGGGCACATTTTAATGACATTTGCCATGGGCTGTCCCCACAGTGGAATTTCTTTCTTTGTGCAGGGTTTTTCTTTCCAATCAGGAATTTGTTGGCCTGTGAAAAGCTCTGGGAAAGGGTTATTAGGAGAGGTTAGACAGTAAAAGAAGGAATCTGTGCCAGACAATGCAGATTTAAGTACATGGAAATCCCATCTTGTAGCTTTTCCTTACCACTTTCTCCTGAGGTCGGGGACGGTGGTGGAGTGGCAGCAGTAGCACTGTGCTTATCCCAGATGCTCTCCAAAATACCTGGCCAAAGAGAGACTTTTCAGAAGTGCTTTCTCAAAGACAGCCTGATCTAACAAACACAGCACACACTGCAGGAGAACTTGGGCAGGACACACCTCAAGTGCTTTGAGAGGGACAGAAACATTCCAAAATGGCTTTGGGCTCACTAAGAGAAGACAATCTCCATCCCTCTTCCTGGAGGGAGCTCAGCAGCTGCTCTGCTACATGAGCTGGCTCATGTTAAGCTGACCCAAACGCTGCAGAGCAGAGCTGAGCATTCCAAGTGCAGCAGCAGCCTCTGCATCACCCCCATTCTGCCTCAGCAAGCCCCAGGAGTGCCAGCCCAGCAGCAGCTCAGTGTGAGGGGACACACAGCTGCCAGTGGCACAGGGGTGGCACAGGGGTGGCATGGGGTGACTCATACCTGTGAGGAGCCCCAGCACCGTCTGCACCTGGTCCAGGAGCAGCTTGCGCAGCTCCTCCTTGCGGGCCACGCTCAGGTCCTCGCGGGGACACGCCAGCTCCTCCGAGGTGGTTTTCAGCATGATCAGCCCCAGGGGAGTGGTCACAGGAGACTGGATCAGCTGAGGAGGACAGGAGAGCAGTGTGATGACAACATTCACTGACAGGGATTAGCAACACTGCTCACAGTTTACAACAGCCTCACCACTGAGGGCACTCCAGTTCCATTTCCCTGGATGTGAATCTCTGATGTTGCAACAGCTCGAGCCCCATGGGAATCCTTGGGGTTTCAAAAGCCTCCATGCTGTCATTGCCCACATTGTGTTCCAGCATGGTCACAGGAACAGCCTGTCCCTTCTGTTTGCTGCATCCTCTGCCCTCAGCCCTGCCCAGAACCATGTCAGCACCAGCAGCTCACACCTCACAGCCCAGCAGCTTCCCCAAAAATCCCGTATGGCCCAGGAGCTGATGCTGCCCTGCCACAGCTGAAGGATCTGACCTCCCCTTGCACCTGTACTGGATCTCAAACTGGGAATTGCATTTCCCCCAAAAAGAGTAACTTCTGCCCCATGCTGGAACAGGACTGGACAAAAAGCTGACTTGTGCCTTCATCAGCCACTGGGAAATTAAAGACTTCTTTGAATGGGACAAAGTTTTCTTTCCAGCTGAAGGACAGCACTGCTCTTCTCTGCTGCCCAGACACATCCAAAGTGATTTATGCTCTGCTTCCTCTGGGAGAAAGAAGTCCAAAGCCAATCCCAGTTGCTACAAGCAATCCTTGAAGCCATAATTCTGAAATACAGGCTGACTTTGCTCCTGATCCCCTGACACTCCAAAAGGAAGCCAGGCTGAGTTAACACCACTAAAACCACAGAGTTTGGTGAAATATCTGGGGAGAAATAGCCCATCTAAAAGCTCTTCATCTTGGCTTTTGAAAAGGAAGTCCCAGACACAGATGGCAAAGAACTCAATGAAACAGCCAACTTGTTGGTAAATTGTGAAGGGACTGAAAATCATCTCTCAGGATATTTTCTGACAAACCCAGGGAGTTTTAGCAAAACCAGGTACCTCAGTCAGGCTAAACCAATTTTCAACCTCTATGGAAGCAGTACTTTATGTAGAATTACTGGCTTTGCACAATAACACAATATCCCAATTTACCTTTCTTCTCCATCCCTCCAGTGGTTCAGTAAAAGGTTTAGAGACCACTCAGGGTACTGGGATACAATTTAATGCTGAAGAACAAAGAACATGCTGCAAATGATCTCAGAAAAAAGAATTGCTCATCTGAAATTCTAACAGCAAATCATTCTGCTTCTGTGCTGCTCTTCCTTCTGTCAAGGCCCTGAAATTCAGCATTACTGCTTTACTTCCACTTTCTCTGAACATTTTAGGAATGTGTCTACCACATAAATTAATTCATGGAAACATTTCCCTCCACTGCTGAGCTCACAAGGAGAGGCTTAAGGGAAAATAGATTCCTCAAGTAAGCTCTGCAACCCCTTAAGATAACCTCAGAGTGCTAGAAAGGCCAGGGGAGCTCTGGCTGCCTTTCAGTTCAGATCCAGGTGAAATGAGAGGCAAAATTCCACATGGAGACAGTTATCTCCAACTATTTCTTGTCCAGTTGTCAACTGAGGTAAGAACTGCAGCATATCCCACTGTAGAACAGTCAGAAAAGTGATTACACCAGCCAGTGATGAGCTCTGTAGCCAAGATAGCTTTTTTTTTTAATTTTGCAATTAATACTAGATGCATTTGCCTTAACAAATAAACTCCTGCCACTCAAGGACTTGGATTTAAATAACTGCCTTGTGGCTTGGCCGTGGGCTTTGCTGCATTCAAATCATGTAATTATATCAGCAGAAAAAGCCTGTGCAGCACTTCAGTTTACACTCAGCCTCTTTAAGCCAATTAGGAACAATTTTAAGGGCACTGGAGACAAAATACTCCAACAAAAAGAGGTTTGCACCAGCCTGGTGATGCTCCAGCAGCAGCCTGGCTCAGGATTCCCTGTAAAGATGCTGAGTTGCAATCAACATTCCAGCTAAGAACATGGATTCAGCCAGAACCCTCAATCCACAGCTGAGCCTTCCTGCAGGAGACTTCCTAAACACCCCAACAACATCTCATTAGTGACCTTATTGAGAGATTTTGAGGTGTCTTTGGCTGTTGGGTGAAAAATCTGGAACAGCCCTGTTGAGGAACTGCCTTTTTGAGAATCGGTGACACATCCATAATTGTACTGACTTCTTTTTTTGTTTAAAGAACAACCCATACTCTTAGTATTATCAAGAACTAGCCCATAATATTTAAAATTCAAAGTGAACACTTGTGGCACAGTATTGTTCCTTCCTCAAAACACTTTTAACACTGGAGAGAACTGTAACGTGGAAAAAGCTGATGGTTACGACAAAATTAAAAAGGAATTTAAAAAGCCACACTTCCTATTTAATCTTCATCAAAACAAATCCATACTCAAGGAAACAAAATGTTTCTAAGGGAAAACTTGGCTTCATTAATGGACAGAGTTCTAACCTGCAGGATGTTGGTGAAGAAGTCGTGGTAGAACATGGGCCAGTCTTGGCGGCCAATGTCCACAATGACTTTGCAGAGCTTGTTCCTGATGAAGTAAGGCAGAGTTTTGTGGTGAGCCAGCAGCAGCTTGGGCAGGCAGCTCCTGATCTCCATCTTGTCCTGGGATGGGACCCCCAGCCACATCTTATTGATCAGGTTCTGGAAAAGCAAGGGACATCCCAAATGAGCTCTTCTTGGACATGCTTGGCTGATGTGAAACACAGAGAATCTGGGCACAGAGAATTGGGAATCTCAGACTGGTTTAGGTTGGAAGGGACCTTAAAAATCATCTTGTTCTAACCCTCTTCTCTGGTCAGGGACACCTCCCACTGTCCCAGGCTGCTCCAAGCCCTGTCCAGGGCCTGGCCTTGGACACTTCCAGGGATCCAGGGGCAGCCACAGCTGCTCTGGGCACCCTGTGCCAGGGCCTCCCCACCCTCCCAGGGAACAATTCCTTTCCAATATCCCATCTAGCCCTGCCCTCTAGCAGTGGAAAGCCATTCTCCCTCATCCTGGCACTCCAGGCCCTTGTCCCAAGTCCCTCTGCAGCCCCTTTAGGCCCTGGAAGGGGCTCTGAGGTCTCCTCAGAGCCTTCTCTTCTCCAGGCTGAACAACATAAAGCAGGGACAGAGCATCTGGTGGAACTGTTGCACCTCATGGCTCAGGAATGGCAGTGCCACAGTGGAGATGAAGTCACTGGTTTAACTGGTTTTGGGTTAGGCAGAACTAGAAAGCGAGGTACAGAACCATCTCCTCTACCTTTTAACCCTGAGTACTGAGGGTTTCCCCTCTAAATGGGGAAGCACAGCCTCGGACAAAACAGGAAAAGAAAAACAGGGAAGGAGGTTTGGTTTTCCACGCCTCTGATGCCACCCAGGTCTCCTGAAGCTGAGCTGGAAGGTCACTGGAGCAGGCACTGCCTGGCAGTGACAAGGCACCACTCCCACAGAAAGCTTTTAGTCCACTTAAAGGCCAACAAAATCCAAAGGAAAGCAGAGTTGCAAATTGCTTCCCTGATCCCATTTAGGGCTCTGGAGCATTAGGAGCTGAATCTCTTGGGATAACCCAGAGAGGAGGCTGAGACAATGTCTGTGCCCATCTGCAGGATTCTGCCTGGAGAAGGAGAATGCTGGAGATCACAATCACAGCCTGGGTTGGGTTGGAAGAAATCTCAAATATCCAGAACTGGAAGATGATGTACGGTCAAAGGAGATGCAATTCACAGCTGGATGTACTGCACAGAGACACCAGCTCCCAGTGAAGAGCCGCACAGGAATATTTACACAGAAATTCCTCAAAGAAGTTGGTTTTGGTGTTTTCTAGCAGAGAAAATCCACAAGTATTGCTTGAAAACAATGGCCCAACCAGCTGAGTGTTTCTTGATGCAAATCCAGAATCCAAATAAAGCTGGAATATGTTTTAGCTTTAACATTCATCCTTTCATGCCCACTGTGTTCTGTCCTACTCCTCCGACCTGCCAGTAGCAGCTTTCTCCCTATAAATGCTTTTGGGAAGATGTTTTCTTTTCCAAAAAGCAGAAGGTAAAAACAATTCATCTGGAAGGGGGTCAGGAGGACTTTTATTCCAAATCCACTGCTAACCTCCTAAGCAGTTTGGGAAATCCATGGCCTCGGGCAGGTTTGGAATGATCCTTGCATTCACACCTTTGAACTGATCCAAGGACAGTTGGGGAAGCTGCAGACTGGGACAGACCATGGCTCTGAGGACCAGTTAATTTTGGGAATTCAAGCTCCTCCATGGAGAGATCCTCATCTCCAGATGGGCTGGGGACTCCTGTCCCTCCCTCTGCACTTGCACAGTGATTTCTTTATTCTGGGCACAATTAGGTTTTTCAATGCTACTTTTTTCCCCTCCAGGGAAGCAGAGGCTCAGTAACCAAACTCCACAAAATATTCTGAGCTAGGAGGATTCATACAGGATGATCCAAAGGATAACTGAATCCACCTCCTGGCCCTGCACTTGTTTGGCTTATCAGGAAAAACAGTGGGACACCACCCCCTGAGCAGGAATAATCCCCATGTCACCTGCCATGATCACCCGTTTTTGAGGGGAAGGTAAATCAGATTCAATCTGCAGATGGGGCCCAGACTCCCTCTGCAATCCCTAATAAGTAAAATGAACATTTAAGAGAAGAAATCAACAATGATGTGGATAATATGTAAAAAAAACTCAACTTCAAGAGCAGAGTTTTTATCTGAACAAGTATTTTACCTAAAAAGTGGCCCAGTGCAAAGACTATAAACCTCTTAGATTTAGGGGCACAGCTCAGAGTGCCCACCCAGCCAAGAACACAACACAGAGGCCACAAATGGCCCAGACTGAGGTGTGACATCCAGCAAATACCAGGACACCCTTGGGGACAGACAGTGCACCAGTCACTGAGAAATCAGTGACACAACAGAGCTGTTCACAGAAAACTTTTGCTTATTCCAGTAGACATAGAGATCAATATCAGGGCTTTTAACCCAAATTTTGTTCTTTTATAAGTAGGTAAAGAGTGGGATGTGGCTGTCTAACAGAGACCTCACTCTCCAACCAGCACAAGTTTGCAGGATGTAGTTCAAGAGCACCAACCACAACTACAAAATGTCAGAAAAATAGAAGCAAGTTTGCCTTCCCTCTCAGCACTCAAAGCCTGCAGGAGCCAGGAGCAGGTAATCACCCCCATATTTCTGATCATAAAAACACCATAAAAGCAATAACACCCTTAAAAGCATCATGCAGAAACTCAAGCAGCCTCTGAAACTGCAGGTAATTTGTGCTTAGAGATGCCAGGAAATGAATTCTTCAATTTGTGTACAAAGATTCATATTCTCCCACTCTGGGCCTGCCATTAAGCAACCTCTCAGGCAGGGAGCAATAAAAGCATCTTTTATCACTGTACTTACCCAGGATGCCATTTCAGGCAAACATTTCCCCCCAAAAAATCGATTGCCAGATAAAACTGCACCAGGCAGAGAATGCACTGAGCAGGCAGGAGCTCAGCCCTCACCTCAAACACTGTCAGGCTGTACATCATCACATAATCATTCCTTGTGCTGGACAGGAAGTACAGGCAGAATCTCCAGGCTCCTATCTGCTGGGCAAAGTTATTTAAAAGCTCCTCTGCAAAAAACATAAAAGTAAAATATTACTTTAAAATGTACTTCAGTTTTAATTTCACTTTGATATAAAATATTCCATTAAAATTCTTTAGCTGTAAACAAAGCCATAACAATGCACAGTGATCACACAGCAACTGAGCAGGGAAGAGACCCTGTGTTCAGGGAATGACTCATCCTGGAGGAGGGCAAAAAATATAATAAAATCACATTCTACAGTGTTTAAAGTAATGTAACAACAGGCTTTAATGAAAACAAAACAGATGTGTCATTTTAAAATCAGTTTTGACATAAATACTGCAGCAGATAAGAGGTGAATATTAAAACAAATCACACAGCAATTGTGTTATGAGCACTGTTATTTTTTCTGTAAAAGCCAAATGTTGGGATTTCAGGTCATTGTGAGAAAGTAGGAGCACTTCAGATCACAGTGTTCTAAACCCACCTTCTTTCAACGCAACTCCAAGAGCTGCTGACTTGGCAGAAGCTCAGGGTGTCAGAAACCTCCCCACATGCTCAGGGAAGGTTTTGGTCATCTCTCATGAAGTGACAATGTGACAAAGAGAAAAGCCACAAGGGCTGCTTTACAGACTAAGCAAACTTTAGGCTTAATCAATTGTTTTCTTCCCTGCAAATTAAATAGGAAAATAGGGGATACCTTTCCCACAGCAGGAGGTCATAGTTGGAAAAACCACAACAAAAACCTTGTGCTGTTTATTTTACAGGATTTCTGGGACTTTCATGCTGATCACGCTTTGGCACGAGATGGCAGAACCAGACCAATCCCAGAATGGTTTGGGTTGGAAGGGACCCTGAAGTTTATCCCATTCCACTCCTGCCATGGGCAGGGACAGCTTCCACTGTCTCAGGCTGCTCCAAGCCCCTTCCAGCCTGGCCTTGGACAGTGCCAGGGATCCAGGGGCAGCCACAGCTGCTCTGGGCACCTGTGCCAGGGCCTGCTCACCCTCAAGGGAACAATTCCTTCCCAACATCCCATCTATCCCTGCCCTCTGGCAGTGGGAAGTCATTCCCTGTGTCCTGTCCCTCCTTTCCTTGTCCCAAGTCCCTCTGCAGATCTCTTGGAGCCCCTTTAGGCCCTGGAAGGGGCTCTGAGGCCCCTCTGGAGCCTTCTCTTCTCCAGGTGAGCACGCCCAGCTCTCCCAGCCTGGCTCCAGAAGGGTTCCAGCCCTTGGGGCATCTCTGTGGCTGTTTAGGAATAAAAGGAGTCTGATTCTTTACAACCACCATCAGCACAAGCAGCTCCCCCAGAGCACCTGGCGGGATCTCTGCAGCCTTTCAGGACATATCAAATAAGCCCAGCCAAAGGGAATTGCTGTTACTCCTGCTTGTCATCCCACAAGAACTGGGACAGCCTTGCTTTGCATACCTAATGCTGAAGTCTGTGCTCCATCTCCAGGCAGATGTTTCCCAGGACACACAATCCAACAATGTACAGAGGAAACCTCACTGGTTTATCATCCATAGGAACTGCCACAGATTCCCTACAACCCCAGCTATGGAAACCTTTCCTCCCAGTTCCCACCTAAGCAGGAGAGGGGAAGATGCCAGTCCAGTGCAGGCACAGCTGTGTTAAACACAATCTGCTGGGGCTGCAGGCAGGAGCAGCACCAGGAGCAGCCCTTGGAAGGGGCAGGAACTCACCTATCTCTCGTTTCCGCTCATTTGTTGTGCAATTGTGGAAAAACTCTGTCATCAGACTCTCCAGAGCCCGCAGTGAGGCCTCTTCTGATGCCTGGGAATGACATTGAAGGAAAGAAATAAAACTCATTCCCACTCTGACACAGGAGGGTGGCATTAGAACATCACAGATGCACCAAAATCCAACACGAGCAGGACTGGCACGGGGCAAGTAACTGGGAACTCAAACTGCTTGCTGGTGTCAAGGAGCAGCAAGATATGTCCACTGCAAGTGAAAGCTTTGGCCTGAAGGATCATTTGCTCAGTTCCTTTAATAAGGACAAGAACACAACAAAATTCTTTTACTTTGGGGGCATTCAGGAATTTTAAGGCAATAAATAATTCTCACAAAGACAGCAAGTTCCACCAAAGATGTTTTCAGATGTTCAGAAACCACAAATACCCTATAAGGGGAAGCAGAAACTGAGGATTTCTCTTGGACATCAGGGAGAATGTCTTCCCAGAAAGGGTGATCAGATATTAGAACGTGCTGCTTGGGTGGGTAGCAGAGTCCTCATCCCTGGAGGTGTCCAAGGAAGGGCTGGAAGTGACACTCAGTGCTCTGGGCTGGTGACAAGGTGGGGACAGGTTGGATTTGATAATCCTGGAGGTCTTTTCCAACCTCAATCATTCCATGATCCTGTGACCCCTGATACCTCTTCCTGTCTTTGCCTTGGTGCCATCCTGCTGCTCAGGAAGCTTGAAAAATCAAGGAATTTCCAGCACTCTAAAAAGCAACACATCAGTGTTCAGCAACCCGATTCAAGAAGAATAGAACACACCTCCCCACCCCTCCAGTTTAGGTATTATTCTTGGAAATCATTAGCTACAGTTTTAAATCCTAAAGAAATTACCGAGATTAGCATCCAGCTGTAGTTTTGGAGTGCTCTGGAGTTGGGATGATTTTATTCTGGCAATGTAACAGCCTCAGAAACAGCCCTGCTACAGCACAGACCATGCCAGAGCTGTGTCTCAAATGTTTTCAGCCCATGCTATCAATAATAAATGCATCAAGATTCAAGTACAGGAACAAAGTAAGCATTTAAGAAAACTGAAATTTCTGCCTCAAAAAAAGAAAAAAGCCAAACCAGAAACAAAAGCCATGCCTGGCAGTCTCCTGCAGAGCAGAGCATGTGAGACATACTGCAGAAATACTCCAGGCTTCTGCTAATTCCTATTTCCATGCACAGCAGTTTTCCCAAGGGCCAAGCAGCAGGAGCCCCTCCTCGCTGGATTTACCCCCAGGAACACCAACAACTCCACAGCCAGTGCTCTGCTCTCCAGCAGCTGGAAGTGGATGCTCTGCAGGACACTGAACATTTCCATTTACAAAGGAACACTGAAGTTCATCCTACCTTTCCTCTTCCTGCCCTGCTTTTTTTCTTTTTTCTTACTTTTTAAAGCCCTGCACTAGAAATCAGAGACTGTTTTAGCAAGAGATGTTGGTAGTGGAAATTGGTTTAAAAAACCAACAATCCAAGCAGAGCCACGTTTGCAGATCAAGTCTGCAGCATTAATCCATTTGTGCTTGGGCTGCAAACTTCCCTTTAGCCGTGGATCAGTCCCCTGCCAGTCATTATTCCCAGATAACAGCAACTCTGTGGGTAAGAGCCTCACTTTAAAAAGAAATATCTAAGTGGAGTCCTTAATTACTTAGGATATGGCCACACTGCCATTTGTGGGAGCTAAGTTGTCCTAAGGTCCTTCCAAGCAGATCCACACATACAAATCCAGTATTTTCCTAAATCCCTGCACTTTTCTTCTCTGCTGCTCAACACAGCGAGTCTCACCAGCACTTTTTGCTGCCAAACCCCCAAAGAGCAGTTTCCAATCGCAATTTGATGCAAATTCCTCCAAGAGCAGCTCTGCTCTCCCACTCCACCTTCTACCATCCATTACCAAGATCACCTCAATCCATGGAAAACTCTTGGTTCTTCACAGGGTGGAAGGGCTCAGCATCTCTGGATACTTAATTCAATCCTTCTTCAGCAAGTGCAGTTGGCATAACTACACTTCTTCCAAGATTCAAAATTTATGTCCTGCTTTTGGAAATAACTTATGGAGCTCTTATAAATGTTGAACACCTGCCTTGTCCTGCACTGACTTCAGCATTGTAATTTGGAAGATCCTATTCCTTAGGCACACTGTTTATCTTCCAAAGTTAATATTCCAAAGCAGAAAACCATGATCACAATGTTCAACATGTCAAAAGCAGAAAGAAAATAAACCAGAGAGCACAATACAAGGATTTTATGCAAAAGAGCCCAAGTTGGAGAGTACCCAAGGCCACCTTGGGCATAAAGACACAGTGGGACCTCCAAGATCATTCTCTCCTCTTGTTTGACTTCTTGTGGCTCTTTAGGAGATCTGGCCAAAGGAAGGTTGAGCAGGAAAAATGTCTGAAGTAACCAAAGCTCAGCTCAGGATCCCCTCCTCACTCCAGGCTGGACTTACCAAGGACCTGCATTTGCTGCTGCCTTTGGGTATTCCTCAAGTTCCCCAGATCCTGGGGTCATGTCCCAGCTGTCCAGCAAGGCTCTGATAAGGAGCCCACTGAGATAAGGAGGTCACATGCTGGGCAGAGCTGCAGGGGAAGGTGGCTGCACTTGGACCCAGACACCTGGGAAGTTGATTAGTGAGGCTCCAATAAAAGCCCAGCTGTTTGGAGCACCTGGGGCAGTACCTGGAATATTTCCTAGTATTAGTCCCACATTAACAAGCAATTTACTTTCTTTTAGGGCTCCCTGTTTACTCTGCATTGAGGAGAAGAACAGGCAGAACCAGCAGTGCTGAGCTCAGGCTCTGGTCTGAAAATTTGGGTCAAGCACAGATTTAATATCCCAAGATTTTCAAGGGAAGTGTGGACCATCAGTAACAATTCACCCCAGTTTTCTTTGTCAGTTTGCCTCACCTCCACCAGGCATTATTAAATCTGCAACTATTGAAACAGAAATACTTCTCACTAGCTTTCAGAAGTCAAACCTGACCCCTCTCACCCCTAGTGCTGTCCAGGGCTGGGTCAAACATCAGAAAATACCATTTCTCTCTTCTGCCAACCATTAGAGGAAAATATATTCAGCTCTCCAAGTCCTGCTTGCAGAGCAGGTAACATGAGCTTTTCCCCATGAAAACTCTGCAGCTCACAAAAAGCAGGGGAGATAAGATGTGCCACGTCACCATCCACTCCTGCTCCACTGCCTCAACACCATGGCTGAGTTCTGACCCACGGGGAGGATCCTGGCTGCCAAATTCAGCAGATCCTGTGGCCAAAGGTGATGTCCTTGTCACAGATCCCTTAGAGGAACAAGGCAGTGAGAGGTGAAAGCAAGCAGGGCTAAATCTAACACAGCCACAGCTGCACACTCCATGTTCCAGCAGCACGTTCATACTCTGACCTGGAATTTGGGTCAAAATAGCATCTCTGGGAGATGTGTCACAGGTGACTGTCCCCAAAATAGGTGCCTCTAAGTGCTGAGCTGGGTCCACACCACAAAGACCAGGCAAGCAGCAGCTCCAGCTCTGCTCTTCCTGGACCTGTCCCATCTGCACTGAGCAGGACTTGCTGTGGATCAGAGTGGGAGAGAGCCACTGTCACCCTGTGCCCTTCCCATCCCTTTTCCCTTCATTAGTTTGCTAAAGGTGTTTCACACCACTGTCAGATGAGGGGTGGAGCTGCTTACTCATTCCAGTTACCTCTGGACTCCAACCCTCTGTGCCCTCCTCCAACCAGGAAAATGAGCTCCCAACAGCTCCTTTTCCTGACAGAAAACACAAGATTTGGTACCAAGAACCTGCACATCCAACAACACTCTCCAGCCACCAAAGCACCACAAGGAAGACCCACCCCACCAGCTGATTTCAGGGCTATCCTTCAGTTACATTTTAAACCATATGAGTCATTAACTGATTTCTGCTGATCAAGGGCAAAAAAAAAGCTGTCAACCTCCTGCATTTCAGGCTGCTCAATACTGCAGCTGCACCTCAGTGAGGCTCTGGAGAAGCAAAATCTTTGTACCCTGCTGCTGATCCCATCACAGGCTCAGATGCAGACTATGACTAAAGCACTGGGGTAGAAGAGTTACTCATTCAGCTCCAGCAAACAGAGCAGTGATCCTTGGCTTGCAGTGCAGACACTGCACATGCACTTGAAGAGCAGATACAATGCTAATTTTAGTTTGTATATCACCAAACACAACCATAAAAAAGCACCTGCTCATTCTGCAAGACACAGAAGTACTTTCTAAAGCCATTTTCCCCACAAGCGCTTTCATTTAGAGTTCACTTCCTCTTTTTTTATTTCATTTTATGCCGTCTGAAGGGATTTTTTCATTGAGGGGAAAGCTTTTCTCTACTGTTTTGCCATAAAAACACAAGCTGTTAACCTTGTAATGTTTGCTATTAGAGCATCCATCATACAAACGATGCTCTAAATACAGCAACTCCAACTAAGAGAAGGGTTAGGTCTGCTCAGTTTTTCCCTAATGTGTTTGCAAATGGATATCACTTCAAGACAAATTTAAGGCATTCCCTCTCCACAGTTTTTTTTTAGTAAGATGTTAATTGCAGCTGCAATGTTACAGAGGTGACTTCATCCTTCAGGCAGCACTGGAGCACTTTCCTGATGAGGAAGGATGGATTTTATATCACACAAGCTCCCAACATCTCCTCCAGTGGCAGGGAGGATAAGTCCTGGCTCTGCTGTGCCCCAGGAACCCTCCCAGCAGATCAAACCCCCCTTCTGCATCTCTACTTTTTATTTAAAGACCTGAGCTATGTCGGGGAGTTGCTCCCACCCCCTGCACCCACCCTGGTTTGAATTCTGCTGCCCACCCCGTTCATCCCTCCTGCAGCCCCTGTGCAATCCCTGTTCCCGCTGTGTTTAACACCTCCCAGCCCACCAAGCCCCCACTCCTGCACTGGCAGCAAAGGCAGATCCCTCTGCGGCTTCCTCACTTTCTGGAGCCTGCCTCTCCATCCCAATCCCACCCACACCCCGCTCCTGCCTTTCCCAGACACACAGCCCAGCACAGCTCAGCCTCCTCCCACTTATCAGGATTCAGATTTTATCACATTTATCTGTTAAAATCACTACCAGCTACGTCTACCAGCTTGTGAGCAGCTCTTCCATGAGAGGAGGAACTTGCAAGGGAGCACATGATGAGAATCCTGGCTGATGGAAAAACTCCCAGCTGGAATTGCTATAATGCCACCAATGAGCCAGTGCACAGGGTTAAAACACAAGACAAGAAACATGAAATTTCATCCACAGCACCTATATAAAATAACTCATCATCACCCTGTCGTTGCTAATTGCTGTGTCCCATCCTCTTCCACCTCGGAGCCTTCTGCTCCCAGTGTTATACACTTAATTAAAAGCACTGTCACACACCTAAAAATACAAACAACTACACTCCAGCTGCTGAATTTTCTTCTTTCTCTATTATTTATAGTCAAGCCAGACTTAACAATGCACATATGTATTGTGAGTATTAAAAATGCTAACATCTTCATGTACTAAGGTAGTAATTTATCCACTGAAGGATTACCAGGGTGTCTTTCAGAGCCCCTCCCTGCCCCAGACCTAACACATCAGGATAATGAATAGGTAAATCAGAAATCACACTCTCAGAAAGCTTGTGGGTCATTTCAAGCCCACTCACAAAAATCTGGAGAACCCCTGGATCACTCGGGGCAGCAAAATTAATGGAAGAAGTGCAGTATTATTTGTAGCAAGAAAAGCAAAATTATGAAGTTTTAGGACACCCAACACATCCTCCAGAAAAGATAAACACACACTACAGGGAGGCAGAGCTGGGAGCTCAAAAGCAGTGTTACTCATTATATTTAATCCTTTCCACCAATAATTGTAGAATTTGGGGGTTCACCTTCATTCCCAGGGTCTCTTACCAGAGGTCTGGCATGAGGAACCCACAGCATACGTGCTCCCCAGCAGTGCTCTGCTGATGCTATCAGGACAGGGCTCAGCCTTCATTCTCAGGTTCCTTGTAGCACTTCAGAGATGTTTTTGTGGTTTCAAGAACTGAAAGCAGACTGGGCCCTGCTCTGTGCTCCCCGCACAGCTCAGCTCCTGGGGCTGTGGCAGGACTGCAGAGCTGACCCGTCTCCTGGCTCACTCATTTCAAAGACCACAACTTCAGCACATCAAAAATAACGTGGAGATTTTGCAAATTCGTTGTAGTAGATTTTTTGCTTCAATTGTGTGATAAAGTCACAGATTGCTGTTGTACCTCAAGGCTACTGGCAGAGGAGCAAAGGCACCACGCTCCTCTCCATGTTCCTGAGGTCCCAAAGCTCAGGGCCACATCCAGAGCTGCTCAAAGCCCTCCTGCCTGGACAACTCCCCCCTTCAGGAACCTGGGTGCACTTCAGGAACCAGTGTTTAATTTAAATATCAGCTAAAGACTCAGTAGGACCCCAGGCTGAGCAGTGCTGTGTGCAACAGGCCCCAGAAAGCCAGCAGTGCCAACCTGATTTCTGCACCAGAGATCATCTTACCTGGAACACTGCCTGTTCCACAAGTAATCAGCACCTTTTTCAATACCCAAGGGATCTGATTTCTTAAACCCTCTTGGACAGGCAGATTCAGTTAACCAGGCATCAGGTTTGAAGGCTGAACTTTGATTAACAGGCTCAAGTGTCTGAATCTGATTCTTTCTAACCCAGTAACTCTTAACCCACATAACCAAGCCCGGCAGGCAGTGTGTTCTACACCCAGCAGTTCCCAGTGGCTTCAGCACCTAGGAATTCTCTTAGAAACCCAGCAGTGGAACATAACAATCCCAGCAGGCTGGAATAAGCAAAGGGTGGTTTAGGCACAGTGCTGTATCAAGCCATGCTTGCTGAAGATGAGCCCAAGAGCAATTTCTGGGTCCCTGAGGCCCAGGAAAGGCAGCTGGTCACGTGCTGCTGACTTCCTAATTGATTTCTTGTGGTTTAGCTGCTGGAAAGGGCTCAGCAACTCAGTATTTTCCCAAACAAGCAGTTGCTAAAATAACAACACACAGCTGAGAAGTGCAGAAGCACCCAAAGCAGATTCCTCAAGATCAATACGCTGCACATCAAAGCACAGCAGGCAGAGGCAGCGCTGGAGTCACTTTTTGGACTTGCAACTTAAACCTGACAATCCAGCCACAATCATCAGACTTCCCTCAGCAGACACTTCTCAGCTGCTGGCCACCACTTTTTAAGCCATCAAGGACAATAACTTTGTACTTTGTGGTTTATCAGCAAAACCAACCAAACAAAATCTGCTCTTCAGATGGACACAGCGGAGCTTCTGCCAAAGGTGCCTGGCTGGGCAGGAGCTGCTTCCAGAAGTTAAAACACTGCAATGTGTCTCAGTTCAGAATTGATTTAATTCCCCTAGTGAAGTCTAGAAACTCACACATCTGAAGCTCCATCATTCCTTTCACTTCACGCTGTCTCCCTTTGCTGGGTTGCCCAGGATGCCCCACACTCCAAAGCAGCTTGTGATCCCCTGAAGGGAGATCCCATCCTTCCCTGGAAGGCAAAGCTTGTGCAGGAGCCCCAGGACCATGGGCACAAAGGAACAAATCTCTTCCCCTTTCTCTGTGTAAACAAATCAGGCAAGACCACAGGGCTGCCCCAAATTCAGCTTCACTCTGAAACAACGTTTTCTCCAGATGTTTAGGTAGAGTAACCCAAATTCTGAACAAAAAAGATGATGGTAAAAAGATCCCAAGGAATCCTTTGGAAATGAGCATGTTGGTGAGGAATGTATTTGTAAAGGGAATAAAAAAATTCTTATAAAAAGTATTTGCAAAATGTGTTAAGAAAAACACCCTCATGTTACTCCAATGGTCAAGAAATCAAGAGATGAGAAGCAGTGTCAAATGAACTTACACTGTACCCAGCACAACCTGCTCAGCTGAAGTCTGCTTAAAAATCCCACATCACAGAACCATGGAATGATTTGGGGCAGAAGGACCTCAAAGATCATCCAGTCTCACCCCTTGTCCAGGATAGGGACACTTCACACTGTCCCAGGCTGCTCCAAGCCCCATCCAGCCTGGCCTTGGACACTTCCAGGGATCCAGGGGCAGCCACAGCTGCTCTGGGCACCCTGGGCCAGGGCCTGCCCACCCTCCCAGGGACCAATTCCTTCCCAGTATCCCATCTATCCCTGCCCTCTGGCAGTGGGAAGCCATTCCCTGTGTTCTGTCCCTCCATCCCTTGTCCCAAGTCCCTCTGCAGCTCTCTTGGATCCCCTCAGGCCCTGGAAGGGGCTCTGAGGTCTCCCTGGAGCCTTCTCTTCTCCAGGTGATCACCCCCAGCTCTCCCAGCCAGGCTCCAGCCCTTGGGGCAGCTCCGTGGGCTCCCCTGGACTCACTCCAGCAGCCTTAGGTCCTTCCTGTGGTTATGACTTTTCCTACAGTGAAACTCTTCATGTTCTTACAGGTGAAAATCTGAGATTTAAAAATGCCAAACCCTTGTTCCTGCTCACTTTTACAAACACAGCAGCTTCTTTGACCAGAGAGAAGACAAGAAGATGCCCAAGTGACAGGAGTGAAGAACCTGGTGTGGTTGTGTAGCAGCTCTAAGGAGTCTAAGATGCATGAAGAGATTTTTAAAACACTTCTCAAATCCCTCACTGCCAGCAGAGCCCCAAATAAACCTTTATTTATCTCAGCCTCCAGACAAGTCCCAATAATACCCAAGGAAAGGCTCTGAATCACAATTGTTTGTAGACCCAAGTGAAGGAGTCTCTGGAATTATGCACATATGCAGAGCTGGAAATGGGAAGCACCAGGGCAAGCAAAAAAAGAAAGTGAATGCAAGAAAAAAAGCAATTATTCAGTGTATTTCTTAAAGGGGCACTTCTACTCAGATGAAGCTCCAGCAAGCAAATCCTGCAGATTTTTCTCCAACATCCACTTCTGCTTGGCAGGATTAAGCCCATTACCATGGGGCTTAACATGGTCCCAACACCTGGCTACACAAAGCGCAATGTTTAGGACAAACTTGGGGGCAGGATTATACCTTATCATTCAATACATTACAGCAGCCAGACCTGATTTCCAAGGAGGTGTGATTATACTACAAGAAAATATGGAATTTTCAGACTCTCACCCCTTGTCAAAGAAAACATAAACCAGACCAAACAAAAAACAAAACAACCCACAAAACATAAAAAAAAAATCATGATACTCTATATTTTATTCATGGCAAGAGCAATAAAACTTGGGTATTCAAGAGTGCAAAATGAAACTACCATGGGAAACACCATGGGAATAACTAAGATTTTTGTTAATTAAAAGGTTTTTAAAGGACAGCTCACACAGGGAGAACATGCAGTCCAATTAAAGACAAATAAGATGTTGACATCTGAAATGTTTCTGCGCTTTGGGGTATTTCACAACTGCACTTTGCTGCTCACCCTTGCAGCTCTGGGACACCCAGGGTGTCCAACCCTTGGGGAGGGTTCCAGGCTCTCTGTCCACAATAGGGGCCTCTGCTGGGCCAGTGTGGGAATATTTGTCCTGGGGGACCCAAAGGGCTCCACCAAGCACCAGCAGAAAACAGGAAAAAGCAGCTTTTGAAAGCCAAAGTTGCCTTTTCCCCCTGCAGCTTTCCCCAATTCCAAACCCAGCAACTCCTGGGATTGGAGGAACGGCTGGCACAGCCCCCAGCCAAGACTGGGAGCAGGAATTACCTCCTGAGCACTGACCTCACACTTCCACATCTGAGACTACAGATCATGCACTTTGTCCTCCTTTTGCTTTGCTTCATACTTGCAAGAAGAAAGCCAAGGAACTGTAGAAAATACAGTTTTATCCCCCATAACCAAAGCATTAGGGAATGGGATGAGGAACAACAATTGCAGCCATGCCAAGTAGCTGGTTTTGCTGTATCCTCTCCTGATCCTCATTTTAAACACCAGGGAAACCACCACTGAGCCAGACTTCCATGTTAGAAACTACTCTTCATCCCAAAGAAAAGGTGGAATTGCAATGCAGAAGAAACCTGCTCTGTTCTTACTCAATGAAGCAGCAGGGAACCAGCTGAGCACAACACAGATTCTTCAGGCAAAACATCTCTCCAAAGGGAAAAAAAAGCCCATTCCCCTCTGGAAAGCTGCATCCAATGCTGGCTTTGGCATCCTGACAAGCCAGTACACAAAACAGATGAGTACACTCCTTTCTCCAAAGAGGGGACAAAAAGGAACCAGGACAATCCCTCTTGGGAAGAACTCCACACTGCAATTAAAGCCCTAATAAAATATTAAGTCAAAAGGCTAAAAATACACACAGAGATCCAGCCACAAGCTTGGAGATGCTGGAACAAATAAAAGATAATTTAGAGCCTAAATGCAAAGGGTTGGAAATGGGAAAAGAAATGGAATTCTGGGCGTGATCCACATAGGAGAAGGGTCAGGGAAGCTAGGGGGAAAAAATAAGAAGGAATTTGTGGTATTGCTGGAAGAGCCTGGAATAGTTCTGGTGGAGTGAAAGTATCCTGAGTGTAAACAGAAAAGAGAAACACGGATAAAGAAAGGAATCAAATGTGTGTAGAGGGAAGGTAAGATTGGAAGAGTTCCTTCACAATAAGCTGTAGGTGCTCCTTAGCCTAGGAGAAGCTGCATCATTCCAAAATTCCAGAGGACACAGAACCCACAAATAAAGCCCAGGGGGTGCCTGGACAAGTAGAAAAGTCCTTGACTATCAGAATCAGCAGGGAAAAAGCCAATTGCTTTTTCTCTACCAAAATATCAATATTTACATTTTGGTTGGAACAATGAAGCCTACAAGGGAGAACTGGCATATGCTGCACTTCATAAATGCTGGAAATGGGATTCCAAAAATTATTCAATATAAATGGGAGTCTAAACATTTTATTTTGATAAAAGAAAGCAGCAACCACCTTTTGTTTCTCTCAAAGAAGAAGGTTGTCATGTTGACACCTGGGATGCAGAGAAAGCCAAGGCAGCAGTGACCCAAATACAAATATAGTTCCTAAGAGGAAATATCTGCTGTCTGATAGAGGATAATGATTTGAAAGGATTTTAGGGCACATTCTACCAGACAGGTAGCAGCCTATACACCTCAAAGCTACATTTTCTTCTGCTTTGCATATACTAATGTAAAAATCCAATATGAACAGGAGCTACTTAGTTCCTAAATGACGCCAGCTAACAATGTGCAATTTATTTACCCAGCTGAACCCAAAGTTCTTGGAATTTTTGGGTATTCATACAAGGAGTGATCTCTGCACAGCACTGAACCCCATGGCAGGAGCTCTGTGGTACCTGCCACATTTTAATGCTTTTCTGCTGAAATAATTACAGCCACCACCACCCATCCATCAACGGCAGCCAGTGGAAATGAGCTTTTCAGGCTCTTTTAGTCAACCTGGAGGCTCCACAATTTTGCCTTGATAGCTTTTAGTCCTCCTGCAGCCTACATTTAGCTACCCGGGTTTTTGAAATATGGATGGATTGGAATTATTATAGGTCCTAAAAGGGATTATGTGCAACCATTCTGCTAAATGAGCTGTTTTTTTCTGAGAAAAAGAGGAAGCATCCGAGCAAAGATCAGTTCCCCTGCTACAGCTCCCATTCCTAGTTCATCTCCAGAGCCACCCAGGTCTTGCTGCAGAGATGGGAAAGTTCACCAGCATAAATCATTATCTCCAGTTTGATGATTTAATAGAGAGGGGATAACTGGGGGGCACACAAAGTCACAGTATGACTTGTTGGCCAAAAAAGGAAGCCAGATGTTGGAGCTGAGGCTGGAATTTCCGAGTTCCTACTCTGGTTTCTCTGCTCAGCAGAAGGGTTCTACAAAGGGTTTGCTTTCATTTTAATTACACATGAAGGGGACGCACTGAGAGCAGACAGAACTTCAGGCTTAGGGGTGTAATTTTGATGCTGCATCTCAGCTGGCACTGCTGGGCACAGAAGGAGGGGACAATACCCTCAGCTCCTTCTTCCCAAAACCCTGCTGTGAACCTGAGCCCACCTCACCATGTGCCAGCACTTCCTGTCTGTGCAGATGAAGCAGCATCCTCCCCATCTCCTAAAAGCACAGCACCCCTGAGCCCACCTGTGCCAGGGCAGCAGCACAGCCCCCATGGGGCCTGAGTGTCCCCAGGCTGATGGGACAGCCAGGCCAAGGGGCTCTGCTGAAGGAAGAAGCTGCTGCTCCCTCCTGTCACAATGTCCTAGGTCACCTGCAAACAGCAGGAGTGCTCCCCAAAGCAGCTCTGGTTCCCAGCCACAGCCTGAGCCAGCCTCAGGGCCACCAGCTCAGCGAGGCTGACACAGAATAAACAGGAGCTATTCTGGTAATTGAGCGGGAGCTCTTTGGCAACCATCAGCACCAGGATAACCCAGGGCTCACCAGCATGACCTGGCAGGACGTGCTGCAATCCACACACACTTCTCTCCTTCGACCACCACCAGACAGCTTCAGGCACAAGAAAACGACAGCACTCACTGCTAAAAAACAGGAGGGTGCTAAGAGAGGCTATGGAATAAAAGCCAGGATGCTGCTGTGGGAAACTCAGGAACATCCAAGCTGCAGACGCCCACTGCCTGCTCCCATTTCAGCAGCTCTGTGAGCCTCACTCAGAACAGGGACACGAGATTCCCTGGATCTGGGCTGCCACTTCCATTGTCTGCTCCCTGCGTGGCTGCTCGCCCGGGAGGCCCAACCTGAGGGAAGTGTGATTTGCTCTGGGAGAAGCCTGGCTGCAGTTCTCCAGCATCTCTCATCCCTAACCTCACACAGCAGCATTTCCTGGAAGTCCCTGTTCCTAAGCTGTTTCAGCTGCTGGCAGGATACAAATCCCACATAACTGAAGAATGTATTTCCTAGGAGGCAATCACTGAAATGCCAGCCTCACATGGGAGTTGCAAATGCAATTCCCAGGTGAGTGATTTGCTCAGGAGGTCCCAGCTGAGCTCCCAGAGCTTCAAAGATGGTTTATCTTCACCAGTGGAAGGAACAAAGGTGAAGGAAAGAATGATGAGACAAAGACACGGCTTTTTTGGACAGAAAATAAATCCCTTCAAGGACAGCTCTATGAACAATATTAACTTTTAAGCTGTTCAAAAATCCTCAAAATTGATCCTAAAAGTTGAGGAGGAAAAAATGTAATAATTTGTGATCTGTGGAAGAAAGGGTTGAAGTTGGATCTGCTCTGTGTGTTTAGAGATGAACTCCACAGAAATCCACCGGGATTGTGCATTATCCTGTTTTCCCTACAGAGACACCACAGCATCCTCACCACCTTTCGCTCAGGAAACTCCAAACTGGACACTGCACAAGCACTATTTACATACACAGCAGGCAGAAGCAGCCCCAAGAACCACCACATAGAGCTCTGCAAATACCTCTGAAGGCACAGAGTGACTAAAGCTTCCTCTGAACCCAAACTTTCAAGATTTCTGAGCCATGAGTGGCAACTCCACCATGTTTTGTAAATTCAAACTAAGCCCAGCAAACAGGCACTTGTACAACATTTGTAGTGCCTGAGCTCACTGTGCACCACTACATTCCCTCCTGCCTTCCCAACTTCCTCCCAAAATTCCTGCCCAGTTAATCAAGCTCTAATTCATCCTTGCTCATTCCCTTCCATATCAACCCAATGCAGCCCCACTAAGGAAAATCTGCTTCCAGCAGCTTGCTATTCTGGAGCAGAATTTAGTTATGTTTTATTTGTTCCCTGTGTGCCTTCCAGCAGCTCATCTTCACACTTTCCCAACTGTTTCCGGGAAGGAGGGGGCACTAGCAGCAGAACATGCCCATCTGTAGGCTCCAGGGAAATGGGAACAGAAGGAAAATCTTGCACAGGAATCACATGATGAGTTACAACAGTAAATCCTGCAGCACAGCCCAGGGACTGCTTCTCAACTTCCACAGGCAGGACTTGTGGCTGAGCCAAATAGTGGATGCTCAAATGAAAAAGAAGAAAACCAGGTGTAATTCAGGAGGGTAAATGTGTGTGTCCACAGGGAAGCGAGGGGAGAACTAACCAGTCCATTTGCCACCTGCAATGTGAAGTGCACACGCTGGCCAACCAAACCCTGCAAACCATTTATTCACCTTTTTGAACCTGAGGTGCTCACTAGGAAGAATCCACCTCAAAAATGCCACCCTTTGCCTGAAGCTAAAGCCACAAAGAGCTGGGACATGTGGCAGACTCACCAGGAGCCCACCCTGAGCACCCTCAGCCACACACCCACAGCCTAAAACACTACCAGTATTTACTGAGGAAACCATGCCCCACCCCAGCACCTCCCAGACAGAGCAGCAAAGCCTCTCCAAGAGACTCCTGAAGCTCAAAAAAGGGGCTACAAAGATCAAAGTTCCAATAAAACACCAGTTATGTACCAGAAGCACATCACACAGAGAGCAGATGTGATTATCTCAGCTCTTGGGTGAAGAAATTCACAGCCAGGATCCCAAATTCTGGAAGAAAAGGGGTGCAAAGCCTGATTCTATATCACATAATGTAGGTTAAGCTAGAAAGGCATGAGAACTAGGCCAGACACTCCAGCCTGCCCTCAGTGGGACTCTGGGTGAGCCAGGACAGAGTCCCAGGAGCAGATCCAGGGCTGCTAGAAGCATCTCCCCACTCCCTGCCCACCTGCAAAGGGCACGTTTGTGGTTTCCATTTGTCATCCCAATAAATATTGGGATACAAGCTCTCCCTGTGGGTAGAACAAGAGGAAAACAAGAACAGCAGCCCTGGGATGGCGACAGCCAGCAGCAACCTGATTCCCTGGAGGCAATTCCCACCTCCCAGCCCTGCCAGCCCGGCTCTGCGGGCACCCACAGGATCAGAGACCTCTCCTTGGGCTTCTTATCGAGGGGAAGGGAGGATTGTGCAAATCAGAGCGGGTTGGATCGCTCCCTGTGGCTCCCGGTGGCCCCGGCTGGCACTGCGGGGAGGCAGCTGAAGGCCGATGTCTCCAGCACAGAAAAGAATCCAGGTCATTCCTACAGCTTATCCAAGGCTGAATTGGAGGCCATGAGGGCGAGCTCACAGCTAGCGCCGGTGAATCTTAATCACGAAATGCTTTGGGTTGAAAGGGACCTTGAAGCTCATCCCGTTCCACCCCCTGCCACGTACAGGGACACCTTCCGCTGGCCCAGGCTGCTCCAGCCCCGTCCAACCTGGCCTTGGGCACTTCCAGGGATCCAGGGGCAGCCACAGCTTTTCCGGGCACCCCCTCAGCACCCTCGCTGCTTCGAACACCATAAAACCTGTAATTCCCAACACCCCCAGGCACCAACGCTCCCAGGAGGAATTTGTGCCTTCCCGGCATTTTACATCCCGTGACTGCGGTGGCTCGGGGGGTGCAGCCATCCCTCACCCCCGCAGTCCCCCAAGCTCCGGTGTCCCGGGCCCCGAGGGACAATCCCCTCCTTCCTTCCCTCCCTCTCGTCCCCGCCCGGGCCACGCTCCCCCAACTCACCATGGCCGCAGCGGCCCCGGGTCGGCTCTAGGCAGGGCGCCGCGCTCTGCTCATCTCATGGCCGGCGGTGGCCCGGCGGGGCCTCCCCGCCCATGCACCGGCGAGCCCCCGCCGGCCGCGCAGCCA
>VWYI01042532.1:145615-158698 GCA_013399455.1 Anthoscopus minutus | reverse complement strand
TGGGACGGGATGGGATGGGACGGGGATAGGAACAGGGCAGGAGATGGACCCAGACCTGGGCCAGTGCCTGGATCTGAACCTGCAGCTGGAGCCAGAGCTGGCCCTGGACCTGGCCCCAGGGCTGCCTGTGCTGCCTCCTGCCCCCTGAAGAGCTACCAGGGACTCCGAATGTGGGTCCTGGCTTGGTGCCCGTGTGATTAATTAAGAAATTAAACAAACCAGGGCAAGGCAAACCCCCAACCCTTCCCGCCCACCTCAGCAAGGACAACAAAAGTCCACAGGATTTTGCAATATCCTGTTTTCCCCACAGAGACACCATTGCATCCTCACCTCCTTTCCCTCAGGAAGCCCCACACTGGACACTGCATAAGCACTATTTACGTACACAGCAGGCAGGAGCAGAGAATGATTCTCCTTGGCTATTCCCATGTCCAGGTTGTCCCAGCCTGGAGATCTTTGTGGCCAGTTTTCCATTACCTGACCTGGCCAGGAGCAATGACATCAGTGGGGAGATCCAGATCCATTAATCCAGGGAATTGATGTTAGGAAAATTGAAATCCTGTCCCTAACTGCTGCCTCACAAAATGAAGAAGCTGTGAACCACTCCAGACCAGTGAGGCTGACAGAGACCAAAGTATTCCTAATGGCTCCTAAATTCCTGTGCCACCTGCAGTGACAAGAGGTGGCTCAGCCTGATGGCTTAACGGGCTTTAGAGGGGACAACAGCCCTGTGGGGACATTGCAAAGGCTGGCACTTCCTTTAGAGGATTAAACACTGGGAGGAGGGAGAATAAACCATCTGTGGGGCTGCAACTGTCCCCAGGGCTCCACAAGGAGCTTAGGGCTGAGCGGTCCCATGGGGTTTCCAGGAGGATTTTCCATCACAGAGGATTTTATTTCCACTCTCTCAGCAGAGAACTGATCTCAACAGGCCCCAGTCCTGCTCATCCCTCCAGGGAAAACGCTGTTCCTGGGCCAGGCAGGGTGGTGGAACTGCCGAGGGGGGAGCAGACACAGCCTGGATGTGCCGATGGATCATCATGTGCACCCCCAGGCACAGCCTCAGCTCCAAACCTCTGCATCACCTCCAAACCACCCCAAAACCTCCAAAATGCCCTACAACACTTTTCAAGACCTCCACAACCCTTCCAACCCTCCCACAACACCTCCAACACCTTTAAAACATCTCCAACCCCTCCATAACTCCTCCAACCCCTCCAAAACCTCTCCAACCCCTCCAAAATCTCTCCAACCCCTCCAAAACCTCTCCATCACCTCCAGAACTTCTCCAACCCCTCCAACATTTCCAGAACGACTCTATCTACTCCAAAACCTCTCCAAAATCTCTCCAACCTCTCCAAAGCTTCTCCAACACCTTCAAACTCCCTCCAAACTCTCCAAAATCTCTCCAACATCTCCAGTACCTCCAAAACCTCTCCAATATTTCCAACCCCTCCAATGCCTCCAAAACTTCTCTGACTCCTACAAAACCTTCCAACACCCTCAAAATCTCTCAGATCTCAAGACCTTCAAAACCCCTTGAGTGCCTGCAAAACCTCTCCAGCCTTCCCCAAATCTCTCCCACATCTCTAAAACCTCACTGGAACTTTCCAAATCCATCCAACACCCTCCAAGCTGCTCCAATGCCTCTAAAATCTATCACCTTCCAAATCTCTCAAACACCTCCAAATTTCTTCCAACATTCCCAAAATAACTTCATCGTCTTCAAAACTTCTCCAACACCTCCAAACTTCTGCAAAATTTCCACCACAACCCAAAATCTTCTATTGCCTCCAAAACTCCTCCAACACCTTCAAACATCTCTGACTCCTCCAGATCTTTTTGAAAACCCCTTTAACACTTCCAGAACCCCTCTGACACCTCCAAAACCTCTCCAAAGGCTCTCCAACATTTCTAAAACCTCTCCAAAGCCCCTTCAACATTCCCAACATCTCCAAAATCCCTCCAGCAAATTCAAAATCTCTCAAAAAAATCTCCAAAACTCCTCCAAAACCCTTCAAAAATCACTCTAGCATCTCCAGAACCTCTCCAAAATCTCTGCAATATTTCCTAAGCCACAGAAACTCTCAGATGTGTCCAGGACCTCTCTAACACTCCCAAAATCACTCCAACGCCTCCAAAATATCTCCAAAATCTCCAAAACCTCTCCAACACCTCCAGAACACCTCTGACTTCTCCAAAACTCCTTTGAGACCTCCAAATCTTTTCCAAAACTTCCCTAATATTCCCAACACCACCAAAACCCTCTGCTGCCTCCAAAACCTCTCCAACACTTCCAAAACCATTACAACACCTCCAAAATCTCCCTAATACCTCAAAACTCCTCTGGCTGCTCCAAACCCACTCTAAGACCTCTCCAACCCCCCCAGCTGAGCCAAGGGGTGTCTGTGTTGATCTGAGGCTGGAGCTGCCCGGATTGGCCACCTCAGCATGGCTCCCACTGGGATGTGCAGCTGCGCAGGCTCGTTACCATGGTGATCATTAAAAGGATAATCTCATTATCACCGTTTGTCATCCTGGCAGGGCTGTGTGCGGACACGTGCTCTGAGGAGCCGGGGATGGTGGGGACTGGGGTCTCCTGAGCCAGGAGACTTTTGGATTCCACCACTGTGGGGTTTGGGGATGGGCTTTTGTGGGGTCTCCAAAAGAGAAGTGGTTCCAGATCCCTGGGATGAGGAGGGAGGGATCCACAGGTGCAGAGCAGCTGATGGGAACCTAAAGATGGAACCTTCTGCCAAACTGCTGGATCCCTACAGGGAGACTTCTCCTCTATTCCACTCATCCCTGCAAAGGCCAAAGATGTGGAACAGGTTGTAGGGATGTGAGGCTGAGTTTTGCAAGCCTTTGCTTTGGAAACATCTGTCCCAGGGTAAAGGAATCATATAACATGGAATGGTTTGGGTTGAAAGGACCTTAAAGTTCATCCCATTCCACTCCTGCCATGGACAGGGACAGCTTCTTCTAGTCCAGGTTGCTCCAAGCCCCATCCAACCTGGCCTTGGACACTGCCAGGGATCCAGGGGCAGCCACAGCTGCTCTGGGCACCCTGGGTCAGGGGCTCTTCACCCTCCCAGGGAAAAATTCCTTCCCAGTATCCCATCTAATCCTGCCCTCTGGCTGTGGTAAGCCATTCCCCTTTGTCCTGGCTCTCCAGGCCCTTATAAAAGGTCTGTGCCCATCTTCCTTCCACATCAAGATGTCCCCAGTGTCCTTGTGCCTCACACAGGAAATGCTGGGTCTCACACCTCCCCATCAGGGACCTTCCATTGTTGTTGATCCATGGAAAAACAAGGTGGGAATTCCACATCAGCCTCCAGCACCACTGGAGCAGGAGGAGGAGCCTGTCCTGGGAATGTGGCCATGCCAGGCCCTGGGCCTGCTTTATCCCATTGTTGGAAGTGCCATTCCTTAAAGAAAATCAACAGTCCCCCGAAGTAGTGACTGTGCCAGCCCTTGCTTCAGTCTGGGGCTCCTCCATCCCCAAAGAGGGAACAGCAATGCTCAGACTGTGCTTGGACCAGCCCTGAGGTAGGAGAAGCCATCCACCTTTTTTAAAAATTTATTTGGTAACTTTATGTTTTAAAAACACAGAAGGAATTGAAATGCCATGGAGCTGAACAGCTGTTTGGGGAGATGAAGGGAACAGGATTTGTGAAAATAATTTGTTACCACATGGTTTATTTCTCAATTTTTATTACAAACAGGCACTGAAATGCTTGTTCTCCAAGCCTCCTGCACTGCACCAGCCTTGATTCCAGCCCCTTCAATCCCACATTCAAATATTCATCACATTTAATTGCTTTATTCCCATTTTGCAGCATTTGGGTTTTGCCCTCAGGGTGAATCTGAGCCTCACGCCAACCCAGCAGCTGCCTGTGCTTCCCCTCTCATCCCTCCCCTCTGTTCCCATCTCCTTTATTGTTCCGGCCACAAACTGAGCTGTAACTCATTGGGAATGCCATGGAAAAAGAGCATTTTACTGCCCTGCCACCTCATGCAATGCAATTTGGTGAAAAGGGTTAAACTGTGTTTTATAAGTCTAATAAAGCTTCTTGGAAAAGTTTTGTCTGCAAAGCCTCACCGCTCCCCACGTCTCCCAAGTTCCTTGGCAAGGAATTTGCTTATTTAGCAAGCTGTAAAAACCCAGCAGGTAAAAATTCCTGAGTACAAATTCCTGAGGAAAGTACAAATGTGGATAATTAATGATGTAAACGCAGCAGAGCCTGGGGACAGGGAGCTCTTCCCTGGGATGGCTCTGTGTCCTGCTCTGGTGGAGGGTGGGACACAGGCACCCCCAGCCTGGTCTCCCAGAGGGGGAGGATGCTCAGTTAGGGCTGGCATCCCACCCCACCCCACATCTCTGTGCTGGGCAGACTGGTCAGGGCCACCCAGGGTGGCCATGGTGGCTGAGGGACCTCTGTGGCTTTGTGGCCACCACGGGTCCTGGCCAGGTCTTCCTGCCTCCACTCCTGCTCTGCTCCACACCTCACCAGGATTCATCTGGGACTCTGCTGGGGTTTTGGCACTGATTATATCCCTGTGAATGGCTTCCCAATTCCCTTTGAAGGGTGGCTGCTCCCAGCCTGGGGCTGAATGAGCCCATGGGCACAGGGCCCTGAGCAGATCCCTGAAGGACACGTATATGGGCAGCACAGCAAGACCAAGCTTCAGCTAGGCTTTGTGGGTCTGATGTCCCGCGAATATTTGAAAGAGAGACCTGGAAATTCATCCCAGTGTCCCAACCACCCTTTCCAACAGCTCCAGAGCCAGAGGAACAGATGGAAGCCACAGCAGTTCTCTCCCTCCGCTCTCCTCAGGCAGGGAGAAAGGCCTCATTTAGGCTGTGGCTTCTTTTGAACCTACATGAAGTTCAGTCTGTCCCAACCTTCTTCCCAGATCTCAAATCCACCCAGACAGCACAGCAGGATGTCCTGACTGCACTTCTGTGCCTCTCCTTGCTCTCAGCATCCCATGGTTTTGTGGGACACCATCAGAGATGCGGGTGGAGAAGGTTGATGGAACCTGGCTTCGCATGGGCAAGGTTTCATCCTGAGGGGTCTGTCTCTCACCAGGAGTTCCTCTGGGGATCCACCAGGGCCCACAAGGATTTATGACTGGCCCTTGGTCCAGCATTTCTAGGAAGCAGAAGGTCAAGGGGGAAGCCATTAGGGGCTCTCCAGGCCTGGGCACTCTCATCCTCTTCCCCTTTGCTCCAGGTTTCTGCTCCTCTCTCTATGCCCATTAGCCGAGACATTAAATTTTAACATTTTTGTTGCTCCTGCAGCGTGCTCCTGGTGAGTGGGTGCCTGGGTGGATGCCAGGGCCCTAGTGCCAGGAGACCAGGGGGCCTGGGGGTCTGATCCCATGGACTCCCTCAGTGCAGTGCCTGGGGAATGCTGAGGCTTCTCCCAGCACCCAAGGACCAGCACGGAAAGAGGATCATTGCAAACACCCTGCACAGCCCCAGTGGAGCCAGGCTGGGAGAGCTGGGGGTGCTCACCTGGAGAAGAGAAGGCTCCAGGGAGACCTCAGAGCCCCTTCCAGGGCCTGAGGGGCTCCAGGAGAGCTGCAGAGGGACTTGGGACAAGGGATGGAGGGACAGGACACAGGGAATGGCTTCCCACTGCCAGAGAATAGATGGGATATTGGGAAGGAATTGTTCCCTGGGAGGGTGGGGAGGCCCTGGCACAGGGTGCCCAGAGAAGCTGTGGCTGCCCCTGGATCCCTGGAAGTGTCCAAGGCCAGGCTGGACATGGCTTGGAGCAGCCTGGGATAGTGGAAGGTGTCTCTGACCATGGCAGGGGCTGGAACAAAATGGGTTTTAAGGTTTCTTCCAACCCAAATCATTCTGGGATTCCAAGATTCCGTGAGATAAATTTGGGATCATCAGAGTCTCCTGCGGTGACAGGACCCAGAGCAGCATGGCCAGGAGCTTTCTGGCCATGAGGAATAAAAAAGCCATCGATTTCTGCCATTAGCGGGGGTGTGGCCGGAGCAGACGCCACAGGCAGAGCCGCTCACTGAATAATTCAGGGCGAGAGAGATGACGAAGCCCAAGGCCAGACTGGGGAAGCCTCTCCCTGTTCTCCTGCTCCAGCTTCCCAAGGACATGGCTTTTGCTCCTGTCCCAGGGTGTGGGCTGGGGCGAGGGACCAGGATTCAGTCCCAAGGACCTGGGGGATGCATGTTAGTCCCTGAGCCCGTCCCAGTGGATGGGGAACAGTGACATATCAGGGCCCTGTGAGTTTGAGGGCTCCTGACCCACCGTGGCCTGGTGTATCCCCCTGGAGCAGCTGAACATTGCCTGCAGCAATGGTCAAATTTGGGGCAGGGACACACATCAAGGGGCAAAGGGACACTGCTGTGAGACAGGGACGCGTTTCTGGGGCACAGACACTGCTTGTGAGTGACACCCCTCACAAGGCACCGTGGTGCTCCTGCCCGGTCCCGCCGTGCCCATGAAAGGGGAAACACCCAGGGATGGCTCCCATGCCACCTCCTCCATCCGCAGCAGCCGCGGGCGGCCCACGAGCAGAGGTTTTTCCCCTGACTGTGCCAAGTCCCTTGTGCCAAGGCTGGACAGAGCCTGGGGGTGTCGGGCAGAGCCCTGGGGACAGAGCATGGGCTCCTCGGTGACTCGCGGTGCTCCGAGCGGGAGGGCTGAGTTTGCCCGGTCTAAGCCCGTGCTGGCGAGCCCGGGGCAGCAGCGGGCACCGGGAGAAGGCAGCTGGAGTTCGGGCAGGCGGCATTCGAGGAGTTAACTTCCAGCCTCGCCGCGGGAGTCGCGAGCTATTAATACTCGCACGCTGCTTTAGCTGTCAGAGCGAGCGGCTGCTCTGCCGGTGAGACGAGCCCCGCGGAGCCGCCGCTCCACGACGGCACAACTTTTCCCCCTCCGCCGTTGTCTTCGGCTGCCGGACACTTCCAGACCCTTCCAGACCTTTCCAGACCCTTCCCCCCAGGACCGCGTTGGATCCTGCCAGACCCCGCCGGACCCCACCTGCTGCAGGGGACGTTTTCCCTCCCCGCGGCACGGGCACTGTCCGGTGCCGCCGGGCAGCCGCTTCCCACGTCCTCTGAAGCACCGCAGGGCTTGGCCGGTGCCTCGGCCCTCCCTGCGGGAGCCCTGGTGCTGGTGATGCCATCCCAGGTCCCTGCTGGCACCCCCTGAGGACTGGCAGTGCCGAATCCGGGCAGTGCGATGGGTGCCGGGATGGCACTGGGCATCGCTGGCCCCGGCGTGAGGGCGACGCGGGACATGGCACAGCCCGGAGCTGCCTCCGTGCCCGGGGAGCGGCCGGTCCCGGAGCTCAGCCCGGCTGTGTGACGGGCTCCCCGACACCATGGCCTCGGGAGAGCCAGCGTGAGCCTCCGGCCACCGCCGGCGCTGGCGAGGGCGATGCCAACATCCCTCCGGCACTGCCTCCCCTGCGGTCGCCCTCGCCCGGGCGCGGTGGCCACCAGACCTGAGCGATGGATTCCTTCTGCTTCGTCTGCTTCCAGAAAGAGGAGCTGCAGCCCCTGCACCTGCACAGGTCAGTGCCGCAACCCGGGACTGACCCGGTGGGGACACAGCGCTGGTGGGAACACGCCAGGAACGCACGGGAGGGCACGGCACGGGAGCGGGACACTGAGCCGGGCTGGGGAACAGGGCCAAGTTTCCTCGGGATCAGGCGCATCCTCTCCTGGCCAGAGGAGTCCGGACCCGGTGCTGCGCGCAGAGCACGTGTGTCCGGCCGAGATGTGCTTCCCTGGCAGCAGCTCTCCAGGGAATCCGGTGGGCATGCCGTGCCGTGCCGTGCCGTGCCGTGCTGTGCCGTGCCGTGCCGTGCCAGCTCAGCGGTGCTGCTTGCCTGGGCAGCAGCGTGTGCACCCACGGCCTCCCGGAGCCATCCAAGAACCATCCCAAATCCATCCCAGAGCCATCCTACCCATCCCTGCTCACCTGAGCAGGGTCCCTGGGCAATCTCTGCTCCTCCCTGTCCGGCTGGGGCCGGGAACCCAGCGCAGCTGAGGGGTCCACAAGGAGAGCCACGAGGCTCCCCGAGGCCTGTCCCCCTGGGCAGCAGCACTGGCCCTCGCCTCCCCCTTTCCCGAAATCTCCTCTCCCATCGGCGCTGCTGAGCGACAGCCAAGGAGAATGTGCCGGTGCCGGAATTAGCCGGGCAGCGGGCAGGATGCGAGGTGTGAATGCTGGCACATGTTGTGCCCAACTGCTCCTCCGTGGCACTGAGCCACTGCCGGCTCCTGTCCCACGCCGCCAGCCCCGAGCTGAGCCCCTGCCCACTCCAGCCTGGAGCCCCCCAGGCGCTGGATGTCTCCAGAGAGGTCTGGGGGGCCTCAGGGCCATCAGCTGCATCAATCCAGGCAGTCTGTCCTTCCTCCCGGGCTGGAGGAAGCTGTAGGATTTGTTTCGGTGTAAATCATGGGTTTACGGAGCCTCAGTTCCCGTGAGTCAGTGCCCAGGTGGGGGAACAGGGGTACCAGGGATCGAGAGGGCCTGGGTGTGGGTGCTGCTGGCTGGGGGGTGCACAGAATTCCCAGGGCTCCTGTCCCACAGCCCAACCCGGGCTCGGAGCTGAGCAGTGGCATCCAGCCTGTGTCAGGCCACAGGTGGCATGAGTTTGGCATTCTCAGCCAAGGAGGGAGCACCCGCGGTGGCAGTGCGGTGGCCCAGGGTCCCGCGCGGTGGCTGCAGTGACCACCCCTCCCTGCTCGGGGGAGAGCAAGGGACGGACGCCCATGGCTTGTGCCCAGAGGCTTCTCCCTGTCCCGCCCTGCTTCTAGGTGGGCTGCGCCGGGTGTGTGTCTGTGTGTGTGTGTCCGGTCCCTGAACACTCCCCTGGTTGTCACCAGCTTGTCTCTGAGTCTGTCTCCGCCCCGTGGAGACACGGCTGCCATCGCCTGTCGCCTCCAGCACGGCCCCACAGGGGTGGGCTCCCCGGGCTGACAGTAGGTGCTGCCGAAGCTGCTCCCGGCCCTGTCCCCGCCCCGGGCCCGGCCCTGCTCCTACCCCCTGTGCCAGGGGCGGCGCCTGGGCCCCACGCGTGGGGGCTGTGACAGTGTGTCTGTCCCCCCTTGTTTGTCCCTTCATGGTTGTCCCCCCGTCTGTCCTCACGTCTCTTCCCAGTATTTCTCCCCTCTGTCTGTCCTCTCGCGTCTGTCCTCATGTCCTTTCCCTTATGTCAGTTCGCCCGTGTCTGTTCCCGGTGCCCATCCCCTCGTGTCTCTTCTCCCGTGTCTGTCCCTGTCCCTATCCCTGTCCCTGTCCCTGTCCCTGTCCCCGTGTGTCTGTCCCCTCGTGCCCGTCCCCGCAGCCTCTAGGTGGTGCCAGGAGAACGGGCAGCGAGCGGAGGCGGCGGGCGGGCGGTGCCGGGCGCTGTTGGGGTACCGCGGTACCGGGATGCCAGGCCGGGCCCCGTGGCTCTCCCCGTGCCCCCAGTTCAGTCCCTCCTTCTCCTGGAAGAAACCCGTTCTGCTTCTTCTCCCAAGCAGCCCGTCCCAAAGAACCTCCTCCTGTCCCGTTCCATATCCCAGGGGCTGAACAGCCCTCATTGCTCTCCAGGGTCAGCATCATGCCCAAGACCCCGGCTGCTGCGGGCGCTGCCCCAGCCCGGGCCAGGGGATCGGATCCATCCCTCCGGGCGCTGCATCGCCGCCCGCCCGCTCGGCCCCTGCCAGCCCCGGGAGCACGGGCCGGGGTCTGGGCCGGGGGCAGCACCCGAGGGTCGCTGGCAGGGGCTTGGCGTGTGCCCCTCACCAGCGGGGCTGTCCCACGGCTCCCGGGGTGCGGCCGCTCCCTGACCTTGAGAGCAGCCCCTGGAATCTGCTCCCGGCTGTGGCCGCGTGGGACGGCAGCACGCGCTAGGGAGGACAGCGAGCTGGGGGGCTCTGAGCCAGCTCCCACCACCCCCTTTCCCCTGGGAATCCCCGCGGATGGCCTCTGTCTCCAGGGACTGAGGGGACACCCGGTGCCCCCGACACTTGTGGTGCCCCCCGGACTGGGGGCGGGGGTGCTGACCCCGCGGGGGGGACACGCCGGAGCCCCCGGGTGAGCGGGTCCCCTCCTCCCGTGCTGCGGCTCCCGGCGTGCTCCACTCCCGCCTTCCCTCCCTCCTTCCCTCCGCTGCTCCTTCCCAGCATCCCCGCAGCATCCCCGGCAGGTTTGGCTCCTGTCACCGGAGAGTGGCAGGCGCGGTGCCCGTGGGACCCGCGTGGGGCTCGGCCCCTTGGCTGACCAAGCGATGGCGAAGGGTCAAGCGACCTTCTCGCTGAATTCCGAGGGGACTTGGCACTCTGGGAATATTTTGGGCTTTCCAGGTCATTTCCCGCTGCCCACCCTGTCCAAGCACATCCCACGGCACGAGCCGGATATTCCCTTTTTGAGCACAAATCCCAGGGCCACTCGTGGTCCCTCGGGGAGGCGGGGGCTCTTCGCACGATTTGGGATTGCACGAGGTGATAAACATGTTTGATTTGGCTCCTTTCATCTCGTTAATCTTAATTAGTTATTAATATTCCGGGAGTGCTTTGAAGACCACGAGCTCAGTGCGGGCGCTGCCTGGTACAACTGGTGTTACTATGGCTCAGTGTGCGCGTCACCCACGTGCCGCCGAGGGGCAGGGACGCCCCAGAGGGACCTGACGGGCCCCACGGAGCCCCACGGAGTCACACGGAGCCCTGCTGAGCCCCACAGAGGCTCGGCAAGATCTGAAAGGGCCCCATGGAGCTCCACAGATCCTTATGGAGCCACACAGATCCCCACAGAGCCACGTGGACTCCCACAGAAACTCAGGGAGCCCCGCTGATCCCCATGGAGCCCCACACAGCCCTGCTGAATCCCACGGAAACCACAGAGCTCCACAAAGCCTCATGGAGTCCCAAAGAGCCCTGCTGACCCCTACAAAGTCCCATGAACACCCACTGAACCCCATGGGCTCTCATGGAGCCCTGATGAATCCCATGGAGTCCCACAGAGCCCCACAAAGCCCTGCCAAGCCCCAGTGGTCCCAGTGCCAGCTCGGCCCCTGTGTACCCAGGGCACAACACCAGGACGGTGACGCTGGGAGCTGACCCCCGGGTGGTGCGTGTGACACCGTCCCTGCAAACCCCCGTGGTCCCTGGGCCGGCTCCCCGGGCAGCGGCACCTCCTGCCTGACCTAGAAACAGCCCCGAGCTATAAATAGGGAGAGAGTTGACAGAGAGCTCAGAGGAGCCGCTCGGAACGCCGCGAGGGGAGGCTGCGGGAGCCAGGATGGCACCGCAAGGACAGGCAGGGGACACGGCGGGAGAGGGCCTCAGGAAAGGGCCAGGCTGGAGCCACCCCATGGAACCACAGCGGTTGTGGCTTTCCCTGGCCCCTGTCTGTTGCTGCCGTGCAGCAGAGAGCACCCCAGCTCTGCCCTTCTCCCGTAGTTTTGCTCTTTCGCGCTCGTTCGCTCCTCAGATGCTCTCCTGCCCCGTGCCAGCCCCGTGCCAGCCCCGCAGCGGCCGCTCCGAGCACCAGAGTCCCTGGCCGGGTCACTGCGCTCCAGCATTTCTCCTCCCAAAGCCATTCCGGTGCCTCCACCCGCTGGGAAGCATCCGCACTTGGAGCATCCCAGCCGCAGGAGCCGGGAGCTGTGGCAGGAACCTGAGAGCGGAGGGGGATGGAGGAGGCCGGCCCCGGGAGCCGCAGCTGGGAGAAGAGGGTGACAGTGGCACAGCCGATGCCGGCACACATTAAAGCGGAGTGTCGGAGTGTGATTCAGCCTCTTGCCTTAAAGTCATTCATGAAAAGACTTAATTGCGCTGCATCCTCACTGCGAGAGGAGCAGAGCCATCAGTGCCCGTGGCTCCCCTCCCTCCCCGGTTTGTGGGGCCTCAGGGGGCAGTGGGACGGCCCCGGTCCCAGCAGAGAGGGCACAGCTGATGTCGGAACACACTGTCCCCCTCGGAGGGTGGGGCGGCCCCACCGCTGTGAGTCCCTTTAGACATCGTGCGAACAAAAGGATCTGGCACCCTCCTGGCCTGTGTTAAACATCCCTGCTTGGCCTTGGTGGGCACAGAAGGAAATCCGGGAAGACGAGATGTGTCCAGGGATGGTCCAAGAGGAGCACAGTGCCAACCCCTTGCCTTCCTCCAGGAGAGCTGTCACTGTCCCCCAGGCTGGAGGTGCCTGGGAACTCCTGGTTCCCAGTTCTGGCATCATTTGCTGGAAGTGTTGCCAAATTTAAGGCACCTGAAGGGAAGTCCCTGTGAGGTCTTTGCCTCATCTGGCATTCCCTGGCTTGGCCTGAATGTTCCTACCATTCATGGGCCACAGGGGAAGCCACATGTCCTGCACACACTGAGAAGCAGCATTTTGGGAGCCTGTCAGTGCCATGGTGGGCATCACCTGTGCCATGGTGGCTCAGCTTGCCCAGAGAAGCTGTGGCTGCCCCATCCCCGGACGTGTTGGATGGGGCTTGGAGCAACCTGGGATAGTGGAAGGTGTTCCACTAGAGGTTGGAACAAGATGATCCTGAATGTCTCTTCTAACCCAAACCATTCCCTGACCCAGGGTGGGCATCACCCACACCGCAGGGGCATCACCTGTGCCAAAAGAGAGGGAACAGAGTTTTGGAGGCCCCAAGGACAGCAGGGCCCAGGGAAGCAGCGGGCAGCAGGGCATGGTCCTGTGCTTGGCGATTCCAGCTGCACAGGGTTGCTGACCCCCAGATGCTCCAGGTTCGGACTGTCGGGGTCCCTGTGTGGGGCAGGGTGTGAAGCCGCCCCCTGCGGAGCAACGCCCTCATCCCCATTGTCCCCAGCGCCGTGTTCTGCTCCGAGGCGATCCCGCGGTACCGGAGCTCCGCACCCGGCGGGGAGGGGGAGGCTTAGCCCCGACCTCCCCTTTCCCGGGCTGCTCCCACACCGACTCCCCCCGGCTACATCGGGGGGGCGGGGACAAGCAGCGCCCCGCATCCCGTATCGCCCATTCCGCATCCTCCCATCCCCGCGGGGCCGGCGGCGGAGCCCCCCCGCGCCTCCCGCTCCTCCCGCTCCGCGCGCCCTCCCCGGGGCGGCGCCGGTGCCGGTGCG
>VWYI01042532.1:0-145586 GCA_013399455.1 Anthoscopus minutus | reverse complement strand
TGGGGTGTGGGCACGGGGGTGCGGGGATGAGGATACGGGGATGGGGGTGCGGGAATGGGGGTGCGAGGAGCGCTGCCCGCCCGGTACCGAGGCCGCCCTTTGTTTGCCCGCACGGCGCGGGGAGGGGACAAAACCCCCATCCCGGTACAACCGGAGCTCCGGGATGAATGGAGCGGGGGGTGGGCACCGCGCGGTGCGGGCGCTGCCCCCGGGATCGGTCACCCCCCCGCCCCGGGTCCCTCCGGCGGCCGGTGGCACCTGCACCCCGGGCGGCCCCGGTGCAGCGGGGCGGCGAGGGGGAGGGACGGGGACGGATGGGTGTGAGTGACACCGAGCGGTGCTGGGGCCGCGGGGCTGGTCACTGGGGGCTCCCGGCGGGTTTGGGGGCATCTGGAAGGGTGCGCTGAGCTGGAAGGCAGCTGGGAACAGGGGAAGGGGAGAGCAGGGAGAGGCGGCCTCGGGGGCAGCTCAGGCCGTGTCCCCTCATTGTGTCCCCTTGTGTCCCCTCATCACCTCCCCTTGTTTTCCCTAATGTTCTCTCGCCTCTCCTTGTCTTCCCTCACCAGCTTCCTGTCTTCCCTGTTACCTCCACTCAGGTGCCCTTATGTCCTCTTGTTATCTCCCCTCATGCCCCGTCCATCATCTCCCCTCGTTTCCCCTCATTGTCTCTCCTCATCGTGTCCTCTCTTGTCCCCTTGTCATCTCTCTGTGTCATCTCCTCTCGTCATCTCCCCTTGTCTCCCCTCGCATCCCTTCACCACGTCCCCTCCTATCTTCCTTGTGTCCCATCATCACCTCCCGTATCTCCCCTTTCACCTCCCCTGCTGTCCCTTGCTGTCCCCTGCTGTCCCCTGGCCGCGGGCACGGGGCCGGCCTCCATCCCACCCCGGCGTCTCCCCGGCTGCAGCGGGGAAGGGGGAGCGTGACCCACTTTCCTCCCGGTCCGGCCTCGCTGCCGCCGTGGCCGCGGGCGGGCGACGCCGGCCGTGAGCCCCAGCACAGCTCGGGGACCGGGGCCGGCCTCGGAACGCCTCTGTCCCGGACCCACGGGGAGGCAGAGGTCAGAGCTGGGTGTCCGTGTGCCGAGGCCCCGACCCTCCCGGTGTGGCCGTGTCACCGTGCCCTGCCCGGGGCGCTGCGGGAGGAGACCACGGCAGAGGCGGGAGCGTCCTCCTGCACGGGAGCATCGCAGTCGGCGGGAGGCTGAGCCAGGGCGATGCCCGGGCTGCACAGGGCACATAAAGCTCCTTGGAGTGGAGTCAGGGCAGGGTTTTGTGGCAGAGGGACGTGTCCCTGTTGTCGCCAGGAGCGAGCGGGGCCGAGGGCCGGCTGGCTCTGCCGTGGGGTCGGGCAGGTGCCGCTCGGGGCGTTTGTCTTTGCAGATCCCAACCGTGCGGTGCAGCCGGCGCTGGCGGAAGAGTTTTGGGAGGGAGATGATGACAGGCTGATGAAACCAATCAAACAATGAAGTAATCATAAATCCCCGGTGCTGGCGGAGAAGGCGGGAGGAGCTGCAGCCTGGAGGAGCCGAGGTCCTAACGAAGCCATCCTGCTCGGCAGCAAAAACCCCGGGAGGCCGAAGCGCCTGCTGAAAGGCAGCCAAGGTCCTGTCATCGGGGCCGATGGACAGAGACAGCCCCGTGTGGATGAGGGCAGGGAAAATCCTGCTGGCAGCTCCGGGAGAGCAGCGCGGAGGGCGCAGGGAACGGTGGCAGGAAGGAGGAGTGGTGGCTCCCCAGGGAGCTGGCGGAGGAGAGTCCTGGCACTGCTTTGCTCGCTCTTCCCAAATTGGTCTGTGAAACCTGAATCGTGGGACCAAAGGCTGAGGAAGCTTGTCACAGGCTGCTGGCCAGGATGGGAGATGGTTCCTGCAGCGGGGGACATCATGGATGGGTGTGACAGGGCCTGACCCTGCCCTGCAGCTGGAACACCTGCACTGGGAGAGCAGCTCCTGCGATTGGGAGCCTGCGCCTGGCTGGGCGTTCATTGGCTTTACCGAAGAAAATCCTGCTGCCGATCGGGCTGCTCTGGTCTAGGCAAGGAGCTGGTATGAGAATTGCTGGATAACTTGGAATTCAGTGCCAATTCAGTCCTAAACTGGGGGCACTGGGGAGTCCCAGTAGCTGCTGGTGCTTCGGTGGAGGTTTGGTGCTGGTTCCGGTGGTGTCCGTGGTGCCCCCGCGTTTCCCGGCGCTGTCCCGCTGCTGTGGAGCCGGCTGGACGTGGAGACACGCCCCATCCATGACTGCTCCTCCTGGGCTGCGGGATGCTGGCAGAGGGGCTGTCCCCAAACCACTGCCAGCAACCGATGTCCCCGTGCCGTGTGTGACCAGCCACCTCCTGGACACACTCAGCTTGTCCTGAGTGGCTTTGGAGGGCTCTGGGGTGGCACTTGGATGCAGGAACCCCTTCCCTAGGCCTGTTTTGCAGCTTTGAGTGAGGTGGGAGGTGGTGGCTGGCCTGGCCAGAGGCTGCCCGGCCATGGTGGGTGCCGGTGGCTCCGAGCCCTGGTGAGATTCCTGTCCTGCCCCTTCAGCCACGTTGTCCTCGTTTGGCAAAGGTGCCCTTGTGAGCCCTCCCTGGGCTCCAGTGTGCCACAGCCCCCGGGAAGCACAGCTCAAATCTGGTGTGCGGGTCCCAGCGGCACGGAAGAGAGGAGAGGATGTCCCTGGAACGGGGTCAGGCAGGAATGGAGGTGGCAGGGGCTGGAAATGGAGTGGGACGCTGGGAGGCAGCGGCTCAGTGTGGGGCATGGCCAAAGCAGCACTGGCTTCTCATTCCAGTGACACCAGGGTGGTGCTGGCATGTGGAGAACTGGGAGATGGAATGGCTCTGGCAGGGCCTAGGGTGAGACTTTGCTGGCTCGGTGCGTTGTTTAGGGGGAAACAGGGTAGGTCTGGAAGCTGGTTGGGGTGTGGAGGGCGGGAAGTTCCTCCTGAGGGACGCCCCAGCCTCCAGCCTGCTGGGCTTGGGTGGGAGTCGGTGTTATCTGCTCATAACAGAGGGTTTGGGGATGGGAAATGGGGAAATCAAAGCTGTGCCAAGTGCAGGGACAGAGCAGCATGGTCCCGTGCCCATGCCACTGCTGCATTTCACCTTTCTCCCCTCTTTAAAGAGGAATCTGGGTCTTGCAGAGCCCCTGACCTTCACAGATTTTCGCTTCATTTTCCCAAATTCCTTGTCCCAGAACAGCCCACGGTGTGAGTCCCAGTCCCTGGTGCTCAATCGTGCATCAGGCTCCGCCAAACCCTTTTCCTGTGACCTCCCTCAATAACCGCCTTTTTTTTCCGTCAGTCTCTGATGTGGCCAGAAGGATTTTTTTCCCCCCTCTTTTCCCTCTTAATTTCCAAGCAGCCGCTGATCCAGCAGCTTCCTCTGCGAGAGCCTGGGGCAACTCTCCCGGGCGGCCTCTGCTCCTCTCAATGAGCTCCTAATGAGTTTGCAATTAGTTATCGGCAGAGCCGATGTGCCCAGGGCTGGGCGTGCGGCGGAGCGGGATGTGGAGTGGCATCCAGAGCAGGGCAAAGCATCCCCCAGCAGGGAACCGGGCTGGGGCAGGATTGTCGGTACCAGCCTCGGCTCCTGGCAGGATGCTGGGCTGTGGCTATGGGATAATGTCCTTCCGAGATCTGCTCCACGGTGCTGGGGATGGAGCCGGGAGATTTGGGAAGAGGAGCGGCAGCTGCCGACGGGAGACGAGTGGCTGCCTATAAATACCTGCCAGGGAGCAAGGAAGAGGTGGGTGGATTATCCTCCTCACTCAATGAGATAAACGGTTCTGAAGCTTAAACACAGAACAATTTTAGTCTGAATAGTAGGAGAAATGGCTCAGGATGCGGAGATGACGGCAGGAACCGCCTGTGGTGAGCGGCAGGTCCCGGGGCCGCGTGGCAGCAGCTTCGCTGTCTCTTTGTCACTCCCGGGATCTTGTGCTGTGGGGGCTTTGGCAGGACTCGGCCGGGATGAGCATCCTTCCTCCCTGCTTGGGAAAGCTCCTTCAGGAGCACCTGAAACTGAGCTGGAGAGGGTGTGTTTGTCTTCCTTAGGACACGGTGCTGACTCTTCTGCCAGGGTTTTGGGGAGCTGGGGTGCTGGGAAAAGGTCCCATTCCGGCTCTGGAGTGAGCTGACCTGGCGTGAAGTGGTCCTTGGTGTGACTGGCCTGGCTGCAGAAGGATGTGGGACCTCAACCCTGGCCAGGCCAAGCCGATGGCACCTCCTGCCACACTGGCACTGCCATCCCTCCGTGTCCTGCCGTTCCCGCATCCCGGCTGTCCCTGGGAGTGCACGGAGCTGGAAGCGAGCTCTCGCTGCCTCCTGCTGCCGCCCCGCTTCGCCGCTCACATCAAACCCAACATGTTCTCAAAAGCTTTTCAATTTTTAATGCAAACTTCTGCGTTTACGCTTTCCTTGGCCTTGTTGTGTCGGTATTTTGGTTACTGCCGCTGTTTGGCTTCTCCCGGGATCGCTGATTCCCCGTGTCCCCGTTAGCCCTAACGAGGGCTGTTCGGAGCCGGCCGTGCCGCCGGCACTGCGGCAGGATCCCGGCACATCCCAATCCCTGGCAGCACATCCCGCTGCCAGCTGTGCCAGCCCACGCCGCAGCACGGGACCTGACTTGGCGGGATCCCTGCTTCCCATGGATGTTCCTCGGTTGCTGGTTGAGAAGGAGACACCTGGAAACTCCAACAGACTGAGCCAAGGAGAAAAGCAAACAGTCCTTGAGTTGAGCACTCAACTGACCCTGAGCACTACCACTGACAATCAAGCTGCCAGTCCTCCCTCTCCTCTCTCCCATCCAACCAGCGGGGGTTTTTCCTCAAACCCAACCTTCCCGACTTGAATAATTGCATTTCAAAGCCGGTTAATTAAGGGATATTGATGAGCGCAATCGTAAATCCAAGCGTAGCCGGAATTCTTCGTGCAGGATGCTGGGGGCTGTTCTCAGTCCTGCCTCCAGCGAGCTGCTGCTGATCCACCTCCACCTCCAGCACCCAGACGCTGAGATGGTGCTCCTCTGCCAGGGGGCCAATGAAACACTATGGAGATGAGCTGCTTCGGAGATCTTATGAGTCAAACTGTTACATTTTTGGAACATCATGATGTTGAAGTTCCTTTTCTATTTTTTCCCCAACTTCCCAGGGAAAAAAATATAACTATAATAAGTGAAGAAGCTGAGCTTTGGTTTGGGATTACAGGCAGCACAGTTGGGGGAAGGAAGGAAGGAAGGAAGGAAGTGGGACAATCCTTGTGTGTGGTCCTGAATGTGGGGTGCTGCAGGTGCTTTGTGGGGTGTCTGGCACCATTTGGGGTGGGTGTCAGAGCCCCTGTGTGGGGCTCAGCCTTTGGGTCCCACCTGGGCTCTCTCTGTCCATCCCCACCCACCTGCAACCACTGAGTGCCCTCCCCACATCCCTGGCTGCCTGGGGTTTGTGCTTCTGCAGTGACAAAGGGTGAGGCGGTGCCCTGAAGACATCAGAGGAGATGCTGGTGTGGTTTCACTGCTGTGGTGGGTGACTCCGAGCTTGGATCTTCCTGTGGGAATGGTCAGAGTGAGGAGAAAACCATCCCTGGTTTGTTGGGAGTGAGGAATGTTGGTGCTGTTGTCCATGTGCTGCTGGCAGGCTGGCCTCTGCTCTGCTTTGGTGAGATCCCACCGGGAATGCTGCATCCAGCTGTTGGTCCTCAGCACAGGAAAGACATGGAAATGTTGGAGCAAGTCCAGAGGAGGCCACAATGATGATTATTGGGATGGAACACCTGCTATGAGGAAAAGCTGAGAGAATTTGGATTGTTCAGCCTGGAAAAGAGAAGACTCTGGGAAGACCTTAAAGCCTGTTTCAGTGCCAGTGCCAGTTTCAAGGGGCTCAGTAGAGCTGGAGAGGGACTTGGGATAAGAGATGGAAGGAAAGGACAAGGGGCAGTGGCTTCCCACTGCCAGAGGGCAGGGATGGATGGAATATTGGGAAGGAATTTTTCTCTGTGAGGGTGGGGAGCCCCTGGCACAGAGTGCCCAGAGGAGCTGTGGCTGCCCCTGGATCCCTGGAAGTGTCCAAGGCCAGGCTGGACGGGGCTTGAAGCAGCTTGGGATAGTGGAAGGTGTTCCTGAGCATGGAACAAGATTGACTTTAAGGTCCCTTCCAACCCCAAAGCAGTCTAGGATTCTGGGATTCTCCACACCAGAGTGTCTGGCACCCTGGCCGGCAAAGGCCAGGAGTTGGTGCTGGTGGATGGTTGGGGAGATGTGAGGGAGGGATTTTCTGCAGAGCCATCGTGTCCCCCTTGGGGCCTGCGCATGGCCCTGGTGCCACTCTGGAGCTTTGCTGGCTGGGGTGAGGCTCAGCTCTCCGTACTGGAGCAGACAGGGCTGGCTCTTGGGGTCCCCACAGGGGACACAGCAGCAGAGGGGAGTCCCAAGGAGCCTTAGGTCCTGTCCTGCAGGGTGGCTGTGAACACACCAGGCCTGAGAAAATGTGTCCATGTGTGTGTCCCTGCTTGTATCCGTGTGTGTTCTTGTGTGTGTCCGTGTCCCTGTCTCCTGTCCCTTTGCCCCCAAACATCCACATGGCTGCAGCCCCTGCAGAGGCTGGAGCATCCCCTTCAGAGCCACTGGGTTGGTGGCCCCTGGGGACAGAGAGGTGGCACCCAGTGGGGGCTTCTCAGCACCACCCTGGCAGCCCAATCTCCCTTTGCAAGGAGTCATGGCTGCAGCCTGGGGAAGGGATGGGATGGGATAGAATGGGATAAAATGGGATAGAATGGGATAGAATGGGATAAAATGGGATAGAATGGGATAGAATGGGATAGAATGGGATAGAATGGGATAGAATGGGGTAGAATGGGATGGGAAGGGATAAAATGGGATAGAATGGGATGGGATGGAACACAATGGCTCTGCAGCCCCCACGGAAGCAGCGCCACCTCTGCCTTGCAGCGCAACCATGAGCGCGGGCTCGATTGAGCAGGAGCCGTCGCGCAAGCTGGGCTGCTGCGGGGTGCCCCTCATCACCGAGGACATGCAGGCCCTGGCCATCCGCACCCTCTCGGGCACCGACATCACCAAGCACTATGACCTCATCCGTGAGCTCGGCAAGGGCACCTATGGCAAGGTGGACCTGGTGTCCCACAAAAGCACAGGTGAGGGGAGCGGGGCGTGCGCTGGGAGCGGGGTGCCCGGTCTGTCCCAGCCGAGGGCTCAGCCCTGTCCCCTGCCCTCCACAGGCACCAAGATGGCCCTGAAGTTCGTCAACAAGAGCAAGACGAAGCTGAAGAACTTCTTGAGGGAATTCAGCATCACCAACACCCTCTCCTCCAGCCCCTTCATCATCAAGGTCTTTGACGTGGTCTTCGAGACCGAGGACTGCTACGTCTTTGCTCAGGAGTATGCCCCCGGCGGGGACCTCTTCGACATCATCCCGCCTCAGGTGGGACCCCACACCTCCTGTGGGAGCCTTTGTGGGATGTGGGGGCTCAGGGGGTGCTGGGCAAAGCTGCCCCTGTGCTTTGTGCCCATGTAGGAGGGGGTGCAGGTGCAGGGACTGGGCACCCCTATTTGGGCTGGGCTTGACCACAAGCACCTACAAACAAGTGTGGGACCCATCACCCATCCTCTGGGTGGCCTAAGATCCATCACCTATCCCTGAGACCATCTCCTGGGGAAGTTGTGGCTGCCCCAACCCTGGAAGTGTCCGAGGTTGGGTTGGCTGGGGCGCGGAGCAGCCTGGGACAGTGGGTGTCTCTGCCCATGGCAGGGGTTGCAACTGGATGATCCTTAAGGTCCCTTCCAACCCAAACCATCCTATGGGGAGCCTGAGACCCATCAGCCATCTGCTGGCTCAGGACCCACCACCATCCCCTGCCTCAGAGCACCCAGATAAAAGCACCCACGGCCACCAGACCACAGAGATGTGGGTGCCCAGCTGGGTGGGACCCCACAGGGCTCAGTGGCAGGTGGCTGACACCGTGTCCCCCCGCAGGTGGGGCTCCCCGAGGAGCTGGTGAAGCGCTGCGTGCAGCAGCTGGGCCTGGCCCTCGACTACATGCACAGCAAGAGCCTGGTGCACCGGGACATCAAACCGGAGAACGTGCTGCTGTTCGACCGCGACTGCCGCCGCGTCAAACTGGCCGACTTCGGCATGACCCGCAAGGTGGGCTGCCGGGTCAAGCGCATCAGCGGCACCATCCCCTACACGGCGCCCGAGGTGTGCCAGGCCGGCCGCGCCGAGGGCTTCGCCGTGGACACCAGCATCGATGTCTGGGCTTTTGGGGTGCTCATCTTCTGCGTCCTCACCGGGAACTTCCCCTGGGAGGCGGCGGTGGCGTCCGACGCCTTCTTCGAGGAGTTTGTGAGGTGGCAGAAGGGGCGGCTGGCGGGGCTGCCCTCGCAGTGGCGGCGTTTCACGGACAGCGCCCTGCGTATGTTCCAGCGCCTGCTGGCGCTTGACCCCGAGAAGCGCTGCCCCGTCAAGGAGGTTTTCTACTTCATCAAGTGCGACCTCATGGCCGAGGTGCGGTGCCGGCCCTCCTACCGCTCCCGCAAGCACGCCAGGGACAAGCTCCCGGCCGGGCCGCACTGCCACGAGGCCGCCGGCTCCTGCACCCCTGCCCCGCTCAAAAGGACCGTCCTGACCGAGGGGAGCGGGACGCGCGGCCCCGAGCCCGGCGCAGCCGCCCCGGGCACGGCGAGCAGGACAGACGGACGGCAGGACAAGGGCAAAGGGCAGATGGTCCTGGCCACAGCAATAGAGATCTGCGTGTGACCCGCCCCGTCCCCCGCCCCGGGACAGGGATGGGGGGAGTACATCGTGGTGGTGGCACGAGCCGGGACCAGGCTCTGGGTTTCCCAAAGGAAAAAAACAAAAAAAAAGGAAAAGAAACACAACTGAAGAGGAAAAGGACAGAACTGGTTGCGCTCTGTAGCGCCGAGGACGCCGATCCCCACCGTCCCCGCCGGGGCGAGGCCAGCGGCCGGAGCCCAGCCGAGGGCACCGCTCGCCGCAGGGGAGGCTGGGGACACCCACAGCCCTGCCACGGCTGTGCTGCCCCCTGCAAGGCTCCCTCCAGGGCGGCATGGGGAGGGGTCTCCCAGTGCGGGAGGAAGAGCCAGGGGTTGGTGGGTAGTGGGTGGCCCACTGGCTCTGCCCCCACTCATGCTCTACCCCTGTCCGGGAGCGGGAAGGCCGATGACCCTGCACCGTGGAGGAGGCCTTTGGGGAGGTTTGGGTGGGTGGTGATTTGTCCTCTTCCACTGGTCCCTGCCACACTGCTGGGACTGGGAGGGGATGCGGAGGTGGGTGACGGGGAGCCGGGGGGTTGCCGGCAGCCCTGGACCCCCGGTAGCCCCAGCTGCCTCCCTGCCGTGGGAGGTGCTGGCAGCCACTGATGTAGCAAGTGTCCCTGTCTGTGTGTCATTGTGCGTCCCAGCCACTGCCACTGGCAGCCCCTGTCCCCCTGCCCTGCCCCACACGGCTCAGGCCCTGCCGGAGGGATGGGTCCACTCTGGCCCGAGCTGCGCTCCGGGCTGTGCCCAGTGCCGCGGCGCCGCAGGTTGGATGCTCGGGGCCGGGCTGGCTCTGCCGTGCCGGCGTCCCCGAGGCCACTCTGCAGACCCTTTGTACCCGGGGACTGGAGGAGGTGGCAGCGGTGCACTCCAGGGTGGCCCGCACAGCCCCGGAGCAGGAGAGGGAGCTCCGAGTGGCCTCCCGTGGGCCCGGGCGCTTCTCTGTGCTGTCCCCATCACCCCTCCTTGCCGTCACCCCTTCCCCAAACCTGTCACCCTCCCCTGGGGCTGGCGGGGAAGCGGCAGCGGGATAGACCCTGCCGGGGTTGGCTGCAGCGAGGCAGGGCGTGGCGCCAGCAGCCACTGGTGGCCCCTTAGTGACAAGGTCCTGGGGAGTGTGCGGAGGTCACACCTTCCCTCCTGGATTTCGGCACCCAGCAGAGCGGGGAGCTCACCCCACCGCCGCGGTGGGGAAGCTGTGGGGGCACCCCAAGGCAGGAGCACCCTGCTGTGGGGTTCGGGCTTCCCTCCCATGGGGTGGGTGCCGTGGGGCCTCCCCGGTGCCCCAATTCCCCACAAAGGGCTATAACGCTTTCCAGCAGCAGCAGCAGCAGCAGCAGCAGCAGCAGCAGCAGCAGCAGCAGCAGTTTACAGAGCAGGGGCCGCCCCCGCCCCCGCCGTGCCCCGTCCCTGGCACCCCCGGGCCCGGCGTTAGACGTAGCATTGCCCCACGTAGAGAGCTAGGCACCGGTTTTACTCCTCTTTGCCTTAGGTCCCTCGATGTCCTCGATCTTTCGTGCAATAATGTAGATAAGGGATCCCGGCCGCCCCGGGAGGGCTCGGTGGCACCGCCCGGGGTGTGTCCCAGAGGGTGCCCGGTGTGATTTCTGTCCCCGTCGAGGTCGCTGTGTCCGTAGGTTGTCAGGTTTTTATTTCCAGTTCCCTCAGCTGTCAGGTTTCGGACCTTCTTCCCGTAGGAGAGGCTGTAGTGTCACAGACGTTACCTCAGTTTGTCACTGTTGAAAAGGATTTAAAAAAAACCACAACTGAAACCATAAAAAAATTACAAAATACATAGTTATAAAAGCAACAAAAAAATTTCTCAATGGCGATGAAGACTTTTTTTTTAAAATTAAATAAAGGAAACGCGATGCTGCTTGTGTGGGAGGTTAGAGGGCACAGCGTCTGCCCTGCCGTGCCCTCAGGACTGGCTGTACCTCCACTTTGCCCCTGTCACCATGGCCACCCCGGGAAGGGATGTGGGGAGCAGTACCCATGGGTGGGGGGCACCCAGCAGCCCTCGGTGCAGCCCCCTCAGAACAGCCATGGCTGCCTGATGCCAAATGTATTCCAGCCACGTCCGCAGGCTAATTTCAATTTCCTGGTAATTATGCAAATGAATGTGGATTTAATTAAGGGCAGATTTCATTAAAGTCTTCTTGGGGAAATGAGAACAGGGTGGGGGAGAGTGAGGAGCAGGGGGAGGGGGCGGTGGTAGGGAAGAGATGAAGGCAGCGCCTGCCCCGGAAGATAAATGGCCACAGGGGATGCGGAGGGGACGGACGGGATCCTTTGGGAGCGGGGTTCCCACCTGCCCCTGACGTGGGAGCCAGCGCAGGAGGCCAGAGCTGTGTGGGGCACGGCTGGGGCAGTGCCGGGATGGAGCCCGGGCAGCAGCGGCGGCTCCTTGGTGCATCCCCCGCCTCGCTCTGGGGACCGGGCAGCGAGTCCTGTCCCCTGCTCCAGCAGCGACGGCTCCCGGCTCCTTCCCTCCCACCAGGGCAGGGAAAGCAATGCTCTGACACGTGATTTGTATTTTTCTCCTCCTCGGCTAAAAATACAGATTTTGCCACTCCGAGAGGTCTAGGAAATCAATGTCATTGTCACCAGGCGCTGGCTGGCAAGACTCCCCTCCCCGATCCAGACAAAAAAGGGAACGCTGCCATTTGACGTCTCCGAGCAGAAGCGCTCGCGCGGCTCCGGCGGAGCTGCCTTTGATCCAAAGCGAAATGGGGCTAATTTTATCCCGGCAAGGTCGGGATGCTGCGAGCCCGGCAGCGCTGGTGGGGCAGGAGCTGCTTGTCTCCAGGCAAAAGCTTCGGCCGCAAAACACGGAGCTAAAGTTTGCCAAGCCACCAGCACCTGCACGGCAAAGGTGTCACCTGCCCGGCGGAGCCGCAGCCTCCCCGCCTCCCCTCCGAGTTTGCTCCCCGGTTTGGCCGGGAAGGGGCCGGACATTCCAGGGTCACGGCCGCTGACCTTGGGCAGTCCCCGGGCGAAGGATGAGCAACACAATCACTGCTCTGAAAGGAAAAAAATCCTCGATTTGGACGGATCCTGGAGGAGTGGAGGGAAGAGGGATGGTGTGGCAGGTGCGGAATGGTGCGGGTGTGGGTGCAGCATCTCGTAAAAACAGATCATTCCGAGCTGGGAAGGCCAGGAAGGCCTGGCTGTGACACTCAGCTGCTGATCCCGCCTCACATTTCATCCACCCCTCGATTCCGGAACTGGACTGTGCCCGGTTTTCCTCACAGACACTTCGTGAGGCACCGCAGCCCCAGCTAAAACACTGGGGGTTGGGAGTAAAAATGACTGGGCATGATCCGTTCGTTGGGAGCACAATGATCAACGCCAAGCTGGCATTGCACGAAGTCCCACCCCAATCGCAAACAAGCCCTTTAAAAGGAATTATTTTGCCACTAGGATGGTGCTTCAGCTCGCTGCTGACTCAGGAGGGGCCGTGGGATGAGGAGGGAGTTCCCACGCATCCCAAACAGGGAGGGGAGCGCAGGGTCCAGGCTGCCGGGGCTTCCCCAGCCCGGTTCGGGGATGCCAGGCCGGTGTGGGGAGCATCCATTAACGGCGCCGCTCGGGACTGATCTGCTTTCAAGGACTTCCAAAAATAGCGGGGGCACCGCGCTGGAATGGGCGCAGGGAGGAAGTGACTCATGTGCCACCCGGAGCCCCGGCAGAACCGGGCGGGCGCCAAGCGGGAGTGCGGGAATGCGGCCGGAATGGGAACAGGCACGAGGGCATCCCGGTGCTCTTTCTGGTGGCAGCAGACTGCTCACGGAGGGGACGCAGCTCGGGCTCGTCCCTGCCTGTCCTTCCCGCGGGGACCCACGATTCCAGCTGCCAGGGATGATGGACAGATGTCAGTCAAGGCCTGGCAGCGGCCGAGGGCCCCAGCGGGAATGAGCTGCTGGAGACAAACAGCAAAAACTGTCCCGAGATGGGAAAAAGCCCAGCCTGTGCCACGTGGGAAGGCTCAGCAGGATCGTGGCTGAAGGAGAGGTGACCTTGTGTGACGATCCAGCCACCTTTGGGAAGAGGGAGAGCAGAGCTGGCTGCACCTCCAGCCCCAGCCCAGCTCCCAGCACATCCGTGCCGGCTGGGAAGAGCCCTGTGAGCATCCCACAGGGAACAGCTCACGGCCAGACCCTGCCCGGCGCTGGCTGCCTTTGCTCCAGCCTCAGCCGGCCGGGAGATCTCAGCTTGGGGCCCAGGGAAGCCGGCGGCTGCCGCGGGAATCTCTGCCCGCATCTCCCACCGGGCCCTGTGCTCCCCACAACGCCTTTGGACACATTTTTCCACCATTTGGACCATTTTTTCCCTGTGGAAAAGGCAGCGTTTTCAGCAGGGTCTTTTGGCTGAAGGATGGGTGGGGGTGTCAGCTGTGGGAGGAGTGGGTTCATGGCAGTTTTGGGGCGCAAGGAGGTGCCAGGGCCCAGGGGTGGGAGCTGGGGAGCACCCCCAGCCCTGAACTCCCCCCACCCCGCAAAGAGGTGGGTTATGTGCTCCAGCTCGCAGGCCTCCCACGTTGCCATGACAACTGCAGCATCCCAGTTTGGCAGGGATGGGAAATCTCCATCCCATCACTGCCTCGCCCGGACATAGCTCTGGATCTGGCACAGGCAGCATCCCAAACCCACGGAGGAGCACGAGGTGCAATTCCTGCTGGCTCTGAGGGCTGGGCCATGCTCCTCCTTCCTGCACAGCCCTCCCACAGGCTGCCAGAGCAGGAGAGATTTTTGCTTTTCAGTTGGGGATCTTCCCATTCCAAATCCTTCCACCTGGTCTGGATCTGTGAGCTTCTGGCAAGCAGAGCATCCTCCAGGGTGCCCCCACATCTTCCTATCTTCTCTGGGGGGGACAAAAGTGGGCAGTGGGTTCCCAGATCACAGACCCTGCTCCCCCAGTTGCCCCAGATTTGGGGGCAGCAGAGCCAGGGGTGTCTCTGGGCTGGTGTTACCCCCATTAATCAGAGCATCCTCACGGGCAGCTCTTGCTCTCTGCAGCCTCCCAACCCCTCAGCTCTGAGCCTGGAGAGATCCTGAGCTAATTCCTCACTGACAGCAGTGGCACAGGACTGGGGAGAAGCTTAGCTCCTCGTCTCAGAGGCTGCTGCACCTCCACAAAAGTCACATTTGAAGAGCATTAATACAAGATTAATCGAGGTTTTAATAAACAGCGAATCGAGCGCTAATGGAGCCCAACTTGTAAGCCACGTGTAACACCCCGGGAGCTTAAAGGCATCCAGAACATGGCTGGAACATGCTGAAAGGGGATGTTAATCACCTTGTAGCCCTGAAGACACTGCAGGGGAAGGGAATTTTAGGAGAAAGGCTGCAGGTGAGCCTAGGGCATGACCTCACCCCTCCCACCCACTGCTTCAGGACATGGGGATTTACAAGCATTTCCCCCAGCCCAGCCCTGGTATGAAGACAGGCAGAGGAATTTGGGACACCTGCGTGCCCCCGGGGCTGGAGCCACAATGAAGTAAGGCAGATTTATAAGGGCCAGATGTGCCCTGGAGTGGAGCTATCCCCAGTCACGAAGTAGGAGGTGGTAACTGGGGACCACTTGGAGAGGGCAAACCCTGCAGCTGGCCTGGGGCACCCTCCTGGGGCTACCCCACCCTCCTGGACAGGAGCCCATCAGCACTTCCCTGGTTGAAGCCCTGGCTGTGATCCAGTAATCCCAGATGGGGATTTAGATTCCCTCCATCACCTCCAGCCTGAGGCAGGTGCAGCTCCCTCAGCCTCTGCTGGCCTCGCTCAGTTTGCAGCACCTCTGCAGCCACTCGAGGGACAGGGGTGGTGTGAGAAGCGGTGTCAGGAGCCTTTCCCAAGCACCAAGGTCGAGTTCCCAAGTGAGTGTGGCTGGCTCTGCAGAGCTCCTGGGTCACTCTCGGGGTTTCCTGTGCTCAAGATGACCCCAAGATGTGTAAAAAGTCCCTTTTCTCCAACCCAGCTGTCCAAGAACGAGTTTGAAGTCTTCGGCTTCCAGTCTCAAGGTTGTTTATTGTTGGTTATCAGAAAACATTTTCAGCCTGGCCTGCAAAGGTCTGTTCAGTAGAGCAGACCAAGGCACTCTGTCCTCCCCTGGGGCTGGTGCTCTCTTTTATACTATAAACTACATATACTTTATTTACAGTTACTTTCCAATAGCTGTCACCTATGTTAGACTGTGTCCCTTTACCTTACTCCAATAGCAAAGTGCCACCATCACCCAAAAAATGGAGGCTAGGAAGAAGAAGGAAGAAGAACAGGACAAGGCCCAGTTCCCTCCATCTTGCCTCCCAGTCACTATAATAAGAATTCTGTATCTACACTTTGTGACTTTTGCTTCTTCGCACAGTGGTGGTAATTTGTTCCATGGATCAAACTCAAAGTCACAGGGATCTCTGGCTGCATGCCAGGGTCTCTGACCCGCCCCTGCCAGGGCTTCAAATCCCCCTGGCCTGGGCTCAGATCACCCAGGACTGTCACAGGGATGTCCTGGGTTCCCACAGGTCACATCTGCCCCACAAGGCTGGCCAGGCTACCTGGTGTGTGCCAGAGCTGGCTGCCCCAGGCTGCCCAGGCAACCGGCCTGCCTGCAGGGCCAGAGGGACTCCAACATTTGGAGGCTGCCAGCTGTGCTGGCTGTGGGCTGGACATCGACTTTGGCTGTGGCTGTGTGGAGCTCAGCAGCTCAGGATGGATGGACTGTGGTGGTTAAGTAGTCAGGAACTTCTCAGGGGTCTTTAGTTTGCTCCATAGCACCTCAATAATTTCCATGGGTTTGGATATCCCCTCTGTGGGAGAAGGAGCAGCTCTGCAGGATCCCAGGGCGCTTGAGCTGGCAGCAGGGTTGAAGTAGCCCAGGATTCCTTGAACACCATCCTGGCTTCCAGGCTTCCCAAGGAGGCTGGATCTTGGGGTGGGACAGGCCTGGGGACCAGCACAACAGTCCTGTTTGTCTCAGAGTGACCTCCCTGCAGGACGAGACATCCAGCTCTGAGCCACTGCCCAGCTTTCCCAGCATCCCTGGCAGCCACTTGGTCCTGCCCTCCACAGCCCTCAGGGAGACATTCACTGGCCAGTCTGCTGTGAGAGAGAATCAGCCACCACCAGCTCAGGATCCAGAGTTCTGGAAAGGAGGAGCCCCACACCCAGAGTCACACTGAGCTAGGACTGCAGCTGAATACGGGCTCCAGAGCACCACCAGCTCCTGTGAGGCACAAGCCAAAAGCACTCTCCAGTCTCCAAGCAGTGGCTGCCAGCTGAGGGACAGTGGCTAACTGAGGCAGAGTAGCAGGGACTCCACCTCCATTCTACCCCACCCTGCTCCCTCCTTTCCTCGGTCACATGAGGTCTCTCAGGTGTCAGTGCCAGGTAGGTCAGCTGGTATATCACAGCACCCAGGTTATCCAGAAGAGTTCAGCCTGGAAGAGACCACTGGAGCTCATCTGGCCCCATGCTGCTCCAGCAGGGTCCCTCAGAGCATGTGGCTCAGGATTTTGTCCAGAGGGCTCTTGGATATCTCCAGGAAAGGAGACTCCACAGCCTCTCTGGGCAGCCTGGACCAATGCTCAGCCACTGCACAGGGAGGAAATTCTTCCTGATGTTGATGGTTTAGTGGGAATGGTCAGAGGTTGGCCTCACTGATTTTGGAGGTCTTTTCCATCCCTAATGATTCCATGTCCAAATAGAACTCCTGGAATCAGTTCCTGCCCACTGCTGGGCTCCTGGAGCAGAGCCTGGGCCCTGCTCTGACCCTCCCTGCACACAGGAGCACCAAGGGCTGAGGGCCCCTCTCAGCTGGGGCTCCTCTCCAGGCTTAACAGCCCCAGTTCTCTCAGCTTTTCCTCACCAGGAGATGCTCCAGGCCTCTCACCATTGTCTTGGGCAAAGCAGTCACAAACAGGCCCATTGGAGCCACCTGGGGATCTTGAGCGCCTGGAGAATCTTGGTGATCTTGCTGGACACATGTTTTCATCTTCAAAATCATCTCTGAAAGCTCTGAAAGATGTCAGGAGGCTTCTGATGGCCAGGAAATGGCCAACATCCCACAGGTGTGCAAGGAGGAGACCCCAGAGGTCAGATCCATTGTTTCACCTGGCAGAGCAGCCAAGCACAACCCTAGGACAGGGCCAGGAGCTCAGCAGAGCCCCAGCTGAGGCTTAAATATCCCCACAGATATGGATGGATGGATGGATGGATGGATGGAGGGAAGACAGATCCTACAGCCCCTCAGCTGAGCTCCCCAGGAGTTTTTGTAGGCCCAGCAGCCCCAGTTTGACCCCAGTGTGTGAAACTGTCCTGGCAGAGCTTCTGCCTTGGTTTACCGGAGCAAACCGGTGACCTCTGGGGATGGGCAGTGGTGTTGCTGCTGGGCCATGGCTGTGCTAGGGCCAGGGGGCCCAGATAAGGCATTGCCATCCCTGGTGTCCTGTGTGACCCAGTTAAAGCATCCAGTGAGCTCCTGTGCCCTATTCCTGGCTGAGTATCCCTGTTCCCTGGTTTAATTCCCTGCGGGTGACTCATCCTGGCCGTTTATCAGCCTGTGCACAAAACGCCCTTTGTGCTCCCGCAGCGCTGCCAGGGGGAATTGCCAAGGAGCAGTTAATCACTGCTGCCACAGCCCTGGAGATGGTGCCCTGGCAAGGGGGAGATCAAGGATTGGAGAAGGGCCACTGCCTGCCCCATGGGACAGAACTGGGACTGGAGCCCAGGTCCTGATCCCACCCCAGGAAGACAGGGGTGAGGCAAGGAGCAGCCACCACCCCTGTCATATCCCAGCCATGGAATGAGGGTTGGGTTGGGTATGAAGGAATCTTAAAGATCACCCAAATCCCCTGCCATGGGTAGAGACAGCTTCCTCTAGCCCAAGCTGCTCTAAGCCTCATCCAGCCTGGCCTTGGACACTTCCAGGGATCCAGGGGCTTCTCTGGGTACCCCGTGCCAGGGTCTCCCCACCCTCACAGGGAACAATTCCTTCCCAATATCCCATCCATCCCTGCCCTCTGGCAGTGGGAAGCCATTCCCCCTTGGCCTCTCACTCCAAGCCATTGTCCCCAGTCCCTCTGCAGCTCTCCTGGAGCCCCTTTAGGCCCTGGAAGGGTCTCTGAGGTCTCCCTGGAGATCAGCAGTGGCTCTGGGCCAAGAGAGGTGCTTTAGGCTCTACCAGCCAGAGCAAGGCAGATATTTGTGGGCATGGGAGGTGTGTGGCACAGGATTATCGAGTTTGGTGAGTGTGGATGATCCAAGGACAGCTCCAGCAGGTCCATCAACTCCTCCTGCTTCCTGAGCCAGCCACCGACCTCAGGAGATGAAACCCAAGTGCCCAATTTCAAGTTTGCTGGGAGGGCAGCAAATCCTGCTGGCTGTGCAGTAATTCCCAGGCTGGTGGCTCCAAGTGGTGGCACAGGACATTCCCAGGGCTCAGCAGGGCTTGTGTGCACAGGGCTGAAACAGAAACGTTTTCTGGGGTGGAAGAGTCAGTTTGGCCAGGCTGAGAGCAGTCGATATGTCTGCACTGGTGGCTGCAGAGGGTCAGCACAGCTGGCACCCACCTCCCCCAGCAGTGGCTGGGTGCTGACCCTGGGTCACAGCCACCCAGAGAAGGGCTGTGCCCAGTGAGGATGAGCTGCTCCTGCAGTTCCCTGCCAGCTCAGCCCCTGCCCTGCTCAGGCTGCTAGGGGGAGTCCCTGGCATCACCTGGCAGGGTGTCAGTGTCCCAGTGCTGCTGGGGACAGCCAGGCAGGAGTTACCAGGGTGGTAATTAGTTAAATCTGTCCTTGGCACAAAGCTACAGCAGGAGCAAGGCTCTGCCTGTGCCCTCAACAGGGCAAAGCATCCGGCTCCTGCACATCCCTGGGGACACCAACCCTTCCTGAGGAGGGATAAAGGACTCACCTGAGAGCTGCCATGTGAATACACACAATGTGCCCACCCCAGGGCACAGGGTCTGGGGAGCTGCTCTGCCCCCAACACTTGCCCCTAAAGGGAGCTGATGAGGCTGGGAGAATGGGATTTTGGCACCAGGCACTGTGTTCCCATTTTTGCCACAGCTGGACCCTAAAGAGTTAACAGCAAATGCCACCTCCTGTATTTTATCTCTCCTCCATTGAGGCAGCTCTGACACTGGCAGCAGAACAATGCAAAATTCTGATTAGCTCTGGTTTTCCAGCAAGAGGGGAGGCACAAGAGGGTGGGGATTTAATACTATTCTGCATAATTTTTAATCTAAATTCCATTTCTTTTCTTTTCTTTCTCCAGGAAGCAAACAATCTAGGGGGTTTTGTACTCAATTTCTTGCTTTCATAATCTAAATGAATTGTTTGCAAGTAGGAGCCAGCTGCAAAGCTGGCAATCTCGGATCAAATCTGCCTTTCTCCTAGTTCTTTCAATCATTAATTTGCTCCTCAACTCTGATTAGCTAATCCTGGCTGCCTTGTGGCAGTTTCCAGGGAAAAACGGTGCAAGAGCTGCAGCTCCCATTGACAGAGCCGGAGCTGACGGCCGGGTGACGAGATTGATTCCTGGTGGGTTGTGGTGCTCCTGGTTGTCACTTCTCCAGAGACAAGTGGGGTATTCTCTAGGAGAAAAGGCTGGCAGGGTTATTTCTGGAATGCTGGCATTTTGGAAATACCAGAGGATGATGCTTTCCCCTGCTCTGCGCAGGGTGTGCGAGTTTGGTACGCTGAGATTAATTAGCTGGGCTTTAAAATAGGAATGCAAGACACGGCAGCAGATCCTTGCTCGGAGTTATCTGGGTGCTGCCCCATTTTTGGGATGTTGCTGCTGTGCCTGGGGGATGTGGCAGAGCTGCCACCTCCATTTCCTAGATGGGAAACTGAGGCACAGGGTGCTGCTTGCTGGTGGATGGAGGCTCACAGAGCTCAAGCCTCAGCAGGGACGTCTGGAAGGGGATGAGAAATGGGATGTGTGTTATCCCAGGCCCTGGCGTGTTACACAGTGAACTAATCTTTACTCAGAGGGTGGGGAGGCCCTGGCACAGGGTGCCCAGAGCAGCTGTGGCTGCCTCTGGATCCCTGGAAGCGTCCAAGGCCAGGCTGGACAGGGCTTGGAGCAACCTGGGATAGTGGCAGGTGTCCCTGACCATAGCAGTGGAGGGATGGGATGGACTTTGGGGTCCCTTCACACCCAAACCATTCATAATTCTCTGATTTTATTACTTAATTCTATGACTTAACGAATTAATTTGTCTCAGCTCCTAGGAATGCTCCTGCCAAGCCCAAATAGGCTGGGGGTGTCCCAGTGGGGATGTCACCTCCCCAGGCTGACTGCTGGCACTCACCAGAGCATCCCCTCATGAAATCTGTGTGCTCTCAGCCCTGAGGGCCCAGGTGAGAGGGACAGTGACCCTTGTCATTGTGCTCTGTGACCCTTGTGCCACCAGGCTGGCTGGGTCAGGGCTGCTGCTGGCCCCGTGTGCCCCTTCCTCATGCACTGCTCCACAGGGCTGCTCCCTCAGCTGCTGTCTTTATTCCATTCCTTTTCCAGATCAAATTCCCCAAGTGCTGGGGGTGGATCCTTTTAATTTTCATTTGTTTCAAAGCTGTACAGGGCTTACAAGCATGACAGAAATGCGCCTGGAGTGCAGGAAATGGCCTACTTATCTGCAGGAGCAGAGCAGGCTCCTCCAGCACGCTGACTCCAAGGACCTCGTCCTCCCTGGGGACCAGGGCAGCTGCCTGCTTCCCTCTCCAGCTCCTTCCTGGAGATGTTTGGTCCTACCACAAAGCCCAAAGAGCCCATGCAAGCAGAACAGTGCTGAGGAGCAGAGGTTGGGAGAAACTTTCAAGGCTGGACAGGGCTTGGAGCAGCCTGGGATAGTGGACGGTGTCCCTGCCCACAGAAGGGGGTGGGACTGGATGAGTTTTAAGATTTCTTCCAACACAGACCAGTCTGAGTTTCTGTGATTCTGACACTGAAATGCTGTGTGAGGTCAGCCCAGGTCTGTGTCCCCACATCACACTCAGCTGGCTGTGACAATCTCTTTGGGCTGTTCCAAGCCAGTCTAGAGAAGGGCAGGGGCCATATTAGGACTGCTCTCTGCTGAGGAAGCAGAGCTTGCAGGGTCATACCTCTGACAGCTCTGGGACTTACTGGGCACTTGCATCTCATCTGCAAAGGGACAGATCTCAGAGCTGTCACCTTCTCACAGTTTGTGTGAGCTGGGAAGGGGGAGGGCTCACCCCCGGCGCTTCCGGAGGGCAAGGCCGTGCTAAGAAGGGGCTCACAGTACCCAGAGCTGGGCTGGCCACATTGCTGTGCCCTCACCTCTGGGACACTCACAGGGACTGTCCCTACCACCTCTGCCATGGCTGGAACTAGAAGCATGCACAGAATGACAGAATGTCCTGAGTTGGAAGGCACCCAAAAGGATCATGGATCCAGCCGCTGGCCCTGCACAGACACCCCAACAACCCCACCCTGTGCCTGAGCAGTATCCAAGCACTCCTGGAGCTCTGGCAGCCTCGGGGCTGTGCCCATTCCCTGGGGAGCCTGGGCGGTGCCAGCACTTCTGGGGGAAGAACCTTTCCCTGAGATCCAGCCTGAGCCTGCCTGACACAGCTCCAGCCATTCCCTGGTCCTGTCCCTGTCCCAGAGATCGGAGCTGCCCCTCGGGAGGAGCTGCAGCCCCCACTGAGCTCTGCCCAGAGTCTCCTTCTCCAGCTGAACAATCCAAGTGCCTCAGCTGCTCCTGAAACCCTTTCCCTACCCTTGTATCCCTCCTTTGGACACTCTGCAGCAGCTTCAGATCCTTCTGATATCGTGGCACCCACAACTGCCCCAGACCCAAGGTGACGCTGCACCAGGGCAGAGTCTAAGTCTTTGCCTGAGCAGGGCAGGTGGGAACAGGAGGCTTCCTGGGCTGAGAAGTCTTTTCTAAAGGAAAAAGACCCCAGTGGCTCCCAGGAAGGCTGTGGACCTTTGTACTAACACCATCTTCCCTTTCCTCTGGGCTCCTTGAAAGGATCACAGGATCAGCAGCTGCTAAAGGAGGAGGAAGAGGAGGCAGGGCTGTGTGCCCATGGGAGGGAGCAGGATGTGGGCCGGCACATTCCCTGACAGGGCTGCTGGAGCAGGCAGGTGAACATTGAGCTGTCCAGCTTTTAATCTTATTGAATGGCTTGGCCTGGTGTACTGAACCTCCAGGGATCCAGCTTTCCCTCTGTTTCCATTTCATTTGCTGTGGGTTTGTCTTTGGTTCAAAGAGCACAGGAGCAGCAGCAAGCAGAGTCTCTCCACGAAGCCTTTGAGGCCTGGGGCAGATGGAGTCCCCAGGCACTTGAGACACAGCAGTGAACACCTGCCCCTGTATTTGCTTCCTGAGGTTTTCCCAGCCAGAGGAGTGCTCCAAGCCTTGCTCCATGGACACAAGCAGATTGTCTGTGGATGGATTCCAGTGGGAAGCACAGCCACAGCTCAGAGGGGTTTGTTTTGGGGTGCTGAGCCTTCCTCCAGCACTCTCATTTCTCTGACTGACGCTAATGCCACACTTCAGACTCTGTGCTTTAATTCCAAACAAAGAGAGCTCTCAGAGCTGGCTGTGCCTGTGTATCCATCTCCACAGTGGCATCCAAGGCTGCCTGGGGGCCTTGCCCATCTCTGCTAGCAATCCTGGGATTCAATTCGGTGGATGCTCTCTGATGTCAGGGAGTCAAAAAGGCAGCAGAGCAACTCCTGGGCCTGGAGAGAAAAGGAAAGGGTTGGAGGAGAACTGTGAGTTCTCTATGTAGCAAAGAAACTTTTTTCCAGAGGCAGGTTTCTAGTGCAGAGGCTGTTTCCCAGGCTGGATTAATCCCTGCACAGAGGTGGCTGTGAGTGTCCCACAGCAGGGAACCCCTGCTCCTTGTAATGCTCAGGAGTTGTTTTCAAGGTACTGAAGAAAAGCAACAACAAGCAAAGTGCTAAGTGGGAAATCTCCCTCCCTGCCTGCTCTGCTTGTCCTTCCCAAGCCCAGCTCTGGAGCAGCCCTGGCACGGCTGTTTCCGAGCTGGAGAGGCCAATGTGGTGCTAAGGGCTGCAGCCCAGTCTGCAATCCTGGCTGTGCTGATGAGCACCATGGCTCCAAAACACTGGGGATGCTGTGCTGCTGCCCACCCCACACAGCCCTCAGGCCCTCCTGCCAGCCCTGCCTCTCCTCACAGCTTTTTAGTCTCTTTTATGGGACTGCAGTCCTCCTGCCTGCTGCTGAGGGGCAGGAAATGTGCCAAGAGGGGCTGGGAGGTGTTTTCCCTCTGTTCTACTCCAGTTCCACATTTCAGGTGTCTGCAGGGAGGGTGGAGGGTTTGGTGCTGCCAGGGGAGGCTGGACTGCTCCCTGAGGGCTCTTATTGAGGGACAGAGACTGTGCCACCCTGCTGCTCTGATGGCTGATGGTGGCAGGTCACCGATGTCACCGAGGGACAGTCACTTGGTCCTCACAGTCCCATCCCAGGCACAGTCACTGCTGCAGGTGAGGGGAAGTGTCCAGCCCCAGGCCATCCCAGTGCCCAGGCTGAGAACTGCATTCCTTGACCACTCCCTGACCACTGGGGACATCCCAGTCTGGGCAGCTCTGGAACAGAACATCTGGGACACCCCTGGGGAAGGTCACCAGCCCCTAATGGTGGCACCAACCAACCATGGCTCTGTCACTTCCAAATGTGAGCTGTGCTCAGTGTGCCTGGCACCTGCAGGGTGGCTGGGGAGAACACGGAGCTCCCAAAGCCTGGATTTGTCTGCTCCTAAGGCAGGTGTTCCACCCAGGGCAGGGCAAGGTGCTCCAGGAAAGCAGCAGCAGGCAGACAACCAGCCCAGGCACAGATGTCAGCCCTGCACCAGGCCACATTTGGAAAGCTGATCCTATTTTAGGATCCATTAGGCATCTTATTGCCTAATCCCAAATCACACTGGGAGCAAGGATGATATTGCATTTCATTTCTGTGGCTCAACTGCACCAGGAAAGGCTGCAGCTCTCCTCACACCATGAGGATTTGAAACCCATGTTCATTTAACCCTCCTGAACTTTGCCTGATATCGTGTTGTTGCTCATTAGCTCTGCCCTGCAAAGCCTGGCTGACATTTCATAAACTCATTAGCAGGAGATCAGAGGCTCAAACATCATTCCTGGGGCCATCCTTTGAGGAACAGATTCCCCAGTGCATTTGCTCATCAGATCTCACTCTGATTCCTGAACCTACCCTGAACTTGGGAGAAAAAAGCCCACTGGAAAACCAACAGGAGCTGCTGCTGTGTTGTTTGCACCCCCAGGGAGATGTGCTGCTGTCCCAGGACTGCATTCCTGCTCCAAACTCTGAGCTCTTGAGAGCTTCCAGAGGGATCAGACTGCACATCCCAAGCTGCCAGAAGCAGGGAGAAGGGCTGAACATATTTGCTTTTTTCTCCTCTCTAGCACAAAAAACCCTCTAAGCCTCTCCCTGATAGGATAGGCTCATTCCCCAGCGCCGAGAAGCAGAAGGGATTTTATGTCAGGCACAGAGATGTAATGTCCTTTCAAAGCAAATCAGGAGACAGCCTGGACTTGCTGCCCTGTCACATTCCTTGGCAACAGCCTGGCACCCTGGCAGCAGCCAGCACTGGGCTGTGACAGCCCTGCAGCTCCGCAGAGCCGTGCAGGCAGAGCTGCCCGGGCACTGCAGCGCCGGCGCTCCCACTGCACCCTCGGAAAAGGCTGGGAACGGCAGCTCAGCGACTTTGGGGAAGTTGGGGTAGTTTTGGCTGTGTTAAAAGCAGGAATGCATACTTCAAAGAGGGCTCGATGTCTTTTAAGGCTCAATCCTTAGAGCACGGGTGCTTGAAGGCAGCAGCTCTGATGTGTTAGATGAGGTTACAAACACAACTCGCTCCCCTGCTGGGCTTTTATTGGGAATGAAAAGGGATCCAGAGGAGAGGTTTGTCCACTAGCTCTCATTTCTTACTCTCCACAAGTCTTTTATCACAGAATCGCAGAATGGTTTGGGCTGGAAGAGACCTTAAAGCTCCTACCACTTCACCCCCCTGGCATGGGCAGGGACATCTCCACCAGGCCTTTACACCTTCTGATCCCACCTCCTCAGGCTCTGCCTCTTCCATCCGAACCTCTCATTTGTTTTGAACCATACTTTGATGATTACAGCCTGAATTTTGAATGTATTTATGCAGTTTATTCCCATTAGCTGCCCACATGTCTGGAGCTCAGTGTTTCCTTTCTTGGGATGAATTACTGAGAAAATATTCAGCTAGACCATCCCTGGAATGGCTAATTGCTTCACTCCTCCTCTTCCACTTGGATTTGGGCTTCTGAAATGCAACTTTCAGAACACAGGACCTGTGCCAGCTTGGCCATAGGGCTGAATGAACATTTCCTGTCACTATTTTTGACAAATATCACAGACACTTTTAATTGTTCCCTAAAAGGGTGGGAAGGCCCTGGCACAGAGTGCCCAGAGAAGCTGTGGCTGCCCCTGGATGTGCCCAAGGCCAGGTTGGACAGGGCCTGGAGCAACCTGGGAATAGTGGGAGGTGTCCCATGGCAGGGGTGGGACTGGATGGGCTTTAAGGTCCCTTCCAACCCCAACAATTCCACGATTCCATGATATTTTTCTCTGTGTTGATTTTTCACAGAAAGTAACAGAATTTCTATGGAAAATACAGAACCTTTATCAATATCTCCAAATGTTTTGATTCAAAACTCTGCCACCACTGTAATGTGGGAGTAGTTTGACAGGATTTTAGTCCCACCTTCCTCATGTTCTTATTTGGCTCTCAACCTAAGCCAAGGCTTGGGGCTGTCACCACCTCTGACTCATAAGTTATCATTTTCCTTGAAATTTCAACCAATATTAACAAGTTTCCTTCATCATAGGGGCACAAAGAACACATATTTATACCATAAACTTCTCTACTTGCCTGATTCTCATTTTGGGGATAAAGGAGATGCTCTGCAGTATCCAGGACTGAGTGGTTCTGCCAGCAGGCACTGGGGGCAAAGAGAAAGGGAAGCAGGGTTAGTTTGCCGTGTCAGCTGGGAGATGACCCAGCTCTGGGGAGGTCTGAGCTCTGTGCCAGCAGCTCCAGCCACGGGCATCTGTTACTGCTCCTCTTTACACAGCTAAATCCTGGGTTTTACAAAGCTTTGTGTAAATGCTTTCACTATTTAAATACAAACCTTCAAACAAACAGCCATGTCCAGCTGCATAATAGTGGCTCTGGGGCAGTGGGAAATGCACACAAATGTGGGTATTTCGCTCTGGGCAAGGGTTCTTTTCTCCACTGATATAATCTGGGTGTTTTCCCCCAATCCCAAGATTTACTAAACTGCCTGGAGCAGCAGGCACTGCCTCACTACTCCTGGTTTTGTTCTGTCCCTCCTCAAGCCACACACGACCTGACCACAAAATGTATTCCAGAGAATTCCAAAGGCAAGGTACCAATTTCAGAAGTGCCTTTTAGACGGACTCTGTGCACACGCGGAGCCTCAGGCTTGAAAACTCTCCTGAGGCTTTGGAAACTACTCCCTGCTCCCTGCCCCCATATCCAGGTATTGTGCTTGGCAACAGTTTTCCCTTCACTGGTTTTCAACAGCTCCGAGATTTTACACCCCATGTGTTCATTTTTTCTCTCCTTTTTTTTTAACTCTCTCTCTCTCTTTTTTTTTTTTAAATTCTACACCTCCGTCCCCTCCAGAGCTCCCTAGGATGAGCTTCCTATAGGGATAACATCGCTCCCTGCCAGGAGCAATTAACACTTCGTAAGAATGTTTCATCAGAGAGAAAAACATCCAGCTAAGTTCCCCAGCACTTGGCTTCTGCTCTGATTGCAGTCTGTCGTTTAAAGGCAGAAAGGCACAAAGCCTGGCCTAAACTCTAATTTTCTCCGGCTGCAGCTTGGTTTTGGGGTTGCTTTAGCTAAACCCTGCCTACTGAGCAGAGTGAACCAGGTGAGCTGCTAAGTCTGTGCACAACACAGGTCCTGACAATCTTAAAGTGCTTTTTAAATGTTTAAACCACAGAGGAGTAATCACTGTGGAATCAGCATCACCTCTTAAGGCAGCTAAATCTGGTTTGTCATGCATAAAAAGCAGAGCATGCCTTCCTTCCAGGAGTTGCTTTGAATCTACTGCTGTAAATTCTTGCCTCTGCCGCCCCGCAGCCAGGAAATGTGGCTGTGAAAACAAGTTATGACAGGGAAAATTCGGATGCTTCATCCCGAGCCATCCAGGCAGCCAGATGCTGACAGAACAAGAAAGGTAAGTTCCACATCATTTTCCCTCGTCTGTGGATAGGATGGTGTCACTTCCCTCTCCGAGGTCCCCACTGCTCCCTCACCTCTTCCAAACACCTCTCTCTGCCCTGGGAGCTCCCCTTGGCACACTCCCAGACTCTCCCAGATTCCTGCTTTGGCTCCACTTTTGGCTGGCAACCAAACTCCCAAGCTGCTTTTGTGCCCACACCTGCATTGTTTGTGTCCCCTTTTCTGTGCTCTGTGTTTTTTGGTGCAGAAATAACACCCTGGATGTCCAGAGAGCAGCCAGAGTGAACCCTGCTGCTGACAGCAAGGAGGGTCTGGGACTGTCTCCAAATCCCCCAGGATCTGAATGTCTCTCCTTGACAGAGCTGGTTTAGGAAAGCTTTAATAGGCTCAGGACTAGGAGCAATTACACTGGCAGAGCCCACATTGTTCCTCTCAACACCTGATTCCTCCTTATCACAGCCCATCTCTGACATCACAGCCAGGCTTCCATACAGATGGGAACGTCCCTCCCTGTGGCACAGAGCCAGAGAAATGTGGCTCAGCTGTGACTCAAGTCCCAGGGCTGGAAAATAATCCCTTCACCGCGGTGAGGCTTCAGCAGTGCAGCTGAAATGCAGGGAACTGGGAAGGTATTGGAATCCTGGGCCCTGGCAGAGAGAGGGAGATAAATATCCAGTGATTTATCCGGGACAGAAAGGGCTGATGGAGCTGTAAGAGTAATTAACCTCTGGCATTATTTAAATTGAAGATGTCTTGGCATGAAGTGTCCTTGGGAGGCATCAGTGAAGTCAGGCTGGCTCTGAAAAGTTCCATGGCTTGGGAGACAGTAAGGGCGTGAGCTGCTGATCATCCTGAGAATCAGAGCCCTCCCTCCTCCCACCCTCGGGCACACCTTGTTGCCCCTCCCTTCCCCAGGCATTTTCCATCATGAAGGCAAAAATGTTGGGTTTTTTTGTTTTGGTTTGGGTTTTTTTTTGTACAGCTGGTTTGAAAAGGCTGTGTGATTACTGGTTCTGGCACTGGGGGCAGAGGCAGAGTGGACCCTGCAGTTTTGGGCTTGACCCTGCTGTCTGGGGGTAAATCCTGCTCTTTAGGGCTGGATCCTGCCTTTGGAAGTGCCTCCTGACCCCCATAAGTCATGCACGTATATTTTGGAGTTAGCACAGCAGCTGATCCTTTGTACAGAGCAGGAGGAGGTGAAGGTGCAGAGATTGGCACCTATTCCTGCCCACTCCCTGCTCAGCCCCTCCACTCTCTGAAAGTCAGGAGAAGCCACTGGATGTGTCTCTGGAGGGGCTGCCTTGGGACAGGCCCCTGGAAACACATCCAGCCTGAAGGAGAGGGAAGTGCTGGGCTGCAGCTCATCCTGTTAAGCAGCACCCATGACTGTAGTGCTGGGCAAGATAAAGACGTGGGGGGGATCTTGAGTGACTGCCCCAGAACTACCTCCAGCAGTGACCTCCAGGGTTCCCAAAAGTTCACTTTTTTTACCTTTGTAAACCAGAGAAAGAGTGGGAGAAATCTCACCACAAAGGTCATGGGAAACTTGCTACTTTTCTCCCCTTGTGGAACTGGAGGTTTGGGATGTGGCTTCCAAGGGTGTAATTTTAAATGGGAAACCAAGTCAAAATGCTGTCGGTAGCTTAAAAACATTTTTGAAAAGTTACCAATGGAATCTCTTCCAACCATTCCTCCCAGGTGTGGCCCTGGGAACGCTTCTGCAAAGTATGAGATGTCTGAAGTGCAGCAATGTGGATGTTCAGCTCTGATCCCTTGGTGCCTGCAAACTCCAGCATCCCTAAATCCCTGACTCCTGTCCCACTGACAGCACTTTCTGGAAGTCCTCCAGAGGGTACAGCCAAAGTCAGGATGGGGTTTTTGGTGTGGCTGCTGGGCTACTCCACATGGGATGTGGCACAAACCCGACTCTTGGCTCCTGTGCCAGAGGAGCCATGTGCAGAGCTGCACATGCCAGTGCCAAATACCAGCCCCGTGCAGGTAGCCCTTCCCTCTGGGGAACACAGGGTTAATTGACCTGCTAATCACTCTGTTTCACTAATCAGTCCCTGCAGAGGGGTTCTGTTTGTTTTTCCAGGCTTATACATCTTCTACCCAGCATTTCTTGTGATTTACTTAAGAGGCAAATTTTTGATTTTGCTTTCTGGCATTTATTTTAAGGTCTGTTTTTTGGTGTGGTTTTTTTTTTCTTCACAGCAAACATAAAATCTGCTATTTCTCTTAGGAATTTTATTGATTCAGCAGGTCTATTCCCAATGTGAGTCCTTATTTCAGTGAATTCCCTGTATTAATGGAACCATGCTGCAGGTCCTTAACAAAGAACACAAGTCGGTTTTTAAAGGTTCTGAGTAGAGGGCACATGACTTGGAAACTGTGGGACACTCTCAGGTATTGGGCCCCTCGTGACAAGAGACACTGAGAGGCTGGAGTGTGTCCAGAGAAGGGAATGGAGCTGAGAAGGGTCTGGAGCACCAGAAGTGGCTGAAGGAGCTGGGAAAAGGAGAAAAGGAGGCTCAGGGGGAACCTTGAGGCTCTGCACAGCTCCCTGACAGGAGGGGGCAGCTGGGGGGGTTGGGCTCTGCTCCCAGGGAACAGGGACAGGAGGAGAGGGAACAGCCTCAAGTTGCACCAGGGGAGGTTTAGGTTGGATATTGGGAAAATTTCTTCATGGAAAGGGTGGTCAGGCACTGGCACAGCTGCCCAGGGCAGTGGTGGAATCCCCATCCCTGAAGTGTTAAAATGTGTGGATGTGGCACTTGAGGGCCTGGTTTAATGGTGAATGTGCTGCTGGTACTGGGTTCCTGGCTGGACTTGATCTTTTCCAACCTTAACAATTCCATGACCCAGTCACTGAGCCATGAACAAGGGAACTGTGCAGAACAGGCTGCCCTTGAGTGGCAGCTGCCCTGATCAGAAGCACAGAAAAGAGAGGTGCCCTCCCTCAGGGCAGGAGCTCCTCCTTACCTGTCCAGCAGGGAGCCCAGCGAGGTGACAGCGCTGTCCCACTGTACTGCCAGCACCAGGCACAACCCATCCTTCAACAGGGAGCACTGCAAGAGAGGGAGGAACAGAGCTTTGGTGCTGCTCTGCGCTTGAACAAGTCTCCAAGTCTGCTGGGTGAGGAAGAGGAGCCACAGAGCAACAGATCCTTCCAGGCAGAGCCAGTGCTATGTCTGAGCTGTTTGTGACCCTCACAGCCCACAAGTATTCCTGTTGCCCTCAGAATGAAAACCAGCAGAGTATCTGGGTGTGTTACTCACTCCCTACCTCTGCTGGAAGCAGGAACACCAGAACAGGTAAATATTGAGATATTGTAGCAGAAACACTCATTACTTGAAGCAGCCCACCTCCCTTCTAGAGGGAGAGCAAAGGCTGTAACATTAACCTTTGGCTCAGCAGTGACAGATCCTTCTGGAAACATGCCAGCTCTGCCAGGGCCATTTATCTCTGACAGGTGGAAGGAGGGATGGCTCTGCTCCCCCAAAGCTGATTTGTCCTTCCTAGAGAGCTGTGCACACTCCATGTGCAGAGGGATTGATCCTCAGGGGACTCAGGGGACAGGCAAGCAGTGCTTACACTAATTGGCTGCTAGATGTAATTGCTGTTCCATACAGATGTACTTCAAAGGGATGCTGTCAGTTTTAAAAAGCACAGCCTGAAAAGATCTTACATGCTCCTATTACAGATAACACTCAAGACTTAGAACTGAGAGCTGGAAGCCCAAATGTTTGTGTTTTGTGAAGGGCCTGCTGTGGTCTGACAGCCCTTGGGTGACTGCTGGTTTGCTACTGCCACTGTAATTACTTTCCCCCCTTGTTTACTCTCCGCTGCTAACAGCACTGTCCTGCACATTCCACCTTCCAGCTCTGCCCAGGCAAGGTTCCTGACTGGGTGGGCTTCTCCTACACCAAGAGGAAAACAGTCTGGGCCTGGGATTCTGTTGCTGTGGAGTAGTGTCAGCTCAGCCCAGCAGCACATCCTGTGCCCAAACCCCAGGCTGGGCTAGACCTACTGAGAGCCACAGAATGGCCTGGGTTGGAAGGGACCTCACAGCCCATCCAGTGCCACCCCGTGCCATGGGCAGGGACAGCTTCCACTGTCCCTGGCTGCTCCAAGCCCTGTCCAGCCTGGCCTTGGACACTTCCAGGGATCTACTTCCTTGGCCTGTGCCAAGGCCTCCCCACCCTCCCAGGGAAAGATTTCTTCCCAATATCCCATCTTGCCCTGCCCTCTGGCATTGGGAAGCCATTCCTCATTTTCCTGTCCTTCCAGGCCCTAGAAAATAGTGTCTCTCCATCTTTCTTGTAGCTCCTTCACATAAAGGCTACACTTAGGTCACCTCAAAGCCTTTTCTCCTCCAGGTGAACAATCCCAATTCCCTCAGCCTCTCCTCACAGCAGAGCTGCTCCATCCCTCTGATCATCCTGATGCCTCCTCTGGACTGGCTTCAGCAGCTCCATGTCCCTTCCTGTGCTGGAAACCCCAGAACTGGAAGCAACACTGCAGGTATTCCTTCTGGTTCAGGCTCCAGGGCACAGTCCAAGAAGAAGAAGGGTTTTTTAGCATTGTAGAGGAGGGTTAATGGGGTGTGATTACAGAGAGAGAAATAGAAACTGCATTTATATGGAGAAACAAGACAGGAGACAGCAGCAGAGCACACAGAACGGGGTGATGGCTGACTGGAATCAAACATTCAATAAACAAGTGATGGATGGGCCATTCCCATGAGGGAAGGCCCTGGGATCCTTCACAAAGGATGGTGCTGAGGGCTTCCAGGAATGCAGGAACACCAGGAAGTGTCCCCAGTGCCCACATTACTCACCAGAGGAGTCTCAGAGGCAGTGTTGCAATAATGCCACCAAAGCCTCAGGGCAGCACATCAGAACAAGGCATTACAAGACTCTTTTGTGCCAAGGAAGCAAAACCCAGCTCTAGCTGTTCCATACCTTTGCTGCAACACTGCCCTTGGCCCTGCTGAGCATCTGGGAGATGCAGAGAGCCTGAGGTGAGTCCAGCATAGCCAGGCGAGCTCCAGTCACCACAAAGCCGCTGCCCACGAGCTCCTCCAGCAGCTCCACATACGGGGGGGGCTCTGAACCCTGCAGGATTAACCCGGGCAACACCAGGCAGGTGGTTTGGCAGAGCTTCTCCAGCAATGCCTGACCTGATGGCAAAAGAGCAAAACACTTATTTGGTCTCTCCCCCCAGCACCTCTGAGCCCTCTCAGCGCCTCTGCCCAGGCACAGATGTGTCTGTGGCAGTCGGAGGTACTGCAGTGTTGGGACATGCCCTGGGATGGGATGTGCCCTGGGATGTGCCCAGGGATGTGCCCTGGGATGGGATGTGCCCTGGGATGTGCCCAGGGATGTGCCCTGGGATGGGATGTGCCCAGGGATGTGCCCAGGGATGTGCCCAGGGATGTGCCCAGGGATGTGCCCTGGGATGTGCCCAGGGATGTGCCCTGGGATGTGCTCAGGGATGGGTCTGGGATGTGCCCAGGGATGTGCTCAGGGATGTGCCCTGATATGGGATGTGCAGAGGGATGTGCCCAGGGATGTGCCCAGGGATGTGCCCTGGGATGTGCCCTGGGATGTGCCCTGGGATGTGCCCAGGGATGTGCCCTGGGATGTGCCCAGGGATGTGCTCAGGGATGTGCCCTGATATGGGATGTGCAGAGGGATGTGCCCAGGGATGTGCCCAGGGATGTGCCCAGGGATGTGCCCAGGGATGTGCCCTGGGATGTGCCCAGGGATGTGCCCTGGGATGTGCCCAGGGATGTGCCCTGGGATGGGATGTGCCCAGGGATGTGCCCAGGGATGTGCCCAGGGATGTGCCCAGGGATGTGCCCTGGGATGTGCCCAGGGATGTGCCCTGGGATGTGCCCAGGGATGTGCCCTGGGATGTGCTCAGGGATGGGTCTGGGATGTGCCCAGGGATGTGCTCAGGGATGTGCCCTGATATGGGATGTGCAGAGGGATGTGCCCAGGGATGTGCCCAGGGATGTGCCCTGGGATGTGCCCTGGGATGTGCCCTGGGATGTGCCCAGGGATGTGCCCTGGGATGTGCCCAGGGATGTGCTCAGGGATGGGTCTGGGATGTTCCCTGGGATGTGCCCTGGGATGGGTCTGGGATGTTCCCTGGGATGTGCCCTGGGATATGCCCGGGGCTGTGCCCTGGGACCTGCCCTGGGATGCTCATCCTGAGCTGCTGCATGCCTTTGTGTCCCTGTCTGGAGATCACAAGACAGCAGGAGTGACCCCATTTCAGGAGTCAGACAAGGACAGCTGCTGGTTTGCTGGTTTGATACTATTCCATTTTCATTTTTTTCCAAGCAGAGAAAGCTGCTAATCCAGCTTCTTTTATAATCTCAAATGTAATTCTGCTCAGCATACGTGAGGCTTAATGTACTTCATATTTTCCTCAAGATAAATCTGTCTGTCCATTAGGCAGCAGCTTTGTGATAATTATTTGCTGGAAGGAGGTTTCCTTGTGTGCAAGAGCTTCCTCTAGTGTCCAAGAAGAGCCCAGAACGTGAGTGATGTGTCTGCTTTGCTGGAGGCACTTACGAGATCGTGCCTGACAGTTCAGAGATCACGTGGACTTGCTTTTCCAGGGCAGTAACTCTTTGAAATATATTTTCTGAGACACAAACACATCAGGGCTGAACACTTCTTTCCTTTTTACTCTGCTTAGGCATCTTCAAAACTAAGATGTCCTTGTGCAGCAGGAAATTAGGGGCGTGTATTTTGAGATTAGCTCCCAACACTGTGCTGTGCAAAGCCTGCAGAATACCTGTGCTCTCTCCACAATAACATTTTATTTTATTTTATTTTTATTTTATCTCTTCTACAATCTAGTGATTCAGTCACAGCAAACCTGCTCCTTTCCAAGTGTGCACAAAGATGACAGGGAAAACATCCTTCTCAAATACCTTGTTACAAATCCTCCTTCAGATATCCCTTGCACAAAAGTGACTTGGTGTTCACCCCAGGAGCAGAGGACTTGATTTACCACCCCCTCCTTGCACTTCTGCACCTGCTGGTGTGTGGCCAATGCCCCACCAAATTCCGATGTCAGGCGGGGCTGGGCTGTGATTCTGTCACTTTTTTATCCTGCTTCTCTCCCATCCACAACAATCCTGTGGATTAAGGACTGCAGTGATCAGGTGTAGCACAGGAACATTTTCTGAGCTGCTCACATCAGTCACATCAGAACTGAAGCTACAGGAATGGGAATAGCCTGGTTCTGAACAATGCCCCAGGGAGCACCACAGGGATGCTTCACCTGGTCCCTGCTTGTTTATAAAGGCTTGGGATCAATCCACAACATCCCAAGGTAGGAGCATCCCCTTGTGTCAGTGCCATCTCCTGCCCCTGCAGCACAGCTGTGTTTACACATATCTATCAAGTCAAATCAGCAGGAAAGGCCCTGAGAAGCTGCTGCATCCCAGGAAATGTCAGCCTGGCTGAGGCTTCAGCTCCCAATCAGAGTCAGCCTGGCCATAGCTGGGAGTTGTTTGGAGCTGGCAGCTGCTCAGCAGCAGTGGGAGCTGAATGAGCTCTCAGCCCAGCTCAGGAGAGGCCTCTGGCCACGCTGCCAGCAGCACTCCCTGCACTGATATTTATCTACTCAGAGCACAGAACAGCTCACACTGCCCAGCCAGGCACCTTGCCTCTCCAGGGGAGGCTCTGAATGGACACAAACCACCAGGGTTGTGCTGAGATACCTGGGAAAGGTTCAGAGAGGAACATGTGCTGGTCTGACTCCAGCTGTGTTGTCAGTGCTGGTTCTGCTGCTGCTGTTAAGGTCAGGCCCTGTGGACAGCTCTGTCTGTAAACCCCTGAAGCACTGGCAGGAGAACAGTTAAAGGCTGGACTCCCCTGGAACTGTTCTCTGCAGCTCAGAACTGTGTCTCCCTTCTGAAAGGACATCAATACCCAATCTTGCTGCCACCAGATGGTTTGTCTTGCTGTCCAATTAATCCATAGCAGTCCCAATCTATACCAGGAGTTACATTTCCTTACCAGGACTGCCTGGCAGCTCGGAGCCCAGGACACTGGGATGTTTTCCTGGGTCATGGGTGAGGATCTTGTGCTGCTTCCCGACTCCCAGGCTGAGGATGGGGTCATGTTTCAGGTTATGGATCTGTGGGAGGGAAGGCAGGGAGGGAGGGAGAAGCAAGCCATGTGAACACTTTACTAAATGAGGAATAACACTCCTCAAGTATTGATCCAGGCAAGCTGTGAAGCTTTTGTTGCTGTCATGTACTTCTGTAATTGCCAGCCTAGAAAACACCTGCTTGTCTGGAGATACAAGAACATTTTGCATGCATTCTTCTTTTTAATTGAGGCTTAATTCAGTGCAGCATCTCATCATTATTTCCAAGGTCCTATATCCAGACATCATTCTAAGGTCTCTACTCCCAGATTTTCAAGGCCAGGAGCTCAAGCAAAACCTGTGAGAGTCTGACAGTTTTACCCAGTGCCACGCTGGGCTGTAGCAGCTCCCTCTGTCCCTGAAAGAACTGGCACAGTCAGGATGCCCTGCACTGAGCTGCACACCCACATGAGTGAAGCCCATTACAGATGTGGCCATTACCAGAGCTAATCTCCTGTGAGGACCACCTCAGCTGGATCACCTCTGAGCCACAGCAAAGCTCAAACATTTCCATCTCTTTACTGAGCACATCCCAATCATTTTCACATCATCAGACATCCCACCCCTGAATGAAACAAAGCTGCTAAAGAGCAGCTCCTGGGTCAAGTGTGCCTTAGCAGTCAGGGTGAGGCTGATATCCCTGCTCATGACCTGATTCCAAAGCAATGTTGATCATTTGGGAGCACCAGCCCTGAGCCCTCCCAAATTTACAGCAGAGCTTGCTGAACAAACAGATCTGCAGCAGCTCTTCCCCTCGAGGCTGCTGGGTCAGTGCAGAGGGAGGAACATCCCCAGGACCAGGAGAACTTGGCAGCTTGGGAAACACATCCAGAGCTGCATTATCTAAAGCACAATAGGAGAGAAGTCACAAGATAGCAGGGCCAAAGCTGCTGCTCTGGCACAGCAGGAAAAAGCTCAGGAAAGGGCAGATTCCTACCTCCTGCTCCTGCACTGTCTGACATTGGGCACAGCACAGCCCTTCTGGGAAAAACAGCTTCACATCCCGGACAGCCATTGCATAGGATCTGGAGCCTGAGAGATAAATACAATGAGAAGATTCTCTCAGACCATGAATTAAACATTCTCTAGACTCACACTCATCTTTTGGAGAGATTGATGATGTGCAACTCACTGCAGTAATTGCTTTAAAGGCCAGCTGTTCTGTACAGTAATAGCAAACATTTTAAACCATTATATTTAGAATAGTTCAATTGCCTCCTTGGTATTTTGATTCTGTCCTACTATCACTCAGCAGCTTCCTCGTGTAAACAAGACTCCTTCTATTTCCTAACAGAGGAGCTGAGGGAATCATATTAAGGAGACTGAAACCTGGAATTCCAGGAAAATGGACTGAAATTCCAGCTCTAAATCCTGTTGTTCCCTTGCTTCTGGATCACACCAGGCTGCCCTCACTGAAGGGGAGGAACTACTGGTTAGTAAAACAAATGTACTCAGTAACAATAATGTAGGTCCCAAATACACTGGGAACTCTGATTGACCATGGAAATCAGAATTAGCACAAGGCTGTGCTGATGGAAGTCCATTTTTCTGTTCACCTCTGCTCAAGACAGGTAAATTGAGATAGGAACAGTCAGAGAAATGACATGAGGATGACTGGGGAAAGGGAGAATCATCTGAAGAGTTAAACCAGACCTTGGCTTGTTTGACCCAACACAACCCAAAGCTGAGAAATAAATCTGATTTCTGATAAACACTTCAGGGCAGGAAAGGTCAAATGTGTAAAAAGAGCTACTTAAAATAAGGTCCAGATAATGGCACAGGAACAAATGGGCACAAAGTATATGTGGCTATATTTAAGTTTGAAAATGTAAGAAGATTTTTAGCTCTCAAAGCTCTGTGACATCCATTCAGTTGGGGTGGGTGCTTATGGAAGGGAAAACGTGATGGGGCTGTCTGTGAGGGAATTAACTGAACTCAGTGACTCGAGAGGTCCCTCCAGGATTAGCAGCTGAATATTTCCCTATAAAGCAACAGTGTTACTCATTACTCAGAATGCTTGGAGATTTGTGGATGGAAAATATTAGAGAGAGAAAAGCTATTTCTATTGGAGTTTAGATAGATTGTCAATGTGCTGGCACAGGTCCATGTTTCTGGGATACAAATATCCTCTGAAATATTACCACCTTTGAGGCTACCCATTCAAAGGATCCCACCTGAGAGCAGCCAGCCCTGTTGGAGCTCCATAATTCCAGGTTTTGTATAGCCAGAGCCCTTAAGGCAGCAGTTTACAATCCTCAGGTTGTGTAAGCTCCAGTGTATGAGCTGGGCTGGATCCCTTCCATACCTCCACACCAAACCTTCTGTGCTTCCATCATTTGTGGCATTATAGAGAACACAAACGCTCCCCAAATGAGTGTTTTACTCTCACTTTGCTCAAGGTACAAGACAGTGTAGGATGCACAATTAAGAGCTCTATGGATGCAAGAAAAAGCACAATCAAATGACTTCCCAAGCCCCAGAAGAGATGAGAGGGTGCAGGTTCACCTCTGCAGCTGAGACCCAGAGGATTAAAGCTGCATTTCTTGGTTCACCAGTCTCCCTGGAACCCCTTCTTCATCTAAATTGCAATTCCGCTGTCACTTTGGGAGGAAAAGTAAGAGTTTGCTCTGCTTCAGGCATTAACTGAAATTCTTCCCCAGCTGGAGAGAAACTAGGAAAGCTTAGTATTCCCTAATAGGAAAGGAAGATGGGCTTGCCCAGTCCCTCAATTACTCATTGAAGGTTCTTCCAGTTTAACTTGTAGGTGTTTCACCTGTGTTGGAGGACAAGCTCTGTGAGGTGCAGGGAATAGGAATACTCCTTTCCTCATGGACAAATGGCTCCAGGGCAGAGCACCCGGGCCAGATCCATCAGCTACAGCTGCATCCCTGTCCCTGGAATGTGTGCAGGGAGAGCTTTGTGGGTCAGCCCTACAGCTGGGTCCTGCACAGGCCTGGGCTCAGAGGGCAGGGCTCAGCCCCGATCAGAATATCCAAAGATCTCTCTCACACAGGAAGCTCCCTGTGCCTCCCAACAAAAATGGGATGAGACTCAGCTTCCCTTGCTCATTTTCAATGAGTTATGTAGGGGATGCTCCAACTGTAGCAAACATCTGAAATTTGGGATATCTATTACCCATTCTTAGCCATGACTGAGGAGTTTCAGAGCAATCTGGATACACAATCCATTCATCTCAAGAGCAAGAGAAGCAGGGGCTGACAATGGAAAAGTATTGGCTGGAGAGCCCTGTGCACTTTGTTTTAGTGTAAGCAGATCCTGCTCTTCAGCCACTCCCACTTCCAAATCCTGCTCCTGATCCTGTGGGATCATGATGAGAGATCTCTCCTGGCTGAGCCCAAGTCCTCAGGGTTAAAGAAGGTTCTGCAGCAAGGGGTTGGTTCTCTCTCCCAGGCTGTGGCTCCTTCACTCTCTTGCCAGCTCTCAGCAGGCCACTTGATATGGATGAAAAGAAGGAGTGATTTCACAGCCCAGGATACAATGGTAAGAGCCAAATAATCCAATGGCTCTTGTCAGGAAAGTTCTTCTAGCACTTAAGGGCACACAGAGCCTGCCAGCTCACCTGAGTTTACAGAAATTATTGCTTTTCTATTTTTATATTCCTTTAAGAATTAGTACAACATTGAGGAGAAACACAGGCAGGGAGCTAACCACACTTAATTCCACGTGAATTTTGGAATGACATCCTTCCTTCCTGGTGGCAATAATGCTGGGCTCTCCACAGGCTGCTCTCTCCAGGATTCTTTCCATTTTCCCATCCTTCACCCCCACACACACTGCATCATCTCCATGCTTCCCTGCTGACAGAGGAGCTGGGATGGTTCAGCATTCCAAGGATGCTGACTTGCCCTGTGCCACTGCCCATGTGCCAGCTGGAAAGAGCCTTTCCAGATGGGAAGCAGCTGAGTTCCCCTGCTTGCCTCAGCCAGAGCAGGTTTGGATCACCTCTCTCCAGCCAGCCATCAGCATTGTGAGATGTCACAGGAACTCAGGGTCTTGGAGTCTTTGTGAAATCTTAGAACTGGCCAATGGGTAATGGAGACATCAGGAAAAGACACACAAGAAGGGAAGATGATGGGTTCTTGGGGATAATTCCAAAATAAGCAAGCTAAAAGTACAAAATGACCAAGCAGAGAAGCGATTAAAGGAAATCTGTTCTGATAAAACCAGAGCTAGTGCTGCTCTGGGAAGAAGCCTTTTGGAATATATCTTCTGGGAGAACATTTCATTGCTTGAGACACACTCAGCTCAGCCACCAAGAACTCAGGGAAAGCTTTCTAGGGAATAATGCCCTCCAGTGCCTGCCAAGGCTGGATCTGTAGTGACAGTGCAGGAGGGAACAATACATAAAATACTGTCTATTTGTAGATCTGAGCCTTTGGACTTTTCTTTTACAAAAACCTACCATAAAATCCATTCTGAACTGTGCTGGTGCCATACTGAGCCCTCCAGAGGCATGGATCCAGTGCTTGGGCCAGTTGTGGATCCTCTGGTCCCAGGAGATCCATCAGCTTCTTCACAGCATTGGGCCTCTGCAGGCACAGCACAAGGGCAGTGCCCGAGGTAAGGTAGGTACAGTGGGCTTCTACAGCAGCTGGATCCTGAGAAGAAATCAGAGATGGAACAGGTTATAAGGAGCTGGTGAGCACTGGGAACATCCCAGCTTTCCTCTGGCTAGGAAGGAAAGTTGTGAGTAAGCAAATCTGCTGTTGCTCCTTGTTTTCTCTCCTCTTTAATACACTGCTGGCGTACTAAAGATGTCAAAATCTAGAGCTCAGACACCAAGCAGTTCCTGTGACATTCAGCAGGTCACAGGGGGCTATTCCTTCAGGACATCCATATCAGGAGGAAGCACAGGTCCAAGCAAGAACATCAGGGTCATAAATACTCTTGGACGAGCCACATTTAATTCTTCAGCTGATATGAAGGGATGGATCACAAATACCAGAGCTTTATTTTTGGATTCACAAAAGGCAAGACCCCTCTGTACCCTCCTCTCCTGCTTCTCCTGAACAGTGAATTCCAGACACTAATTAGGATCAGGACTACAGAACTTAAAAGCAGGAGGGTCAGAACAGAGGCTGCAAGAAATCAGTTTGTTCTCCTGGCCTAGTCTGATGCCCTTTGCTCCACAGCAAATTTCTCCACCTTTGCTTCTTTTCCAAGCACAGTCAGCCCATGCCCACTCCTGAGCAGAGCTGTGGAGGTCACAACACCCTGGGAAGGATGCTAAGGAAGGATGAGAGGAAACAATGAGAAGCAACAACTGCACTGGTGAGGAGAGGCTGCTCTGAGGGCTGGGGACAGTCTGACAGTTCTGGGACCATGGGAAAGGCAGCAGAGCCGGGAGCAGGAGGGTGGCAGAGCTCTCTGGCCTTGCTGCCTGCATTAATCAAGGAAAACCTCAGGAAGCCATGCCTGCTGCAGATGTCTGGGCTGAGCACAAGGTCAGGGTGCCCACAGCAGCTGCAGCTCTTCCTCCTCCTGCCTCTCCATCTGAATAACATGGCAGGAGCATCCAGGTCTGCCTCTTCCTGCCCTTCCATCTGAATAACGTGGCAGGAACATCCAGCTGTGCCTCATCCTGCCCCTCCACCTAAATAACATGGCAGGAGCATCCAGTTCTGCCTCTTCCTGCCCTTCCATCTGAACAAGGTGTCAGGAACATCCAGCTGTGCCTCCCTGCTCCCCACAGTGCTGCAGCCAGGGCTGGATGTTCTCTCCAGCCTAAAAAATAAGGGCATTCTAGCTCCCTGCCAGAATCAACCCATGGCTATTTACTTTTTTCCCAGTTTTTGAGGAAATAAAGAGGGGAAAAAAACCACAATTTGATTCAGCTGAATCACGTCATTCACAGAGGTTTTAATTCCTCTATTTTTCAACCTTCTAAAAGCAGCAGAGGATAGCAATTCTCAAGATAAAACATTTCCCAAAGCAAATCCTATCATTTCATTTAAAAATATGGAGATAAAACACTTCAAGGCCTCCCTGCTTTTCTGTCACGTGCAACCATTCACTGCCTTTGACCCAAATCTTCTCGCAGTTGCCTGCCTCCTAAATTGCATCTCTGAGAAGTAGGTTATGAATTGACTACCACGGGCTCAAGCCTGATATTCCCCCCTCTATTTGCAAAGGCAAAATATTCCATGAGAAAGTCCCCTGTACTTAAATTGGTGAGGTATTTAGGGGTTGGGTGTGGTGTTTGTCAGTGCTCCTGCCCTGTGGGCACAGGGTCACAGCACATCACTCAGGGGCTCTCTGGTGACAAGAGCTCTGCTTGCATGAGGATGAAGAATTTCAGCTTGTCACAGTGTACTGAGAAATGGTGACATTCATTCAGTTCTGTATAATACAAAATAATCCCTTCCTGCTTGAAAATTTTTGTTAGTTAAAAAAATGGCTTTAATCCACTTTTCTATGGGTTTCCTCTTTGGTGAATGGAAAACCAGTGATGTTTTTCATGACAGCTTTCAAAAGGACTGATAAAACATATCAATATTCGTTCAGGTTGGAAACAGCTGCAAAGAAAACATTCACTTTCTGTTAAACAGACCAGAATAAATGAAAGTATTTTGTTCCAGAGCTTCTAACCAGTGATTTTAGACCTAAATCAAAAAACTCTTCTGTCTTTCAGTTGTTCAGCAAATCCACAGATTTGGGGTTGAAGATGATGTTGTTTCTATTGGGTACTGATGGTGTCAGGGAGCTTCTGGCAGCTCCTCTCACTCCTCACACCCACTCCAGACTCCACCAGGGCAGTGCTGCCTCCATTGCCTCCATTCCCATCCTGCTTCCCAGCCCTTGTGGGTCCCAGGCAGCTGTGCTGGGGCTGCCCCTGTGCAGCTGCCTGGAATTAAGGCAGCAGTTTGGTTGAGAGGAAGTTGCAGCTGTGCGCTGGCTCGGGAGGACTAACAGGATTAAAGAGCAGCGGAATGATCCGGCTGCCTTTACTGCTGGAATCACAACTGGGGCTGAAGGGAATCGTGGGGTTGTTGACTCCAGTGACCTGCTACTGCAGGCAATCATATCAGGTAATCCTCCACAGCAAGATTAGGCCCCACTGGAAAAATAAAGCCCAAACTGCCAATCTGCTGGATGAGCAGTGAAGGGAGATCCAGCCTCCCTGGGCAGAATCCCGCTGGGAACACGCGCTCCTCGCTGGCTGAACACCCCCAGGTCACGCTGAAAGCTGGAGAGACAGTGTCAGCTCTATTTACATGACCTTCATTTTCTATAATCATTATTAAAGTCAGATAAAACATCTTGTTATGGCTCCTGTGATTCGATAACCTCGGCAAAGAGCAGAGCAGTTGTTTGTTCCTGTGCTCCAAAGGCCACACATGCTGCTCCAAGCTCAGGGGGACTATTTCAGTTGGAAAAGCAATCACGGAACTGAGCTCGTGCTGCCAAGGATATTTGTCAAGTGCATGTAAATAATACATTAGAAAGGAAAAGGAGATGTGAGGTTGTCTTGCTTGCAGTGAATAAACCCAGATTTGCTCTCAAGTGCTACATACACACAACAAACCAGCATATCCCAGTGCCTGGGGCTTCTCTAGAAATGGATTTAGGAGCATGTTCCAGAGAATAATGCCTGGACAGAACTTCTAGAAGGGACAGACAGACAGACTAGCTCCATCTTCTTCAAAGGACATTTCATCATGATCTCATCAATCCATATAAATATCTCCAAGGGTGTCAGGGGATAATGCCAGGCTCTTTCCAGCAGTGCCCAGTGACAGGATGAGCAGTAATGGTCAGAAACTGAAAACCAAGAAATTTCACCTTCACCTGAGGAAGAATTTCCTTCCATGAAGGGTGGCAGAGCTGTGGAACAGCAGCCCAGGGAGGGCTTGGAGTCTCTCTTTCTGGAGACATCCCAAACACACCTGGATATACCCTGTGTCACCTGCTCAGGTGACCCTACCCTGGCAGGGGGTGGCACTGAATGATCTCCAGAGGTCACTTCCAAACCCAACTGGGATTATCCCAACTGGGATTCTGTGACCTGCTAAATGTCAACCATTTGCCCCCACGTTAGGAGCCTCATCTGAAGCCCACCACTGCATCCCACTGTGCCATAGGCTGAGGAGCAGATCCATCATGAGCATTCCTCCCATCCAAATGCTGTACATGAAATTTAGCTGGAAAAAACAGCCCTGCCCCCACAGCTGCCATTGAGCCACTTACCCACTGGATTTTCCAAATAACCCAGTCCCTGGAGCCTGCTGAGGCTTTTTCAAAATCTCCCTACTTATCTTGGGAGCTCAGCCTTTCCCAGCCCTCCCCAGTGAGAGCCATTCCTACTGTACTAAAAGGAGCAGGGGCTCCTGGACAGCAGAAAGCATTTCCCACTGTCTGCTCCCCCTAACCAAAGGCAGACTGTTCTCTTTGCTTCCTCACTTTCAAACCCTGCTTTTCTCTTCATGAACAAAACCCCAACAGTCTGTAATTTTTATACTCATTAGTCACCAGCTCTTCAAGGCAACTGAATCAATGCTCAACAGCTGCTCTGGTGTGTTGAAGAACTCCAAAACCAAGGAAATTTTCAGGAAACAACCTCTCCTCACATTTACCCCACATGCATCTGCATTGCTTCCTGAGGATATTTGGGGTTTTTAAGGTGTTTTCTGTTTCAGATGATCAAAAAGGCATTTTTTATTTAGCTCTGTGATTAAATAACAGTGGGAAGCAAATCTCCATCAAGCCTAATGGCCACTGTGTCTCTCTTGCCAGTGTAAATATTTAAAATTCAGATGCCTGTCCTCAGTGCTACTATGTAGAAGGTATTAATTGTTCCACAGCACTGCCTTGGCATGTGCCTGTTTTCTTCTGGAAGCCTCTATCAAGAATTTCTAGGAGACAATGTTAGAAACTTTCCAAACTTAACCCAAGTGCAATATCAATTATAAACGTTTGTTTTCTATAAAGTCAAGTGGAATTTCTTCAGAAAAGCAATCAAATAACACAAATTGTTTTTACCCAAGGGAAGTAAAAAAAAATAACCCAACTCCTCTCAAATGCCCAGAGTTCAGTTCCCAGTATCCTTACAATCAGGATAAATCAGGTTGAGGAAAGAAAAGGTTTCTAATGCCATGAAAGAGTAGAAACAAACATCTATTTTTAGCTAATCAACCCCACAATGCCCTAAGATTTAAGAACCCTCTTTATTGCCTATTAGTCATGAGCAAGGACAATTTCCTTTCCTTGCAGGTGATTTTTACAGACTGGCTCCCAGGGCTCAGCTGTGTCTGCATTGTAATCTCAGGTAACAGCACCCCAGAGATGTGCATTCCCTGTCAGGGCAGGAGGCTTTAACCACATGGAATAAACCCAGGCACACGTGCTCCCTGAATGTGCCCTACCTGGAATGACCTGGGGGAAGGAACAGAGGATACCTGTTTGGCAGGGAAAGAGGCAGAGCTGAACAGATTCCTGCGAGGTCTATATTGCCCATTTCCTCCCCAAAGTTTCGTTTGGGTGAAACCGGGGCTGTCTTTATGGCATGTGATAAAAGAAGCCCTCAGCACTGAGCTCTCTTTGTGCTGGTAAGGTACAGATCTGATTGTTCCATATAGCTCGCTGCCAGCAACAGCTCCGAAATCCCGGCTGGGAGCTGCTGGGGCTTTCAGGAATGGATTATGCACAGCTCATGCCTTTCCCCCCTCCACAGGTACCACAGCGCTGCCGCTCCCTTCGCCGACCTGCTGCGCCTCCCAGGGCAGGAGCGCGGAGGCAGCGGCCGTCTCCAGGTCCAGGTGTTTCATTCCGACCACGCTGAATTTTTCCAGGTGGAGATTGCGGAGGATCCTCGGCAGCCTGCGGCTCCAGACACCGGGTTTGATGAGCAGCACCGTGCAGAGAACCTGTGCCCCTGGAACAAAGCGGGGTGAAACACAGCGGGGTTTGTTTACTACCCTGGGCACAGAGCTGGGGATGGGGGTCAGCGGAAACCCGGCAGGAAGTTCACAAAAATACCAACAAAACAAGTTCATAAAAACCTGGGCATGTAGGATCGTTTATTTTTGGGGGGTTTGCTTTGTTGGGTTTTCAGATTAAAAATGTATCTGAAACAGTCTAAGCTTGGAGGTTTCTCCCTCAAGGAAATTTGCTCAAGGTCCAAAAAGTTTTTGTGGCAGCTCTGTCAGATAAGACTCAAACCTTTATATTACAGATTAATGTTTTAAGAGAGATAAAATATTCCCTTTTACATTTTTCATGTGAATGGTGATTATGTGATGTAATGCTTAAGCAGCTATTACATTCTTACTCTTATGTTCTGTATATTTTAGAGCTCTGTTTCAGAGAGGGACTAACAACCCTGACAGGTCCCAATTAATGTCATAAACCAAAAATTTACTGAATTGTCTTTACCAAAATTGACATTCCAGAAAAAACTTTCTGCTTCTGACACAGCTCTCCTAGCAGAGCTGCCAGAAATGTGCAGCATTCTGAGGAGCAGAAAACAAACCAGACCAAGAAAGCTTTGCTGTCTGATAAAAATGGATTTAAAGGCAGAAAATACATAAATTCTGTTTTTAAATGACAACATTTTCAGATTTTTAGTCTTGCTAAAAGTACTTGCTACTAAGGGTATATTTACTATTTTATCCTTATAACATCTTTTGGTGATTTATTGGCAAGTGCAGTGTCAGAAGCAGTCTGTGAGGCCGAGGATCTGCTGGTGCTGAACCACATCAATCAGCACAAGCACAGGGGAACATCCTACAGGCTGCTAAAGCTGATCCAGGCTGATCTGGTTGGGTACAAAAAATGTAATTTTCTGTTTCCTGTACACCCCAGTACTAATTACACAGATGTCAATGCAGCAAAGCATCAGTGAGACTACCTGGAACTTAATGCTGTTATTCCCAGGCAGGACACAGCACAGAAACACAGGATTAAAAATAAAAACCAAGATTATTTCCTCTCCCCTTGATATGGAAACTTAACCCTTGTGCTGCAGGGAGCCCTCCTGTTACAGATGTGCTGTTTTCCTCACATAATTCCTGAACAGGAAGGTTCCATAGCAACAGCTTGGAAGGGCAGGAAGCTGCTGGGCTCCACCTCAGCAACTTCACCTGTGTGTGTTATGTAAGCACTCAGTGGCCTCCAGATGTTTTCCTCACCATCTGCCACGTTTTTGGGCAGATATTCTTATTCTTTTGCTATGTGGGTCACTACCTGCTGCATATTTGGGGACTTTAGACACTTCAGGAGGATTGCCAGCTTGGTTTGGTCAAAGACACCTTGTGACCCAGAGCTGACTTTCTCTCCTCAGAGATTATAAGTAACAAGAATTAGAGAAAATACCACTAATTACCAATAGAACAATCTCTGCTGATCATGAATTACCAGAGGTACCTGTTTGGCAATGCTCAAACCTGCCTTATTTCCAGGTCTGGCTGCTCAGAGCCTTTCCTGGTCTTTATTATGCTTCTCTACTTTGAAATATTTTTAGATCCATTCCTTACAATCTTTTCGTTTTTGCCTCCCCAAAAAATTTCTACATAGGTTTTGATTTCACAGCCTAACTGTGAAAATAGAGTTTAATTTATATGCTATTTATAGATAATAGTTCAGATATGTGTGACTTCAAATAAGTGGGAACTCAAGACAAGCAGAGACCACATCTCCTGGCATGCTCAGAGTGCATCACTGCCTGGATTCCAGCCTATGGAAAATGCTGGTATCATCTTTCTGCTTATTTTGGGCTGGTACATCCAGATGATTCAGTTCCAGCAAGTCCTTGTCAAGCCACATTTTTCTCTCTGCTCTTCTCTCACCTGCTTGCAGGTAGGAAAACAGGGATTCTGCTCGGCACCTCCAGCTCTCGCCCACTAAAGGAGAGAAGCAGATTTGAGTGAGTTTTGTGTTTTCTGAGACAATCTGAGAATTGTGCTATCATCTCTACATAAAGCAGCCAATATTACAGTGATATTTTAGGGTGTTACACTGGGACATGGATGGATTGATTTCAGATGTCCTGGGACACCATGGGAGAAGTCACACTTCCCCCTTCTCTGGTAATCTCAGGCGCAGGCTGATCAGGACTGCAAGTCCTAAATCATGTTGGATCTTGACAACCTTTTCTGGGATTTCAGGGAGTGGTTAACAGTGGTTTTAAACCTATTTGTGCTCCTAATATTCCACAGCAAGTCAGATGCTGCCCTGTTTCTGGAGTTCCCAGAACTCAGGTGTTTTCTTTGATTTTCTCTCAGAAACAAAGAAGTGCTGTGGATCCTGAGTGCTGCTGATAAAACCTCCCTGGCATTCCTCAACCAGCCAGGAGTGGCTGCTCCAGGGGTTTTTCAGAAGAGCAGAGCAGGATGAAAGGAGACTGGGGAATCAGAGCTTAGGACAAAAGCCAATAGAAAAATGTTCCCTTCAGTCTAATGTAAAACCTGCAGTGACCTGGAGATGAAGAAAATTAAGGCACTTCAGGCACATGAGAATTGAGAAGTTATCCAGATCTAGGACAGAGTGAAGGGAATCCTGCATCAGATTGATAAAGACTTCCTCTTCCAGTGACTGGCAAGTTTAGCCACTGTGACATGCAAGGTAGATAAGAAAAAACAAATCTGTTTGTCAAAATAGAATTACCTTTTTTTTTGTATTTATAACTGTCCAAAATCCATGTATATCTATTTCCAGGGTTATGTATCTGGAAAGTATTCAGCCAAAGTGGTTTTTTCCTAATGAGCCCTTTTCCCTTTTTTTTGTTGCAATAATAAGAGCACAAATAGCAGGTGGAACCAGCCCTAAGGTCCTTGTCTTATCTCATAACTTTTTAGCTCATCCTCCCAGCACCAGCTTTTTTCCTTAGTGCTGGGTTTATCTGAAAGGACTTTCAGGATCTGTGAATCCCATAGTGACCTGGGCAGCACTGGGATGTAAATGACAGATCAGAGAATCCCATCTGAGACACAGGAAATTCACCTTCTGCTCTGATTTCACCTCTCTAAAACATCATAAAAATCATCATTTCTGGGATCTACACCTGAAAAAGGCTACTAAAGAGCTGACATTGATTCCTTTTCCAGCTGACTTCCACACCATCCCTCAGCAGGTCATTCTCAGGACTGTGGAGAAGAAATGATGTGACAATACTGACACCTTCCCCCAGCACCGGGTGGACCCAGCTGGCCTTTCCTTCCCAATTGCCTGGGATTAGGATATCTAACCAAAGTTTACTAATCCCATTTCAATGCCTCTGACAGAAGATACACAGTTTTTTTCAGTCAAAGAGTCTAAAATATGCTTACCTGTGGTCTTCTCTTCAGTCCTGGAGCTCCTGCCAGGTGATGGCAGGAATTTCACAGCAGGGTGGTGTTCTGCATCTGGAAAAGGAAGGACAGGTTCTTTCATGGATTCACAGATGGAAAACCCTCACTGTGTGGAGCAGGAGGGTGACAAAGGTAATTTTATTTAGCAGGGCAGATGCTCAACCTGCTACAAAATATTGAAGAGCTGTTCTTGAGCACGGAGGCCTCTCCGTTCCTCCCACAACAATAAAAACACAAGGAAAAGATGGAATTACCTTATAAAAGAGATAGGGCAGGATGCTGAAGTTGTGCCTCAGCTGTGCTCCTTTGTTCCTCACAGTGGCTTTGGTGCAAAAGGCTGGCACTGCCATTACAGCCTCCCTCAATAAACTGAGCTCACAGCTCTGCTTTCCTCTTACCCTGCCTTTCCATCTCAAGATAACTTTAATTAAGGACTGCAGTGCATGAACTCTTACAATTTTAGACACCACTTTGGGATGTCTGATGCCTTCTCTTCTGAAGCCTCCTCTTCTTGCTCACCAGTCTCACAGAGAACACCCTCATAGTTCACTGAAAAATCGAACTTGCTGTGAGCCTGAACCCAGGATCCTTTCCCAGACAAATCTTTCTTCTTGGTATTCAGCAAAGCCAATTTGTTACTGCACACTACACAGGCACAGTGGGTTTGACACAAGTGTCTAAGTTTGTGTTGATGACAAAGGACTTTTCTTCCCCACGGAAAGATAAAGGAAGGGCTGTAAATTCAAAGCACGAATGCACTTATGGGACTGCATGACTCCCCCTCAGCTGTTATATGGTCTTACCACAACTTTTGATTTCTCTCTGCTTCTGAGTAATCATAAAATCCCACAATGGCTTGGGTTAGAGGGACCATCTTGTTCCAACTCCCTGCCAGAAACTGTCAGGGCTCAGAACTGTTTCTCTCTGGGTGTGAGGAGTCAGGCAGCCCCAATTCTTCTCTGAATATTTCACATTAAAAGAAGACAGTGGGGGCTTGTAGTCTGCTGCTCTAAACCATCCAGTATCAATAACACATCCAGTGTACAAAATCACAGTTTGTACAGTGATTTAGGTTTAAGAGGCATGGCTATACATTTCCTGCTACAGGAGGAAACTATCAAATTTACTGTGCTGAAAGATCGATCCTGGCACACATCACTGAACTCTGAGAAGCTTTTCACAGCAAAGGTCTCCATTCCTCTCTTCATTCTCCTCCAGGATAAAAAGAAGTTCTTAAGAAATCTGTTTTCTTCAACTGTTACAGATTGGCCACACCTTCATTTCCCTGAGCACAGGGCAAGGGTGAGGCATCAAGCTGAAAGTCTGGAACCACAATTATGGGCCCACATTTAGGTGGGAGAGCTCTTGGGCTCTGTTCTTCAGTTTCTCTTATATAGAGGGTTTAAAATGCATGGTATTATTTACTGATCCTGCCAATTGCTCTGATATCTAATTAGTACTTATGGAGTACCTCAAGATCATCAGAAAGGGCACCAGACCGAGCACAGCCACAATAATTAAACAGGTCACCTTGTAGATGACCTCAGCTGGCTCCTGCTGGTTTCATTGCCTCATCTTAATTCAGCCAAACACAGAATTTACTCCATTATTACAATAATGCCATTATTACATTTCTCTGTGCCTAAGAAAACCCTCAGCACTGGAGTCCTTTGTTCAAGTTCAATCATTCCCCACACACCCCATAGCTGAGGATAATACAAATGCTAAAAACGAGTCTTACCAGTTACCAAATCTGACTCTGTGAAGAAAAGGATGGCTTGTCTGAAGGTCACCTCTGGGGTCAAGGCCATTAGTGCCTGTGGGAGGCTGTCACCCATGCTGAGCCTGTCCCTGCCCTGTGTCCATCCCTTCAGGGCAGCTCCCAGGGTCTGGAAGGCGTCGATGCCCCGGAGGGCGCACACCAGGACAGGGTTGGACATCAGCGTGTCCAGGCTCCTCTGCCAGTGAGTGTCTCCAGCCTCAAAAGGAGTTATTTCCCTGGCCTGACACCGACTCAGATGGGGCAGCCACTTCAGGCCTAGGAGCTCAAATCCTGAATCAGGCTCTGCTGCAAGTCAAGAAAAATGTTTTTAGCACCAGCAGCTTGTGTTTCATAGAAGCTGTGCTTTCTTTTGGACACAAACATTTTATTTCACATTGATTTTTTTCCCTGCACAAGTTCCAATGCTGTTTTGACTTCTGTTTTGACTTTGAATTCTGTTTCATCCAGAATGGACTGTAATGCAAATGAAGGAATATACTGGGAAAACCCACAAGATGTAAATTCTAAGAAATGCCATTAGACTGAAGAACAAATAAAAAGGGCTATCTGGGAAATCAAGAGGGAGCCACAGGGAGCAAATGCCGTGATTTGATTAGAGAGCACAGCTAATGGAGGAGAGTTGAAAGGGAATCACTGAGAGTACACTGATAACAGTGTGGCTTGGCACAGCATAATCCATAATTATGGATCCTTTAGCACCTCTCATAACACTTTAAGCAGTGTTCATCATAGTAAAACCTACAGCAGAATGCTGACTTGTCTCTAAAGTAGTTTCAATGTTGTTGGGTTTGTAAAGTTGTCTTCTGACTATGTAGGAAGGTATTTAGGGCTCAATCTGTGAGTGCTGGAAGTTTCTGTTGGCTCAGATCTTGAATACTGAACTTCACAGGATTTCAAGTTAGGATTTCAACATAGTTTTGGGAGAGCTGGATCCAACACAGTGTGACTTGTGTTCTTTGTGGCTACACCTCTTGTGTTATCACACTTCAGTGCAACCTGCACATGAAATTACATAAACTCCCTGTCCTGCCTAGGGCTTGACAGCCATTTTCATGCACATGTGAGCACCCAGTGTGGGGACGGCATCGCTGCTCCTCCTGCGGGGGAACCGGAGCATGAGGCCCTGAAGTGCCTTGGTTCTGCTCACCAAGGCTGTCACTGGACAGAACAGAGCCTGTGACTCCCAAATTCCTGCCCCAGTTCCAGCCCAGCCCCACCTCCCACTGCCCAGGGAGGGACACAATGCTGTGTGTTACATAAAAGCTCTGCAAGCCCAAGCACTACTTGGAACTCATTTGATGCTCTCTGAAGCAAATTACACCCACTCGAGCTGTTTGTGCTTGCCCATAACAAACCAAGATAAATTCTGCAGCTCTTTAGGGGGGTAACAAAGAAGCCATTCTTCCTGAGGCCCTTTCACTACATTTTCAACGATATTCCTGCCAGGCTAAAAAGAGCTATCCAGGATAAACTTTCCTGCCCAAGGTCTCCAGCCTTGCCCCAGAGCTGGGATCACCTGCACTCCGAGACTGATCCCCGAGGCCAGGCAGCAGGATCTGCTGGAGGAGCTCTCCAGCACTCTTCAGAGCCTGCATTCCCACCACTGTCAGCATCACCACTTGCTCCATCCCAGGCTCAGCAGCATAAGCTCGGTGGCACAGAAAATCCAGAGGGATGTGATGGGGCTCTGGCACCGCGCTGAGGTTTCCTCCTGCCCAGGGAGAGTATCAAAACAAAACTTTACCCCATGAAAACAGATCTCAATCCTTTTGCTGTGAAGAAATTGCATTCATCCCAACCAGCATTTCCTCACACTGCAGCTCAGGAAAAGCCTCCTGAGTGAGGAATATTAACACAGCAAACCCCCTCTAATTAGTCCCAGTCCTTCCCTGGAATTACATTTTGCTGTGTAAAGCAAATACATTCCCTTGTAATTTTGATATCCTTATTCACACCATTAGGCAGAGTTGATAGCTCTGTATCAAAACGATTTAAGGCACCAGTTTTGGGTTGATAACCAATGACTGACTTCACATTAAATCAATACCTCATTTTGCTTTCTAGGACATTGCAGGGCACACAACTGGGTGTTAATCTGGGGACTGCACAGTGCTGTAACACTGTGCTTATATCCACAGTCCTGTTGGGAACAGCACAGCCTGAAGAATCCCTGGCCCATCAGAAATTCTTGTTTGTTCCATACTGATTCACCACATGATTATTTAAGAAATTGTATCAATAAACATTTATTTACTTACTTATTCCTACATCATAACAATTCATAAGGCTAGAGAATGGTGAATGACAAGCATTTCATTTTCATCCTTAGGATTTAGTGTCAGTTTGGTTTTGGAGAGCAATGTATTTTAAGTCCTGGCATCCAAATTTTTAAACAATTAAATTAAATTAAACTAAATTAACTTGCTGAACACATAAAGCCCACCAACCTGTAGTTGGTGAAATAAACATTGGATTTTTTTTTACTCCAAGTGTACAGAACTAAGTTGTTTAAGACTCACCCATGTGAGTCATAGATTAAGAACAAAAAACCCATTTCCTTGCTGTTTGAAATCCTATCAGTCTCCCAGCTTTGAATAAATGTGTTACCAAAGTGAATACAACTGTACAAACAGAAATCTAGAATATCTGAGTAAAATGAAATTGGAAAGTGCCTTGCCTTTTCCGCACCTACAGAACTATAACTGCCAGCATTTATCACTTCAGCACATTCCAATTTTACACACAACCACCAATTTATCTCATTTTAACATTTTGACTTATCTTGAAACTATGGCAACAAATATGTATTGATTGGCTATTAATCTTTTAATTATCTTAATTAAGGCTTAATTGGATGCTACATGTCACATTTCAATAATCTCTTTTTCCATGTATCTTAATTTACTTTAAAAAGGTAGTTTCATTTTGATTTCCATTGATTATTCCATGAGAGTTACTGTGATTGACTGGCAGCAGAACAGTACATGAGATACTTCAGACAAAAAGCATATTCCATGAAGTTTTATTCAGGAAAATCCCTTGTTAATGTGGCTGCTCCAGATCTGCAAGTATCCAAGGCCAGGCTGGATGGGCTGGAGCAACCAGGGATAGTGGCAGGGGATGGAATGAGATGAGCTTTGAGGTCCCTCCCAACCCAAAGCATTCCCTGTGTGTCTGACCCTGTAAAAGCCAGAGCAGTTCCCCACTGTGACCTACCCAGGCTGTGCAGCGCGGCTGCAGTGAACGGAGCCCCATGGAAGCAGAGGGACGGGGCCACTCCAGCAGCTGCAGGGGGGATGCTGTGCCTGCTGCCAAGGCCTGGCTCTGCCACCTCATCCATCAGCCCTGTGCTCAGAACAGCAACAAATGTGAGGAATGCAGAGCTCTGCTCAGCCTGACATGAAGACACTCTGCAGTCAAAAGTTTGAGTCAATGGCCACAGCCCCTGTACAGACTGAGCTTACCAAGACACCAAATGCAACTGAGCCACCCTCTCTGCCCCAAATCACATGGAGCACTTAAAAATGGGGCAAGGAGCTGTTGAAAACTGAGGCTGGCCCACAGCTTTCTCTGGCTTTTTCAGCAGCAACCAGTTGTTTCTATCCCCTTCTAACTCCTGCTGGGAACTGAAAGGTGGAACAAGTGCACAGATGCTGCCACAGAGCCCCTGAATTTGAATAAATATCTTAAATAAGGTGGTGTCTACTAGGAAGAGTCCCTGATCTGAGCCCAGTGCTCATATGGAGGCCCTCAAGGTGCCTCACACTTCCAGGCATGAGGCCAAAGTCCTGCATCCCACAGAGCCCTCATGAGCAAGGAGGTGTTGCTGGGGTGACAGACCTGAACAGAGACATCATGTTCTGCTCCTGTGATTTCCAGCCTGGAAAATATCCCATTCCACACCATTTTTACAGACACTAAGTGCTTAAAGCCACAATCTCTTGGCTCCTATTCTCCTTCCAAAGAGCTGGGCTGTGGACAGGCAGTGCATTAAGATGTTGCATACAGTACATTTCCACAACAATTAGTTCAGCCTTCTGTAATAATGTTTCAGGCCACACTTTTAAAGGCTTGTTATTTTTTAAATTACTTTGTACACATTTGATTGCTTCCTACCCTACAAGCCTGTCAAAAATTCACTGTAGTGGAGCATGGGAAATGGATTATTGGTGCTAGAGGCTGATGGCAAAGCTTGGATGTCAAATGTACCACTGACAATCACCTGCTTCTCAAAATTCAAAAGGCATGGGGCACCAAAAATGGGCCATCACTGTCCCAGCAGTATTGCCTGTTGTTTATTCAAACTCAGGGCATGGTAGAAAGTAAAGCTTGGACAAAAATGTATGATGTCTGAACCTCAGGACAGAGATCCTTACCCATCTATTCATCTGCTCTGTTTCAGGAGTAATTGTCAAATTTTAACTTGCTTTGAAAATTGAACAGTGTTCAAGACCTTGAAGGTGCAACTGCTTTTCATATTGATTACAAATGCAAACCTTCTTGGTGAGGTATTTATTCTACTCCAATCTTAGTGCTATTCTGCACTTCCCAGAGGCCAAACCAAAGCTTGTATGAAAAGAACATCAGCTTCCTCTCTCCAGGGCTCTGGAATATGGACTAAGGTGTTTTTCTGCAGTACAGGACTGATGAAAATAGCACAGAACACATGGAAATAGGCATTTGCAAAATCTGTCACAACCAAAGGGAAAAACCCTGAGTTCTACAGCATGAGGGAAAATATTTTGCCTTTCCAGACAACCCTTTGTTCCAACCCCACCTATGTATTTCTAGTGGAAATTTCCCTGTGCAAAACATGAACACAAAACATCATCTGTGGTACTGAGGGAAGCAGCAGAAACTGCACTTTTTAATGAGCAACTTTCCCTGGGTGCAGAGGCAGCAGGTGACACGGGGCTGTAATTACTGTGCCATGATTAATCCTCAGTGTCTGCACATGTTTTCAGAACATTCTGTGATAGTCTCAGGAGAAAAAGCCCAGGACTATTTGAATTGTCATTGTTCCCCCTCTCCACCTCCCAAACATCTAAATGTTCTTTCCTATTGTGGATAAATGAAAGGAAACAATTGGGCTGAGGATGAATGTCTCCATCATGGGCTGTGTGGGATGATGTTAATGGAAGGGTCACCCACAGTGACCCCTTCTTGGCAAGAGCCAGGCAGGGCAGGATTTCGGTTCCCTCCTGACCACTGCTGTTGCCTCTGATCTTCCCAACTTGAGGTTGATGTCAACTGATCCTTAAGAAAACAGAAACTCAAATAAGATTTAAGGCAGTAATTTGGCTGGGTTTTGGTACTCCCTGTGTACAAAATGACTTACATTTGGGGTAGTCACAAGGATGCAGGACTAGAAGCTGAGGTTGACAGGATCAGATTCTCCCCTCAGGCTCAGTGGCACAGCTGTATTTGGGCTACCCTATCTCTCTGGGCAAAAAGAGTTTCTGAGAGGAGGTGACTGAGGCCATAAAATCCCAGCAAGTTCTGAGCTGGGAGGGACCCACAAGGATGCTTGACATCCAAGTGCTGGCCCTGAACAGGACAGCCCCAACAACACCTCCATGTGCTGGGTGTGAGATGCCAAAATCAGGCCCAGCTCTGAAGTGTCCAGGGACAAGGCTCACAAATCCAAACAGGAGGTTACAACTTCACATAAAGGACAAACATTCCCTGTAATGATGCAAAAAAGGCCCAGGGAGGTAGGAGAATCTCTGTCCTTGCAGATTTTCAAGACCTGACAGAAAAAAAGCCCTGAGCATCCTGAGGGAATTCATTGCTGATGCTCTGCTGAGCAGGATGTTGGATGAGAAGCCCTCTAAGGCCCCTTCCATGAGGAACTACTCAGTGATTCCAAGTTCAAGAGGACTCCAGAGCTAAAGATCAAACAACTGGCATAGGTCAGGCAGCTCTGTTGCATGTGTAGTAGTGACTGATGTACATGTTGGTCTGGAGGTTCCTACAGCAACATGAGCGTGCCCTGATATTCCCAATAAATACTCCCTGCACCATACAGCTTTGGTTGGACTGCTAATGTGGAACTCACACCCATTGAAATGCAAACCCTTCCTGCCAGGCTGCTGGGCAGGGCAAGCATTACCTGTCACCAAGGCAGGGATGTGATGTCTGGCGTTCTCCTTCCTCAGCAGCAGCACCAGGCAGCGCCTGCAGGGTCCAGCACGGACTTCTCCTGCAGGACCAGCAGCTGAGCTTGAACTCTTGCCAGGGCAAAAGACAGCAATCTGAAATAATGAGGGGCACATTAGACTGCTAAATCCAGATGTAATTACTATATGGCTCAAGCAAATAGATAAATTACAGTGGCATAACAAGATACAGCTCACCACTGAGCCATAGGAACTCCAATATCTGGGTGTTCTGCGTCATCTTTTCCTGAGACAGAGAAACTTAATTTAAACTCAGGGAAGAGGCTTAACACAAAATCATTCTGCCCCGCAGCAGGGCTAGGCTAAAACCACAGCAGCTGTAATTCAGCTGATAGGTGGTACCATCCTAAGTCACTCAAAGATTATCTGGAGTCCCAAATGAAGGGATGATTTTCAGAAATTTTGGAGCAATGGTTGCTGCTGTTAACTCCTTTAGGGCCACTTAGCAGCATGTTCCAATATCTGGCTATTTGGGCTGTAGTGTTCCATAAATAGGTTATATTCATTCTACAAAATACTATGGGTATGGACATTGTTATTACTTAGGCTTGATCACAGAACAAGCAGAAAAGAGGGGATTTGTAGAATTTGATTTGCAAAATTATGCATTTCCTGACTGACATAGCATAGAACCCTCAGCATGATGATTTGAAGTGTGGGGCCCACTCCTTTGAGAAAGATGAGTCATATGATTCCTGTGGGATTTATAATGTAGGAAGTGCAGCACTGGACTTCTTGCATATGTTAAGTTTGACTGCAACCTTGCATTTGTGATTATTGCTGTTTCCTTAGGCTGACTTGTCAAAATGCCAAGTGCATTTACCTCAAACCCATCACCATGTTAGGCAGAGCTTCAAAGGAAAAAAATAATTATTTTGGAAAGCTCTTTTTAAAACCCATCTGGAAGGCACTGAAGAAGGGGACTTCATGCTGAAGGGTCCAGAGGGACTGTGAAGTACATCACCAAATACCAGTCTGCTAGTGAAGACTCCTTCTGAACCACCTTTGCAGATCAGTAATTTGGTTCATGGGGCTATTGCCAGTTCTTGCTAATTCTGACATCAATAGCAAAATTCATATTTGTTTTAGTAGGAGCAGGATGATGAATTTACACTCCTGTTCTCCATGAGAGGCTAAGGCTTTGTGGGATTTTCCTACTAGGAAACAAGCCAGCACTGAAAGCAGCCAGAGCAGCACTCACAGGAACACGGAGAGCTGGAAAAGAGAATGGGTGTCCTCAAGCACTCACTGGAGGAGTGCTGGCACGATTAGTTGCAGAGCAAGAGGTAAGCCAGGGCACCAAGGGCACAGTACCTGCCCTGCTGTCATGCCCAGCATGAGGCCTTGCTGTGCTGAGAGCTGGAGCTGCCGCAGTCCTTGCAGCACAAAGCCCCGGCAGGCACAGGTCGAAAGCACAGCCCCATAAGCACGTGGAGGTACCAGAGGTGACACCAGCAGAATGATGTCCCCTAGATCAAAGAAAAGGCAAGAAAAACAGCACATTATTGTCACAGGAGCTGTGATATCAATGCAAGGCAGCTCTCTTAGCAGCTGCCTCCACCTTGAAGCAAATAGCTGCATCCCGAGCAGTGACCCTGTGTTTTACGTTTTGTTTGCTGCATCCAGCTTGTAAGGATTGCAATCCAAGGCCAGTCTAGAGTGGGGAAGCTTATGGAATCATCAGTAATATCTTTATGAATCATCAAATGAGATGAGCCAGTCTGTCTCCCCAGGTCTGGGAGCTGCTCACACACAGTATGTTGGCACTGGCCAGGCTGTGGGAGCTGTCCCCATGCAGCCCCAGCACTCAGGGCAGGACTGAGGCCTTGTAGGCCTGAGCACACCCCGAGTGACCAAACAGGACAGCAAGAACTACTTGTTCTTGATCAATTTGTCCACTCCAAGGAGAATGAAGTAGTTCTGGCTATTCCTCTCTGCTGTTACTGGTGGTCTCAGCAATTCTGCTCAGCACCTCCTTCTGCTTCCTGTTGTCCCTCCTTTGTTCCTGCCTTTAACCTTCATCCCAGACCTGAACTGTGGCACAAGCTCCTGAAGCTCTGGACCACCTGTGATCTCACTTTTGGTACCCTCTGGGGCCTCACAGGTTCCTTGGACATCACAATAATGGTACCAGCCTGCCTTGTCCTACTTGATCCTCTTCCAGCAGGCCTGGCTGCTCCAGCTCTCCTTGAATCCCTCATCCCAGTACATAAGATCACAGGCACAATTGGAATTTACCTCGGGTTAGAACTTTGGGTTTTTAGACTCCGGCTTTCCAAGCTGAATCCTGGGCTCACTGCCAATCTTGAGCAAGCTCAGAAGAAAGCGCTTCCAAGGCCTCCTGAGTAGCCCCCACATCTTAAGCACTGTGAGACAAGCACAGGACTTTTCTCTGATCTGCCTGAGCAGCTGATCTCCTGATCTGCCTGAGCTCTCTCTTTCTACCATGACCTCCATTATTACCCTTTCTCAGTCCTAACACAGCTTTTTTATCCCTCACAATGCATATTTAGATCTCCATAAGCTGCCAAGAGTGAGCTCTGAAGACAAATCTTCAGTACCACTTCTGCATTGGTTTCCTCTCCACTGCCTCAGTAATTTCTCGTAGCTTTAACCAACTGATTTAATGAGATTGGAAGATTTTTCATTGTGTCCCAATTGATTCTGAGGGTAGGACAGTGAATGTTTCTTTTTATTCCAGACTTTGTGATATGGGTATCTGTCCTGTCAAGGCTCAGCCTGGTAGTTCAAAGCAACAGCAACAAAATAATGGAAACACTGTCTTTATCACTGGGATGGGACAGGCAAGCTGGTTTTTTGCCTACAATCTGTTTGGCTTTATGGCCTTAATACTGACTTTTAGTCATATTCACAATATGGGAACTGTCAAAATCTAAGATTATTCGTAGGAAAAATTGGTTCCTTTCCAGTTGATAACACTTTAAAAAACATTTTTTGCACACACACATCCCAAATAGACAAGAGTATCTGCTTGGGTCACTAAAACTCTGACTACTGAGAAGTAGCAGATCTACCTAGCTGCAGTACCTCTGCTCTGCATGGGCAAATATTCCTGTCTCCCAGAGAGGCTGCTGGAGACCAGAGGGAAAGAGTCAGTGAATGTTTCTTTTCCTGAAAACCCCAAGGATGTCTGCTCCCAGAGCACAGTTTCAGCTCCTCTTGCCAGAGCAAAGTTATCTGAGGAGCAAAGCTTGACAGTGACTGCTGAGGCTCAATGCAGATGGAACGTGGTGTGGTGGAACTCAGCAGCCCACAGCAAATGTGAATCATTAACGGCCATAAAAGGAAGGGGAGGCAGCAAATGTGACTCATTCCATCAGTAGCCACCAGCTGCCATCAATCCCAAATAACAGAGCCAAGGGCTGGCTGCCAAACTACCTGAGTTAACAGGAGCCAAAAGATGAAAAACTCTCTCAGATTTGGTTTTTTTCTTTTCTCCCTTCTCTATTTTCCTTCCACTCCTTTTTTTCATCTTTCTGCCTTATGCTTTCATACTTTTTTCATGGATTGCTTCCTTCGGCAATGTAATTCCTCATATCTGCTTCCTCTGTCACTCCAATCCTGTTTCCCTTCTGCCATCTCTCCCCTGACAGCTGCTGAACTTCTGCTCCCCTCAGGCTTCATTCCTGTGAAACCACCTTCAGCTGGGGCAGCAGAAACCAGCCAAGCGCTCCATAAGTATTGGCCAAAAACCCCCTGCACCCCAGATATGCCGTGCCAGGCCCACTCCAGGGGATGTTGGCCTTCACAGCAGGATTCCAACACCTTTTATCCAGGCAGGGCCTTGGCAGGTGTCCCTTGGACACAATTTGCTGCTGGTTAGGTACAAATTCAGGTGCTGAACACTGCTCCTACAAAGGGAAAATGGGGATGTGAGTGCAACCAGGTGATAACCCATTGATATTAATCCCATAAAATGCTTTCCTTTCTGACTGTGTGGTCAGTCCTGCCCTAATTTAATTCCCTTGATTATAATACTTAATTCCCCTGATTATAATATTCAGTTTTCAGCAGGAGTTAGATGATCTCTGATCAATAAACAAGTAGTTTAAGGACTCTGTTAGGTCTTCATGTGACTGTTTCTCTGATGAACAGAATCAGATGACCATTTCTTTGTGCAGAGATTTCCTGTGAAGTGGTTTTTTTTGTTTCTTTTTTCCCCTTCAGTGACATCTAAGCAGCCCCCAGGACTCCAGCAGCTGCTCCCAGGAGCAGGATGAGGTAGTGCCACTTCTCTGGTGCTTCATTTCAGGCAACAATGTCCCAGTAGAAATTCATTCCTGACTCCAGAAGTGGCCAGGTCACAACCCTGAGCAATCCAGAGAGGCAGAATTGCCTAAGGTGGGCTGGAGTAAAGTGATGTTATCAGTGAAGGAACACTATAAACCCTCAGATTTAATTTCCTAACACTGACCTTTGGTAGTTGAGACAAGCATGGCTGGAGGTGGAGGCAGCATCAAGCCCTGGAGGTCAACTTTTGCTTCAGCTGCTCCTGCCCCAGCTGGTGAAGGACTCTGAGAGCTGCAGAAAAGCGGTAAATATTAAATGAAAAATATTAAAAGGTTCTGACTCAAAACTATTTCTGTGACAAATCCAAGGCCACAGAAGCTTCTCTGGTAAAACTGCTTTACTGGAAAAGCCATTCCAATCCCTTGTCTGTGACATGAGCTGCATCAAGGTCTCTCTGACTGAGCATCTTTTCATATTACTCCCCCTAAGGCTTTCTGTGTTCAATTAAAAGTAGCTAATGCAAAGTAGCCAGCTTGGCAAAGAAATCTGGGAATCAAGAAATATGTCAAGCTGCACTAGCAGAGTTTTTCCCACCCACAGACACATCCTAGTTGCTATTCACTTAGGGTTCTTTAGGCTGAGTTTAACCAGTTTGAAGGGTTCGTGTTAGGCAACAAGCACAATCCAGTCTGGCAGGGATGTTCATGCCAGTGAAACTTCCACAACATTCCTGCACATCCAAAAGGACCCAATCAGGGCAGGGTGAACAGAAGGTGTGGTTGAAAGCCAGGGACTGACTGGGAACAGTTTTGGCTAGGACTGTGAGCTCAGGCTGCTCAGGCAAACCTGCCTCATCCCTTGCCACCACCAGGGAGCTGGCTGAACACATCCTGCTTGCTCACTCCCAGGAGCCCACAGAATTTGCAAGTCTAATCAGAAAAGGGCAATCTGAGCTGCAGTTTGTATTCCTGTCTCCCAACAGACCAAATTACCAGCATTAGGAAAAAGACAAGTGCATTATTTAGGATGTAGCACTGCTCCGGACTGAGTTGTACCAGAGGAGCAGAATTCATCATCTTTGTATGAGGAAAAAGACATCCCTGAGGAAAATAAAGAGAATGAAACTTGGCCAAATTGATTTTTTTTTTCACATCTTAAACATAAAAATGATGAGAGTTGCTGGTTGTAGCCAAGCAGAGCTGAACCCTGACACATAATCCTCTACAGCAAGCCACAGGTTCACAGGTTGATTCCACATGGCTGAGCTTTGCCACTCCCAGGAAGCAGTGACAGCAGTGCAGAGGATCTCACCTCCAGCCTGCTGCCTCTGACTGTGCCACCCTGCCTTCAGGATCAGGCAGGATCTCTAAAAACCTCTCCAGACTCTGCAGGTCTGAGCTTTCTGCAGTAGAGTTTCTTGCGCAGTTAAAGGTTTATAAGTCACCCTTCATTTTCACACACTTGTCCTCCAAAGAACATTTTCCTACTGAATCCCTTTATCAGTTGATGCATAGGGCAAAGCCAAAGGTTTCCTAGGAGAGGATCACTGGAACACAGCCTTGCGGCTCTTCTCCAGCACCAGGTTTCCAAGTCTGGCAGCAAGAGTATGAATTACAGGCCTGGAGAACAGGGAACAGGGAGTCAGAAGCAACTGCAACTGTCCAATGCCTGACCCATCTGGGAACTGAGAGAACAGGAACAGGAGCTGGAGCTGTGTCAGGCAGGCTCAGGCTGGATCTCAGGGAAAGGTTCTTCCCCCAGAGGGTGCTGGCACTGCCCAGGCTCCCCAGGGAATGGGCACAGCCCCGAGGCTGCCAGAGCTCCAGGAGTGCTTGGACAGTGCTGCCAGGGATTCACAGGGTGGGGTTGTTGGGGGGTCTGTGCAGGGCCAGGGGCTGGACTGGATGAATCCTGTGGGACCCTTCCCACTCAGGATATTCCATGATTCTGTGATCTGCTGCAGAAGAGAGAAGGATTTCTGCAGACTGTATAACTGGCTTGGAAATACAAAAGTAGAGGTCTTGCTCCCCCTACACTCCTGTGCTGCAGGACCTTTGGGAGGCTGACACAGACATCTCTGAGTGCCTGCCTGCCTCCAGGGCTCACTGCCTGTGGAACAACAGCTCCAAACATCCAGGGCCATCACCTGGAAGCTGGGGACAGGATTCCAGCAGCTCTCCCTCCAAACCAGAGGCACAGCTCCCTGTGCACCTGGCTGGGCAGGGGCAGGGACACGAGAGGCTCTGCTTGGCTCAGGGCCCTGGGAGAGCCCTGGGTGATGTCCTGCAGGATGCTGTAGGCTTTCGGCCCTCTCACACATAATGCCAGCACTGGGGGCACCTTGCCAGGCTCTGAAGTGTAGGAGGAAGGCAGCTTTTCTGTGGAAACAAACACATGTGTGATTAAAACATGGAACAACCCACCCCAAAGTCATTCACTCCACTCAAGAGCTCTTTTCAGACCTGTCAGAGCCAGATTTCAACAGAGGAAACACCTGGTTACCCACCCTGGGAAAAAGATGTTAGCAGCACCTGCACCCTTCAGCCAAAAACAAACCTGAAGTTCTTCAAGGTAGTCTGCTGAAGAAAGAGGAATTGGTTGCTTCATGTTCACTGTGGAAAGTTATTAGAGAGCAGGTGATGCACTGCAAGTGTCCCTGCCCTTGGCAGGGTTGGAACTTGGTGGTCTTTAGGGTCTTTTCAGCCCAAACTGTGACTCTAAGTCAGTACTTCAGGTTCCTCTTGTTCATGACCACAAGCAAGGCTGGGGGATTGAAGTACAGGACCAGAACCTGAAGAAATGGATGTTTTTGAAGGGGATCAAAACCTGGAAATCTGGGGACTTCTTTTTTACATTATTTCCTTCTGCAATAACTATAGATTTTGTACAATGCTGTAAGATCCAGGAAAATATTTGATTTGTTACCTTTAATTTTCTGCCAGGATTTGAACCCTGACTTCCCTTATTTCCTTCAAAAATTCTTCTCTATGACGCTGACAAACCTTTTTCCAGCATAGCTGAGGCCCAGGAAGTAACCCCAGAAAAAGCAAATTTGTCTCCTTTCCAGTTCTTACTGCAGATGTCAGTAAAAGCAGCAAGGTCTGTAATTTTCTTTTCTTAGGTTTAAAAACATATTCAAATGTCTCATTTCTTGCATCAGAATCAGAATGCAGAATACTAATCTCAAGAGCAGGTAGAAAATGGAGCAGCTGGCTGTAAGTATTTAAAGTAATACTTTTAGAGTTATTAAGCTAAGGGTAAAAATCTAATTTACAAACTCGCACAACAGTTCTCAGCTCAAATGAATTGTCTCTTCATATGAAATGTTCTTAAATAATGGTGCATGGTACAGAGCATTGAAGCAGATCTGCTGCCTGTCAGCTCCTAATGACTGCTGGTTTTATGGTTTTCTTATTCATTTCTGGAGCCCTCCTCCATTTCTCCAGCTCTCACCAGGAATGTGTTCTGTGCACAGCACCCAGACAGCTGCAACTGCAATCCCATTCCTAAGGCAGTCTGCTCCTATTGCTTTCAAATGCACAAAGGGAGAGAGGAGACTGGGGGATTTTCTCTGATTAAGCTGGTTCTCATTCCCCTTCTGCCAGAGAAGGAAGCCCATTTCTCTCTCTCTCAGCCTGCCTGTGCTTTTCCCAAGAGAAATGGATTGTCTGGGTGAGATGGTGGCACATGTGAACTTTCAGAAGAATTTCCTGGCTTAAAGGGAAGCACAAGCCAGAAGCAATCTCTAAACTCTGCAGCTAAGGAACACCTTGTTGCTCTGGATTTGTGCTCAGTAGCAACCAATAAAATTCCATAATGACTTAAGACAGGCTTCATCATCTCTGTTTCTCTAATGGGAGAAAATAAAGACTTGAGTGGTACATGCCAGTATTTGACACATTGGTGTGTGATATTCAAGACTTTATGATTTGAGTTCAGAGCCCCAGATCATGTTTGTTTACCTTATCCTGCTGGTCTCCCACCTGAGATGGGATTCCATTAAATAATGTGACATTTTGGTGATAGTTTATCTGCCAATGTAATTACAGGACAGATAAATCAGCACTCCTGAAGTCCCACAGTCAATGAGCTGGGGGAATTGTGGAAAAGGGAGGTTGGATTTTCTGCAGCTAAAACCTTCAGGAGTATCAATGGGGAACTAAATGATTATATTTAACTCACCTGTGCCTATCCCTGGAGCTCAGGGCATTGAAATGTGTGAAAGCTCACTGCAAAGGTACAACAGCTAAAGTGTGAGACCCAAAAACTTTTCAAGGGTTAAAAATTCAGCTCATGGATATTCAACACCAGGAACAGAAAGAGAAACAGTCAAAGCGATTCTATAATTTCTTTTGGGGAAGATAGAGGAACTGATAGAGCAACCCTCATGCAAATCTGACTCTCATCACCCTTCACCTCAGTGCATTTACAGATCTGTGCCTTCCTCAGCACCATGGAAGCTGTGGAGGAGAAGCAGAGCTCACCTGAGCTGGAGAGCAGCAGCTCCTGGCCAGGGTAGAGCAGGCGGAGGCCGCAGACATCCAGCCCAGAGCTCAGCAGCATCTGCAGAGTGTGATGGGTCTCCAGGGCACTTCGGAAAAGAGCCTCAAACAGCAGCACCACAGCAACCTGGACAGCCAGAGGAAACCATGGAAAAATGAGGGAAATGCTCCCAAGCCCACCACAGGCTCAGAGCTGCAGCCCTGCTGTTCACCTGTAGTTCCCAGGATGGATCTGCACAGAGCTACAGGGAGGCTTGGGTTTGGTTTCTGTTTATGTGCAGATCACACAGAAGGCTCTTGGCTTTGGGCTAAATCACAACTATCAATGATAATTCTAATTTAATCTATTTCTGCTGATATAACTGTGCCTTTTGTCACATGAACCTACGAGAAAAAAAAACAAGGCCTCTGGGGCAGAGCCCACAGTGCATCCCTTCTGCTGTTAATTTTGTGCAGTACCATTTGCCCATCTTTCTGGATGACTCAATAATAATAGACCAACTGGTTGTCTCTCTATACCTTTAACAGCAGCAAAATCAACACTAAAAAAATACCAAAAGGCAAATACATCACCGGTACTGTCCCAAATTTACATTTCAGAGTCTTTCTTACCAGCCTAATTCATTTCAGCTCTTCCTGGCATGTAGGAAGACTCACATCAACATGTTCTGAATGTTTCTACCCCAAAGGGAAGCAAATTATTATCATTTTCCCCATCACAGAAACAAATTGTTGTAAAAAGCAAGCGCTTTACAACAGAGAGTTGTGTGGTTCTGTGGATAATAAATTGTCTATCTGGGGAACAGACAAGCTGATTTTCTGGCCCCAAATTTGGGCATGGTTCTCCTGGATTTCCCCAGCTCAAGGTTTATGGCTGCAGCAAATGCCAAATGAATCCATCACTACTGGACACTTGAAATGAAATGCTACTGCCCCATAAAGATATTATGAGGCTTTACCATCATGATAAATGAAGACAGAAATTTACTCAAATCATATTAAAATGGTCTAATTAGGAATAAAAGCTCCATTTCTTTATGTTTGTCTAGCTCAAGCTCTCCTTAACCCAGTATTCACAACAGCCAGGAAGGAAGGATTTTCCTGTAGCTCCTGTGAGTCCCTGGGGCTGCCTGGGCTTGGGGCCAGCTGTGATAACAGAGCCATCCAGCACAGGGAAGCCTCAGAGAGTGCCAGTCTCCCCTTTCCTCAAGAGCCTGGCACTTGGCTTTGCTCTCCACTGCTCTCCACATCACCAATTCTGGCACTGTCTGAACCCTGGAATTTCAACCTTGGCCTTGTCACTGGGGACTCCCATCTGCAGTGCTGTGCCCAGTTCTGGGGCCACCAACACAAGAGAGATGTTGGCCTGTTGGGGCAAGTCCAGAAGAACCCATGGAGATGCCCCAAAGGCTGGAGCCAGGCTGGGAAAGCTGGGAGTGCTCACCTGGAGAAGGCTCCATGGACACCTCAGAGCCCCTTCCAAGGGCCTAGGGAGGCTCCAGGAGAGTTGCAGAGGGACTTGGGACAAGGGATGGAGGGACAGGACACAGGGAATGGCTTCCCACAGCCAGAGGGCAGGGTTAGATGGGATACTGGGAAGGAATTGTTCCCTGGGAGGGTGGGGAGGCCCTGGCCCAGGGTGCCCAGAGCAGCTGTGGCTGCCCCTGGATCCCTGGAAGTGTCCAAGGCCAGGCTGGATGGAGCTTGGAGCAGCCTGGGATAGTGGAAGGTGTCCCTGCCCATGGCACAGGGTGGCACTGGATGGGCTTTGAGGTCCCTCCAACTCAAACCTGTCTGTGGCTTTGTGACCTCAGCTGACCTCCATTACTGCTGGCCCTGCCCTGCTCTTCTCAGTAACAATTCAATTCACATGGGTGAGGTCCTGAACATTTTGTGCTGCACTCCTAACCAAGAGCTAATTGAAATCACTTTAACCTTCTCTCCTCCTGGGGTGGAATCAGTACAGTTACTCCCTACTTGTTCATACAACACACACAGTCACTGAAGGTCAGGCAGTACCAGAACCTTCAGAAATTTCTCAAAACATTTCTGAGCCCAAGTTTAATCAAAGTTGTGCTGTTTACTGACTTACAGTCAAGTGGTTTCAGGTTATCAACATTTTGCCTACTCTTACAGATTTGCACCTGGTTGGTAGCAATTTTTCCAGCCCACACATTTCAAAGTTTAATCTTCTGTGGCTCAGAGCAATCAGCACATCAATGGTGATGACATAAAATACGCAGCTGATATATTTAGGTCTGAGTGAAAAATACTTCAAGATCAGTATTTGTATCAAAGCTCTAGATTGAAACTTTCCAGGGCACTTAATTGTCTCTCAGTGTCCCCCCTCAGCCCTCAGGTGAGGAAGGAGGGGGTTGTTTGTTGTTCTTTACCTCGATGTCTGTGTCTCTGCAAGCCTCCATGGCACTGCTGTCAGGGAAGTGTTTGTCATCACTCTCAACTGTCTGCCAGTAAAATCCCTTTGGCACTGCAAATGCCTTCTCCACTGCCTGAAATGCACAAAGGACAGCTCTCACTCCCATGTTATTTTCCATGTTAGCAGGAAAAACCAGGATCTTATGGCCACACAGTACACGAGGATGCAGCTGGTGGATTAAACTCAGCCCAGTGTTGTTAATTTATATAATTTGCTTTCTTGCAACTCTTCCAGTGGCTCCATTGAAGTGATATTCCAAGAATATGAATCTGCAACTGCTTCCCAAGAGCCTGAGCATTCCCAGGGTCTAACCCAAACACACAGAGCACCCATGGACATCACCAGGAGCTGCATCCATCAGCTGAGACCTCAATTCTCCATTCTGACTTCTCAATTCTGACTGTGCTGAGCACTCAGCAGAAAAAGGCTTTGTGAAAGCAATTGCTTTAATTAACCAATCAAACGGAAGGGTAGGAAAGGGATTGCATGAACTTCTACATGCCTGTAGCCAAAATAGCACATTTCTCCGTGCTCATGTCACCACAAGTGACACGTATCTGTTAGTCTCATTGTGCCACATCTTCATGGAAAGGCAAAAAACTGGCTTTTAGGCCACAGCTCAACACAAGCACAGCATTTCCCAGGCTCAGCACCTTATTTTGTTTCTCATCCATTTTCTGGGCAGCCAAGCAAGCAACTTGCACAAGTGCAAGTGTAAGGATGTGTCACTTAGGAGAATGTGCTGTGACTGCACGCTCTGCAAGCAAGACCACAGTCCAGGGACAAGGGCAGCTCTTGAAAGTCATGTTTGTCAGCTTCTGGTTTGAACATTCAGAAATACAGATGCATTTAGGCAGAGTTCACAGTGGGTAGGAATAATTCCAGGGATGAAGAAAAAAACACAACCAAGCAGTTACTTTTAAAACACAGGCTCAGGTGCAGCTCAAAGAGGCTTCACTACTTTTAAAGGCTCTACTTTGATTTACAGTGGGTGTTAATTTGTGCTCAACTCATGTGGACTGACCTTCTCAAAAACAGAAAAAGAAATTAATTTTCAACATGGTCTCATCAGGATCTTTATGAGAGAGAGAAAAGGGGCTAAACCTGCATGGAGAAGCATCCACTCTGCATTATGAGCTCCATATAATGCTGTTTAATTGTATAATCACCTGAGACATTTTGGGTGTGCTGCTTAGCAAATGACAGGCACTTCAGAGCATTCCACAAATGTTTCAAAGTAACAACCAGAAAATGAAATTCATTTGAATATTAAAACCCCTCTGACAACTGCCTTTCCACTTCAAGTAACCTTTTGTGTTGTCTCCTTCCTCTATTTCCTGTGTTTCATGAGATATTTGCCTGAAAGCAGAACTGGGGATTTCACTTTTCACCCCGTTTCAGTCAAATCAATTGTACCAATCCAAGGGCTTTGGCATACCCCAGTGGATCTGCCCATTCTGTCCTGCAATCCATCATTCCCCAGCCTCCACTGCTGATATTACACTTGTTTGCTGTGGAAAATATCATCAGAGGAAAAGTAGATTTAAGGAACGGGATCTTCCCCTTTTCCAGTGCATGATGCTGGCTCCTATCTGCAGCAGGGGCACAGTGCAATGAGTCCAGACAAGCCCACAAAGAGCAAAATCCCAGTTTGCTATTTCTTCCAGCTGTTCCTTGAACAAACCTCATGTCTGTGAATAATCAGGAAAGAAGGGACAAATGTGGTCAAACCAAGACCAGCCTCTATTTCCATAGAAACCTTCAGGATAATCATCCAGCTCCAAGACACAGGTTGGAAAATCCAAGGGGAGCACCCTGGTGTAAGCTGTGGATCCACGGTGACCCCAGGATGCTGCTCCAAGAGCCACAGCATGGATGTGGCCACACCTGGGAAACAAAGCCTATGGGAATTGTTCCTGCCATTTGTCACATCTATTTTCCATCAGCCAACCTTCATGGGAGTTCACAAACAAACAGAAAACGGAGCTTGAAAAGTCTTATTTCTGACAGAAAATCCTTCTTCTCATGAATTAGAAAATGGACAGCTGGCTGCAGGATGAGCACCCTGCTTTGTCCAGCCTGGCTAAAATGTCCCTGAGAGACACTTAGGAGAGGAGAGCTCCTGACACAGCCTTCCTATGCCATCAACATGAAAAAACAGGGAGAAAGTCACTTTCACTGTGACACAGGAGAGAATTGCATGGAGCCAGTTCTAATACTGAGCTGAGACCTTTTGGACACAAAAAAAGAGAGGGATCCTCTGCAGGCAGCTGCAGGAACCTTCTCCTGAAATAACTTGGACACTATTCCTGTTCATGATACTTTAGTGCTACTTTTAATGTTCTGCAAGAGGGTAGGTGTGAGAATTGTATTGGTTTCATCTCAGGGCTGGTTCCTCTCACTCCTCCAACATCACAGCAGCTGTAAATCCTTTCCCAAGCCTATGGAAGCATCAGCTCTGAGTGCTGATCTGTTCCCTGGTGGGAGGAAAGGAGACTCCCCAAACCCTGCAGAATGGTGAAGAGGCAGCCCAGCCTTTGATCCTTACTTGAAAACACCTCTCCAGTGAGGCTCTGAGCCCTGTACCAACCTCCCATCTCATGGGAAAAGCCTCATCCCAGGGAGGAAGGTTCCCTGCACTCAGCCAACAGCAGCTGCACAGCCCCAGGGATACTCTGACTTCTGCTGTGACAGCTTTCAAACCCCAGACTCACAAAACCACAACCATCCCCATGTGTGTCTGCAGGGCTTCTTACAGCACTGACATCCTCAATCCACACTGCCATGATCAGGATGAGCAGGGAGGGAGGCCACATCCATAAACTCCTGGTTTTAGTTACTCCTCTTTGCCAATTTATCCTTATTTGGTTTAGGTGACAAATTCCAGCTTCTGCCACCTTAAGACACTGGAAAAGACCACTTTGTGCAACAGCTAGGATTGAACACACACCAATTTTTCCTAAAGCATTTAAAAGAAAGCCCAAGCTCCTGCTTTGTTTCAGATAATATCACCCAGATGAAGGCAGACAGTTCCAGGAAGGAAACTCACAGGAGAACAAAAACGTGCCTTAACATCCTCAGCAGAGACAGGAATAAGCACATTTCAGAGGAGACTGGAGCTGCAGCAAAGCCATGAATATTTAACTGTCACACAGAAATATGACCAAGCCCTTGATCCCCTTTTCATGCTTACAGTGTTTTCTGTTCCCACCCCTGACAACAAAGAGCTTCTGCTGTCAGGTGATCTGACAGAGTCTTTTAAGCTGCAAGGAATCTTCCAGGCTGTTCCCAGCTCCAGCAGGAAAACAGAAACTGTACGAAGCATCCCCATATATTCCACAATCTTATCTTCTCACACACAAGGCAAAGATCTGCTCAGCCATTATCTCTGTGAGACAACACCAAACCCTTCCAAGAAGAGCCAGGAGGGAGTTCTGTGCTGAGGTAACCTCTCTCTGCCAGCCCTGCTGAGCGCATCAGGGGCAGCAGGGAAAGCACTTCTGTCTCTCTCTTTCACTCAGCAAGGCTCACGTCTGATGTGATTCACCAAATCCTCCCCTTGAATAAGGAAGCATCACTCTCAAACCCTCTCCTCTCCCTAAGTGCAGGAGCACAGTTTTCCTGGTAGAATCCAGATGAACACAATGTTGAGTGTTCCTTGCACATCTTCCCTCTCCACTGTGCATGCTCCCTTCAGATGGCTACAGAATTTAGTACAGGAAAGTGGAGGCACCACAGGAAAAGCCCAGGAAGCAAAAAGTCTGGGATAGAGAGGGCTGATCGAGGAAGACATGCAGTTCTGGTGACTGCATTTCAGGCAGTTTGAAATGGATCTCACCTCCCCTTGTTCCCCTTCTGGATTGGGAAGGGGATATCTTAAACCACAGAAAATAGAATGAGATAGTAGCTCCCAGCCTTCATGCCCATCAGCACTAATGGCAAAGCACAGTAGCTCGAGAGTTCTTTAAAGCTGCTCTTTTCAGGAATAATGAGTGATGGACACAATCTAAATGTGAGCTGTCCAATTTTAGGAAGAATGAAAACCTGTAATTTTTTATTCCCCTCCAAGCTGTGCCTTCATCTTTGTGCCAGCTCTAGTAGACATCAGTGTAGTCTTTTCTCCTTCTAAAGGTTAGAGGTTTTTTATTTACAAATGCCAGTGGCTGTCTGAACTCCTGGCTCCATGAAAATAAATATCAGACTCCAGCAGGATTCAGCCAGGGCCAGGATGTCACCTTCTGCCTCCTGAAGATACAGCCATGCAGCTATTCTGGGCTGCAGCTATGGATTATTTTCCATATAAATGTAAAGAGATGAAGTCCCAGGACAAACATTTCTCCCCTAGACAAGCCTTATCCATGTGGAATCACCAGCCACATGTGCTCTCACCCAAGCTGTTGGTACAACTTGAGCAGATTGCACAGCAGATTCAGGGTGCCAGCCAGGCAAGACCTGTCTCTTTTCACTAACTCATATAAGCCATAGGCAAAATCTGAAAGCAAAGGGCAGGATGAACCTGTCCCTTTTGAGCCTCCTGCTTTACAGCTTCAGCCTGGATGTCCCAGAGCTGAGTGCTGGGCTCCATGGCTGGCACTGCCAATGCTGCAGGACTCATCCTGCCAGGGCTGCTTTGGCTGAGCCCACATGGAGGAGCTGTCCTGGGTGTTTTATCCCTTCCTAATGCCCAGTTCAGCTGCACAACAATCAAATCCTTCAAGCTTTGGAGAAAGAAAGCACAGCCCCTGGGCTGGGAACTAAATCTGGGAGCTGAGAGTAATGTGGGGATCAGGTCTGGGAGCTGAGCAAATTGTGCTGCTCTCCAGGGAGCTCTGGCAGCACCTCCACCCCAAAACATGGCCTAGCTTGGGTTCTGCTCACACAGCATGAAATGAGAAAGAACATATGGGGCAATAACCCTAAACCAAACCATAACTGCCACCAGCACAGCCCCTGAACCACAGCAAACCCCAGTTCCTGCAGTTTGGGGTGTGTGAAAGGCAATGCCCACACAGCCACAGGCCTGGAGAGTTGGGGGAAAGGCTGATGTGGTAACGAGCAGCAGCTCCCTGGGCACACTTCCCTCTGCACTGAAATTAAAAGAAGCAACAGCAAAAGAGAGTGGAAGATGCTGAAGGCAACTCAGCAGGGCCAAGGCCATGGTGCTTGTCAATGAAATAATGTCACAGCACTCAGAGTCTAAACCCAGAGAGCTCAGAGCGTTCTCACTGAGCTGAACACAGACTCACAGACCTGAAAGATCCTCTGGAAGTGCCTCCCACTCCCTCTTCAGAGGCTGCACACAGAGCTTGGGAATCTCAGCTCTAAATCTGTGCCTCAAGTGCACAGAGTAACAAGTGCTGCATCTGGGGCTGCTTTTCCAGAGGGACTTCAAATTTCAGCAGCAATGTCCATGTCATCTTGTATTCAACATGGTTATTCAGAATTTGAAATAAAATATGCAAGTTTCAATCTTGTGTGTGTGAGAGCTCCTATAGCAACACAGTTAACATCAACTCCAGGAGGGAAAGCCCAAAAATCCAAAATTCCACATGAAAGAACTGCTCCACTTTCTGCCAGCCCCCTGCCACACATCAACCTTGCTGTTAAGTCAGTCTGTGCTGCTGGACATTTTTAGCAGGATTGGGTAACAATATAAGGGCAAATTCAGCTCCCTGGATCCAGTTCTGGAATTCTTATCTACAGTTAGCCAGAAAGACAAGAAAAAAAATGCTTTCCTTAAGCAAAAAGTAAGGAGGAAACTTTGTGTAGATGTGCCCTTAATCACTACTATTTGAAAAACCCACACAAACATTGTGTCAGAGCAGGGAAGCTGCTAAAGGAGCAGCATGAGAGGAGCTGATCACCAGGAACTGCAACAAAATCAATTTTCTGGAACTTAAAGTAAAAAATCTCCTTCACCTTGACTTAGGGATGTCTGTGGACAGAGGAACAGGGATGGAGGTTCCCCTTCTTCCTTAAAATGCTGCTATGCTCTGACTCCTCTGTCCTGGCAGGCACCTGCATAGGTTGGGAGCTCAAGGACATGCCCTGGATGATGACCATCAAGGGCTGTACCTTTTGGGCAAATGTCCCAACATCCAGGAAAACTGAGGATGAGGAAAAAATTCCAGCATGGATCAAAGAGGCTGAGGAAAAGCAGCATCAACACTGGCTCTGTGTATGTCTTCTGTATCCCTCAGGTAAATGTTTGTGTCCTGAGGCTTAGCAGCAGAAAATACTTTTATTTTATGCTAAAATGAAGAAATCCTCTTTCTGCTGACAGGGGACCTTGCAGTTAAGAGCTTCCACAGGGATGTTGTCACTCTCAGCCCAAGCTGGGCTTTAATGACTGCATTGTGATCTGCTGCTCCTATCAGGAGTGAATTGCTGCAGGTTAATAGGCTTGTTGCACAGCACTCATAAAAATGCCTCCAAAACCAGCACAGGCAAAGCAATCTGTTTGAAGTCCAGAACAGGCAGAAAATTCAGCAGACAAATTGACTGAAAACAAGACATTGGCTCATGCACTAATAAACAAAAAGCATAAAGGTTATTACAATTACTGCTGGCAATTGCTCCCCAGATCACACATGGAGCTGCTCAGTACACAACAGCTTCCCTCTGCCTCCATTTCTATTCATTTTTTTCCACCATCTTGCCAGGATTTCTCTCTCAGAGTCTGATCGACCTGGAGCAAAAGCAGGGATTCACTGCATGCTCCTCCAACACGTGGGTGCAGGTTCTTTGGGCTGCTTAGTCTTGTACACACTGCCTCAAAACAAATACAAATGTACAAAAAGCAAAGCATGGATCACTGGCCTTGTACCAAACCTTCAGACCAAAGAAGTTAAAAGAATGTGATACTGAGTTTTCTATGCAGCACTTTTTGGTTGTATTTTAATGACACTTGGGAACATTCTCAGTTGGTAGCACTTTGCAAAGCTCCAGGGCAGACATCAGGGTGAGCTGCTGCCTGCTGAGAGCGTGCCTCATTGGGCCCTGCTTGGGAAATCAGCCTTGCTGCCTAACCAGCTGTGAAAATGTGGCTGTCCCACCCTGGAAGTGCCAAAGGCCAGGTTGGATGGGGCTTGGAGCAGCCTGGGATAGTGGAAGGTGTCCCTGCCACGGAAGGGTGTGGAATGGGATGGGCTTTGAGGTCCCTCCCAACTCAAACCATGCTGTGATTCCATAACTCTGAAAAAGCCACAACACACACTGCTCTCAGCCTCACTAAGGCCTGGGGGCACCGAGCACTTGAACTTGAGAAGAGAATGTGTTTTTTAAATTGACATCATGTTTGCTATGGCATCAAGGCAAAGATCCACCCCCAGAAAGCTGCTGCTATCTTGCTGTTCAATTCCTAATGATTTATAATTCCCCTAATAAGGGATTTGCATAAAAGCCCTGGCTGTTTCAAATGATGCCTTATTTTATGCCTTAAAAGCATAGAGCACATTTATCTTTTACAAGTACGTCAGATTCTTTACAGCTCTTGCTTCTGCGTGAAAGCCACAGTGACTGCAAATCAACAACACTAAGCCTCCTTTTCCTGCATACAAGTGGCATAAACCTTTAGGCAAATTGCTAAGTGCACTGCTAAACCCCTAAGCTTTCATGGCATTGATTCTCACAGAGTCATAGTAATCCCCAAATCTGGTTGAAAAGTTCTCATGCTATATCATTTTCAAAATTAAAACTTCATTGTGAACAAGAACTGCAGGCTTTGCCATTCCCTGGAATTGTGTCTCAAGGGTTTTGTTCATCTAAAAATCCTGGGAAAAGACCACAATTGTCCAAAGGCTGGTGCTTGTTCGGGGAAAGAAATAAAGAAAACATTCCCTCAAGAGGTATAGAAATCAGGTCATATTAAGTGCTGCTCTGAAAACCCACTCTAAATATTTACACCAAGATTGGAAAGGCTGGTAGGGACCTAAAAGAAGCATTGGATGCCCTCAAGGAATAAATTCCCCCAATCAGTATAAGGAATTCTGGAAACATTTCATTCATTTGTTATGGAACACTTGCTAATCTGACAGAAGTGAAAGGTTAATTATTATTCTGCACATAGACAGCAGTGAGGGCTTCTGCAGACGTTTCCAGGCAGGCAAGAGACTGGAAGCACTTGATTTGGAGAGGTGCTGTGTCCTTGTAGTTCTCACACTTCCCTGGAAATTCAGATATTAAAATCACAGAATAGAATTACAAAATATTCTAACATTAGAAGCATTTGTTTTCAAACTCTGTTTAAATCCTTGGCTAAAGCAAATGAGAATATCTGTTAACACTGGAAAAACAACTTTTACTGGACCTGATCAAAAAATCACCAGAAGTCCAAGCATTTCTGTACAGTACCTGAGGGTCGGGTTTAACAGCAGTGATGTTACTGAGCAGGACAGAGGGAATTCCAGGAAGAAGTGGGCACAGCTGATTTTGGAAGTGACTGGCCAGTTCATCTCTCCACCAAATAAGATCTGGAAGCCATGTAGAGGTCAGAAATGCAGAGACTTTCTGGTAAAACCTGGATGTTCCCTGGAGATGTTCTGCAGTCTGCAAAGAGCCAGTGGTTAAAAAGCTTTGGTGATGGTTTCAGAAACTCTGCCTGTACCTTGCACCTGCAGCAGCTCCTCCTCTGTCCATGGCCATCCCAGACTCCAGCTCCACACAGCTGCCCTCAGATTCTCCAAACCAACCCCTGGTGTGACACCCTGCACCTCCCAAACCCCCACACCCATGCTCATGCCATCCATCAGCTCATGAACCCTGCTCCAAAGCAGATCCTGCCACACAGATGGGAAGAAAAGGCCATAAACAGGGCCATAAACCAGTCCAATGCAATGAGATATTAACTTCCAAAGGCTTTCCTAGGGATATAAATGGAAACAGTTGTTAGAGCCTTGTCCCTGGAAGTGTTGAATGCCAGGGTGCAGAGAGCACTGAGCAATCTGGGCTAGTGGAAGCTGTCCCTGCCCATGTCAGAGGGTTGAAATTAGATTACCTTTAAGGTCTCTTCCAACCCAAACCATTCTGTGATTCTTTTAAGTCTGAGGCTAATATTAATACTGATACATTAATATTGAATACTGCACTGCTAAACTACAGTTTTCCATCATTTAACCTCCCCTCTAAGCCTCATTGTTCTTTAGGTTGATTCTTAATTAGTAGGACTTTCAGAGAACAAAACCAGTGACCTGAAGGAGACCTAATTAAATATTAATAGACTCAACAATTGTGCAGAACATCTCTCCACCAGTTACTCGAGGGAAGTAAAGGTCCTGCTCTGCCCTGGTACAGCCTCACCTTGGGTCTGGGGCAGTTGTGGGTGCCACAATATCAGAAGGATCTGAAGCTGCTGCAGAGTGTCCAAAGGAGGGACATGAGGATAGGGAAGGGTTTCAGGAGCAGCTGAGGCACTTGGATTGTTCAGCTAGAGAAGGAGACTCTGGGCAGAGCTCAGTGGGGGCTGCAGCTCCTCCCGAGGGGCAGCTCCGATCTCTGGGACAGGGACAGGACCAGGGAATGGCTGGAGCTGTGTCAGGCAGGCTCAGGCTGGATCTCAGGGAAAGGTTCTTCCCCCAGAGGTGCTGGCACCGCCCAGGCTCCCCAGGGAATGGGCACAGCCCCGAGGCTGCCAGAGCTCCAGGAGTGCTTGGACACTGCTCAGGCACAGGGTGGGGTTGTTGGGGGGTCTGTGCAGGGCCAGGGGTGGGACTGAATGATCCTTGGGGGTCCCCTCCCACTCAGAAAATTCCATCATTCTTTGATTATTGCACCTAAAAAGTGAAGCTCAAGGAGGAAAACCCCAAATCAAAGGGCAGAGACTGGGAGCTCCTCTGAGCCACCAGAGATTGAAGTGATGGAGGTGCACAGAGAGGAGCCTCAGAGCTCCAGACAGGGCCAGTGGGACAACTGGGAATGCCCGGGACATTCTTAGATAGCACAGGCTGTACAAATCTAATTCCCTTTAGACATGCCTGAAACTGCAGCCTGTCTATCAGCACACAGGGATTACAGGTGAGTGTTTCAGCATTTGTTCTGACGATAAGAAACCAAAACCAGGCAGGGATGTTGCAATCTGCCTCACTTCTAGCAGCTGTTTGGACAAGGACAGAAATAAAACCATCCTAAACTACTCCCCCTCCTCCCCCCCCAAAAAAAAAATTATAAAAATGAGAGGAAACACAGCAGAACCACTGGATATAGGAATAGATGCCATTCCAGCTGAATAAGCCAGAAGACTTTTTGATGTGCTAAGAACAGGGGCTTTTGTCTGGAGAAGCCACTATTATTATTCTAGATATAACTATTACACCTTGGGACAGAGAACTAGAATGTGATAAATAATAAAAGATACACAGATAACAGGGAAGTGGCCAGTAAATAAGAAATTGATGGCTTAGAGCCCCCTTTTGGGGCTGAAAATGGACTCTGGGTCCTACACATTAATATTAAAATATCATTTGTCATCATGGTTAACATTTACACATTGTCTTTTTTACATAATCCAAAAAAAGTAACTTAAGGTCTCCCTAAATTCTTATAGCAAACAGATGCAACAAAGGCACCTGGAAACCAAATCATCTTTTAAAGGTAAGCCCTGAAAAGTGTCTCTTTGTGCCCACAGGATACAACTGGAACCAGAACAAGTAAGTGTCCAAACAGGATTTTGTTTTTCAATTCAGCCACTGAAAACTTGCACATTGACAGGACAGTGATTGACTGAGGCCTGTAGTGTGAAGAAAAAAGTCCACATTTCCCTCCCCAGTCCCAGCCCAAGGGCAGGAACAGGGAGAGACTTGCTGTCATTTTCCTTCTCTGCTGGGGCTGACATCCCAACTTTTGTTTTTCCTCCCAGTTCTGATCTCTGCTGGGGAAAGCAGCAGTTCTACAAATGCCTCAGGAAAGAAAGATTGACCCAAGTCAGTGCCACCACAAAGGCAGAGCCTCTAATGAGGGAGAGGAAACCCAAGTTCTGCTTGGAAGAACTACCCCAACACCTGAAATGTTGTTGCTGTGCAATGGAACTGAGCTCAGAAGTTTTTAATGATGAGGATGGGGAGGCCCTGGCACAGGGTGTCCAGAGAAGCTGTGGCTGCCCCTGGAACCCTGGAAGTGTCCAAGGCCAGGTTGGACAGGGCTTGGAGCAGCCTGGGATAGTGGAAGGTGTCCTGGCTTCTTGCAGGGATTTGGACTGGATGGCCTTGAATGGCCCCTTCCAATCCAGACCACACTGTGATTCCATGACTGGAAAAACTGCAGTTTGTTCCACCAGGTTGTGATTTAACCCTTCCCAGCTCCAGCTGAACACTCAGGGCAGCCTAAGCCCACAGCTCCAAAAGTTCATTCAATTCTGTAACCCTGGGGACATATTTTGAGCATAATCAGTGCTCAGTAATTTTGGTGCTTTGGCCAAATCCTCAGCTGGAATCAGCAGAGAGCAGGGCAGGCTCTGTCCCTCCATTCACTTTGCTCCACAGAGGAAACACCTTGAATTCGGTTGCCTTGGGCAGGAACCAACACCAAGTCCTTGTCCAGCAGAGCCTGGTCTCATCAGCCTCTGCCCAGGGCTGCTCAATCACTGATGGAAAAGCTGCTCATTGTTTTGGGCAGGGTTATTTTGGTAGTGTTTTAATCATGACATTTGGTGCCAGCATCCATCATTTATTTTCAGGAGCACTGGAGCCACAGCTGTCAAACTCTAGGTTTTGTGATACAACATGGAAAATTCAATCTTTGCTGCTCCCAGGCAGCAGCTGCAAGTGAAGAACGTTTGCTGCAGCTGAGGAAGGGATGTTGAAGTGTGTTTCAAAAACATGTTCACACATCCTGTCCCATTTAGGCTCCCCACAGTGTGGCCAGCAGGTATAACACAGACACTCAGGGATGAAGCAGGCAAAAATAGAGTAGAAAATCCACTAGCAGCTCACTGAAACCACAAAAGATGCTTTGAGCCATCTGAGAGGAGCTCAGCAGCCTCAGCAGAGCACAGGGCAGAACCTGAAAGGTTCCTCAGCCACAGGACACTTATTCAAGCAAGTGGCTCTCAGAAGATCTGGGGGACACAGGGATTGCTGCTCCCCACATCCACCTGGCCATACTTCAGAGCAGGAGTCACCCACGCTGCTCAGGTAAAATAGGTATTTACAGCAGGCAAGAGTAGCAATACTACTTAAAAGCTGTCTCCAAAAAACTAAAAAAAAGAAATTTTTGTTTTTCTCCAAAAAAGATGCTCCAGCCTGTATGAAATCAGCTCTGTGAAAGACAGAACCAATAGAGCAGAACCCAGAGCTGTAATTTCACAGCTCTGCTGTGTTCAGGACAGGAGTTCATAATCATGTCTTACATCACATGTGCCACCTGCATGTGCTAAATTTCCAGCCTGTGTGCAAGATCTTCCAGTTTTATTGCAAAGCTCTGGGGCCCACCAGAACTGAGGCGACTGGCTCAGGTCCTGCTTCCAGACCTCAGCTCCTGGCAGTCAAATAAAAATGATTCCTCCTCCTGTGCCACACTCTTCACATGGTTAAAATAAAGGAGGAAACACCATAATGGATGCTAAAAGATGTGTCTCCTCCAAATACAGCTAAATTTCTGCAGTGTGAGGTTACAGCTAATGAGCAATTGAGAAAAAATGCTGCCACAGAGAGGTTTCTGGCCTGCACATAGATCCAGGCCTGGTGCTCAGTGCAGAGCAGTGGTGCCTGCACAACCACCAGGTGTAAATGCTGCTACTCACCCCTGACTCGTGGGTCTCAGGGCAGCTCTCTGAAGGTTCCTCTGGTGCCACCAGGCAGGCATAGAGGGCCAAGCCTTCCTCTCTCCAGGCCTGCTGCAGCCCCACCACCTCAAATGGAGCTTTGGGGCCATCCTTCCTCTTCACAGGAGGCACCTGGAAATTCATTGGAACACAATTCTATTTTTAGATGGACTGAAAAAAACCTTTACCTTGCTCTGTTGCTTTTGAGTAGAGCCCCACAATAACCCAGGGAGCACTCTGCTTTGATTAGTAGATTAGCTGTGGTTTAGCCAGTAGAAAAATCAATAAAGACCAAATTAAACAAGAATAACACATTGCTTTTGATAAGCCGTTGGATTTATTTTCTCAATCAGGACTTGCAAGCTCTGACTTCCACCACTTTGACTATGTGGAAGCAGGAATTCACATTATTTCTTGTCAAGGCCTGGAATGTTCCTGTCACAGCAGCACTGTGTGCCTTTATCAGTGACAGTGAGATCAACCCAATCTCAGCTCACAAATCCATCCAAAGGGATGATGACATTCCAAGGGGCTGCTGCAGGCTTCCCTAAGAAGCACCTTCACTAATAGCCCAAACCCCATCAATCCCCATCCTGTGAATCCCCTTTTAGATGGGCTGAGGTGATTTATTTTCCACTGATTTTTTTAATGCACATATGTGTGGGAGGCAAACATTCTATTTCCCAGTTTATAGATCTGATTTAAACCAAAAAGGGTAAAAAGTGACTTCTGCAACCCCAAGACATAAATTATTATTGTGAATGTCAGTTTAGATCCAGGGAGAAGGTTTTAGTAGGACAGATTCTGCCTTGGCTCTTTAGGTTGCTCAAAGTTAGATGAAACATAACCCACTTTAACTTGCAGAATACATGAAAATCTTGATTATAAATTAGAAAAGAGAGAGAAGAGACGCTTGAAACTGGGATGCTGCAAAATGTCCAGGGCAGCTGGTGAAAAGGGGCAGAAAACTCTGGGAGAGCCAGACACAGGGAATCAGCAAAGCCAGAAGAAAGGAAAAGCAGAGGTACCTGATCCAGAACATGCTCTGGATGGAGAGAAAAACAAGTCAGAGCTACAGCACTGTAATTCCCTCCCAGGGCTCTGGTGGATGCAGAAACTCCAAGTCTTGTTCTCCTGCTTTATATTATCACCAATCTCTAGGTGTATTATCAGCTCTATTTACTGCACATATAGCTCCAAACCATTTACAGACAGATAAAGGCCTTTAAAAACATGTTTTCAACACAGGGCCAGGCTGGATTTTGAAACTACTGCACAGCTCAGCTGGATCACTCAAAACACCAGCACCAAGTTTTCCACTGCTTTGAATACTGGATTCCCATGGGGAATTCTGCACCATCCAGAGGATCACTGCTCCCAGCTGGCAGCATCCAGCACATCTCCAATGGACTCAGTAAGGATATGCTGATTTACACACGCCAGCCAACAGAATTGCATGGATTACCAGATAAGAATTTGTTCTAAAAATGCCTCAACATTTCCAATTCTTTCTATGAAAGAAATGCAAACTTCTTCATTGCTATCCAACAGCCATTTCAGATGTTGAATATTATTATTATGTTGAATAAATTGGTGGATTTTACCCCAGTTTTCTTGGGCACAAAGTCCATCTGAACATCTGATCCTACACTCAGCAGAGTGACACAGCCCTTTCAGGCTCGGAGAGAACTGCTACAAGTCAGAGCTCAGGTGTTTGTTTGGTTTTTTTTTAATGGGAATAACAGAGGGGAAGAGAGCTCACACTGCAGCTGGTCACAAGCTAACGAGTCTGAATGGAAAATTCAGGATCCAGGGCTGTTCCAGTGGCAATTTTCATCAGCACTGAACTAACACTAAAGAATGTTAGCAATGTTTTAATGCAAGCATGAACATCATTAACAATTAATTGTGTTTAAGTGGAGTATAAGTGATTTAAAAGCCTGGCTGCTCAGGGTGAAATCTACCTTGACTGTGTGGATCAGTATTGGTATCCCAGAGTCTTTCCCAGGAAAAAGAACAAGGCCGCTGAGCAAGGTGGAAAGGAAAAATATACATAGGGGGAGAAAAATACACTGTTTTCCCTAGGGAGTAAAGGGTAATATGGACGGGAAGGAGAGAGGATAGGGTGGTTTCTTTAGAGACGAAAAACATGTGAACCAAAGAACAATGAAGGCAGCCCCTCACTTGTTCACAGACCTCTTGACTATCAGGAAGGGTCTGATCTTATCTAGAACAAGTGGTGAAAATCTGTGTGCATTGCCAAAGACAAAGCCTAACACCCAGCAGTCACTTTCAACAACTGAAAATCTGGCACAACAATTTTTCACTCCCTCATAAACTACAGACACAACGCAGCTCCACTGACTCCGCAGAGACTTTTATTTACAGACTCTGAGGTGAATTAGAACATAATTTCCACTTTGTTCAGCCACTGTTTTGTAGCTGTTGGAGGGGGAAAAAAGGAGATTTCAAAAGTGATTGTATATTAATTGCAGGCCAAACAGAGCCCTCATCACCCAGAGCCTTTTGTGCCAGGTCACTGCACTCACCAGGGACAGCAGCCATGCCACGAGGGCCTGGTAGATGTTGGCTGCTCCCAGCACCTTGTCAGGCAGCTGCCCCTCACACTGATCTGTGGCCACTTGGCCACAGCTTGCCAGCCAAATGGTCATCAGCAGCACCTCCTTTTTCACTCTGTGGGATCCAGGCAATGTGTCAATAGCTGGCAAAAAAGAGGCTTCCTGTCAAAAAAAAAAAAAGATAGTATGAAAATGCAAGTCACTTGGATTACTGGAAGTGTATTCATCATCAGGAATTAATTACATTCACTGCCATCACAGGAGGGGCATTTAACACCCAGAGAGCATTTATCAAAGAAGGAGAATGAGCCATAAAAGCCAGGTTCTTCCTGCTGAAGTGAAGTGACACCTGCCTGAGCACTGCAGGTTTTCTTGGACAGCTGTCACCTGGGTCCTCATTTAGTCACACACTGCCTGGTGAATGGAAGGTTACACAGTCACAGCTGGAAAAATGTGATTGAATTTATTCTGTATGCAAGACTCAGTGTTTGGGGGTTTTTTTTAATCACTGAAAAGCCTTCAAATAAGCCAGATAGTGTGAAAGCTCATTATTTTCTGCTTCACCTAACATACCTCATTTCAGAGCTTCCTGTCAAGTTTCCTTTCTTTACTTCCTTTCTTTACTTCAGCACTGATAGTTGGTTATTTAGGATGTAAATTCCCTCTCCTTTAAGAGAACTGTTCAAGACACAGCTTCAAGCTTGAACTGTGGTACTTACAGCTTCTTTTCCTTCCATAGATGCAGCAGCTGCAGCTGTAATTATTGGCTGGTTTGTTCTTCCTATCAGTATTCAACTTGTTGCCCCTGACGTGTCTTTAGTAAATTAACCAGCAAGTCCCTAAAATCCCAAAGATTCTCCAGTACTGCTCCTCAATAGTTACAATCACAGAATCATGGAAGGGTTTGGCTTGGAAGGGGTTTTCAAACTCATCTTCTTCCACAACTTCTACTGGACCAGGCTCCAAGCCCCATCCAACCTGGCCTCATGTTTTCAATTGATCCATGTAGGCCATGATGAGGATTTCTGCCTATACCTCTATAATGAATGAACCTTAATTTAAGTTACCTGAATTTACTCTGAAAGCAAAGTAAGCTAAATCCAATTACAGCCACTTTAATTCTGAATTAAAACGTCCAAAAAAGTGTTTCATGACTAATCCACTTGACAAGTTAATGTAGCTTGACTGTTGTGCTGGTCCTCAAAACAGACAACTTCTTAAAATGGTTTAATAAAAAATAAAACTAAAACAGCTCTACTGTGTCACCCAGTGTTTTGGTAAAACAGCCATGCAAATGTGTCTGAGGCTGCAGAATATTTGTATTTATTAATGTTACTGTAGTCCTGGGATGCCAACAGAATTCCCCAGGACTATGACCCCTCCACTGAAATCTCCTGAGGAAGAGACCTTGGGAGAAACTCTGGGACCATGAGGGAGAAGTGACCTCCTCCCATATCCTGTGCTGGGAGAAAGGATTCTTCCTTCCTCCCTCAACAAGGGTGTGGGGATCAATGAGAGGAGGTAATTTAAGAGCTAATGACACAAACAGTATCTCCAACTGTTTCAGCAGGAAATCTCCAACTATTCCAAACTTCCTTGGCCCAGCAGCAGGGGAAGGCTCAGTGGGTTTTCTGACCAAAGTCAGGTAAGTTTACTTATTAAGTTTCTTTCTGACTGAAGTTTTGGTGAAGGTTGGACCTTCCCTCTCCTCCCTCTGCCAGCCTCCTCACCCCAACCAAGAATGTAAGTGTAGAACTTGAATAACTTCTGAAATATTAAGACTAATGAACAAAAAAAAATGAGCTAATCCAGTTTAATTCTGGGCAAGAACAGCTGAAGATACAACTGCTGCTTTCTGGGTATGGCTTCCCACAGCACTGCCCAGTCTACCCCAGTGTGCAGAGGAGAGTTCAATTTGCCCATGTTACACTGGCTTTTATTTGTGACAGTATTAGGTTATAAAAAGCCTAAAATTACTCAAATGCTGGGCTATTTTTGGTTGCTCTGGCTGGAATTGTGCTGTCACTCAGAGACAGGCTTGCAGCTGATTGCAGTCAAGTGCCAACAATTACCAAAGAGTAAATAAGACAAAATTTCTTCTTCCCAGATTCTTGCTATTTTGTTTTGCAATTACACTTCATGTCATTACAAGTTCCAGCCCCTCAGTTTCCCAACCACCTTCCATCCCCAGCTCTGGATGTTTTTCCTCCACTCTCACAGAACTACAGTGCAAGGAGGACCAGCAGCCACAGTGAGCAGCCAAGCAGTGACCTCTGCCCAAATCCACCCCACAGGGAAATGAGGAAAAAGGGCTTTAAGGTCTCCTCCAACCCAAACCAATCTGCGATTCCATGATAATCCCAAAGGAAACTACTATCCATTAAAAACTAATTTTAAAAAGTGGCACTTTACCTCCATATTATTATTTCACACCAGAGCTGTTTATGATGACCAAGGCCTGGTAGGCACAAGATTGCCAGCCAAGATTAACATAATTTTATTTCTAACAAAATAGCTCAGAGTGGTTAAATGATGCTTTTTAAAAGAGTAGTTAGCATTACTCTTCCTACACATCCAGGTTAGATTGGACAAAGAGTTTCAAAGACTGGGAAATATTAATGTGAAAGCTGTGAGAGGCTAGAATGGTCAAGGAGAAGTTTAGGAGCCAGGCAACAACTTCACAGAGATTTCCCAGCAGAATTAACTCATCCAGTTTGAGAAGTTGCCCCAGTAGCAGGACAGGCCAAGGAAAAAGAATTTTTTTATTTTAATGGATATAGTCTTTCCTTTTCAGGTAAATAAAACTTCAAAATTTCCCTCCCAGCACTTTTTCCAACACTAACATGGAAGTAAGGCAGCATGTTCCATCCAAATAACCCTCCCTACCCCACTGGACAGATTCTGCAGCAGCAACAGCTCCTTCCAAACACCCTCTGCATAGAAAAGGAAGAGAGGTTAAACCCACACAGTCTCCTCCTTCACCTCAGAGGGGTGAGTGAGGGGGAAGGGGAGGAATAGGAAGACTGCCACTCATTGGTTGGAGGTTTAATCAAAATAATTGTTTTCAGCCCTGTCTAAATTTATCCTCCCATGTCATCTGTACCCTAGCTCGGATCCCAGATTTAAGAGGCAATCCCTGATGAATGGCAAATTACTGACTGCAGAACTCTTTTGCCAAATGATGCATCTGCTGTGGGTTTGTAAATGTGAGCTGATTTCTAAGTGCTGGAGCAGCTCGAGCTAATTTCTGTAATGAACCTTCCCCTCTCATTCCACAGCTGCTCTGGTATTCCATGTTCCTGCTCTGCCATGGACAGAGCTCGTGGTACAAGACATAACCATGATGATTGTGTGGTTTTATCCCTATTTGCCACACAGTCACGTGGGAAATGTAGGATTTTTAGGACACATTTAACAATTCTGGCCATCTAAGGCAAAGCAGATTATCACTATTCTATGGCTTCTAAAAATTCTTGCATTAGATGAAGACATATTGGAAATGTCAAGTGTTTGTTCATTTTCATTCTGTGGGGAAGGAAAAATTATGACAATGCCATCTGTTAGATGGTTTGAAACTCCACATTAAAGTGTGGAATAACCATTCAAAAAACTGCTTTATCACTGCAAAGTGAGAGCAACGAGTGAGAATGAGGAGAGGAGGAACTGCAGTTCCTGCTTGCAACTGGCAGAACACTCTGGAATTAGGAAGTTGACTTTTCTTGACAAAAAGGAGAGTACAATGAATGTTTAATGGTCTTTCTGTAAATGCATTTCTGTACCAGAGTCACTCTGTGGCACCACTGCCTTTCTGAGCATCATGCTGAGGTTATGGATCTGAAAAACATGATGGGGCAAGATGGTATTGAAATTTCTGATGTGGATGAGCCTCAGATTGCCCAAATGGAGGAATTATGATGCTCCAAAGCAGATAACTCTGCCAAGGGAGATTGCAGGGATTCAGGGAGCTGTGTAATGGAGCATTATTTGCTCTGATCTCCATAGTTTTCAATTCAGGGCACTCCAGATCACAGGAGTGTAAGTTAAAAATATAATAATAAAGAAAATGTCTTTGCTGAATGTTTTCTTGCTCTGGACAATTATTCTTAGTCTTGGGTATGAAAACTAAAACCTCTTAACTGCACTAAGGAATTCTCAGCTGCTCATCTATCAAAGATGGGGATAAACCCTCTTCCATGGCATGCAAGGATCTGGTTCATACAATTTGTTAGCAGAGAGATGCTGTGGATCTCACAGCATCAAAATATTTTTGGTCCAAATTCAACAAGTTAAAAAAACCATTAAAATAACTGGCAACAAACAGATTTTTTTTCTACATATAGTTCTTCTTTATTTTTTTGAAGTGGAAAAATTTACTGAAAAATACTTAGCTCAGGTAAACACTGACCTGAGAAGTGCATTAAAATTTAAACCAAAGCAACACTGAGTCTTATTTGAGTTTGTTTGCTTTCTGAGACATAATCATTAAAAATGAGAAGTGCCTTTTCCATGATTGGTGTTTACACTCCAGTAACACTTGGAGAGGCTCAGAAGGATTCCCAGCCTCATTGTGCTGGTGTTCTGAGCACACGTAACAAAAAGTCCCTCCTCTAATGAGTTTGTACTCCTGGTTAATGAGAAGCAGCTGAAATGAGTAAAGGAAGTTTAATTACTTCCACATTTCATGTGAGCACTAAACTGGGAATTGGGAACTTGTGCCTCAGTCCTGGCTCTGGAATGAAGTATTTCTCTGTGGAACTGTAAAGTGAGGATAATATTTCCTTATCCTAGTCCCTGTCTAGCTGGATTAATTATCAAGACTCTGTAAAGTGCTCTGAAGAGTGTTAAGATTATCAACAAACTTTGAAAATTAACCTTTGTTCCCTCTCCTGCTGCTGGAAGTGTTGTGAACTCTCAGCCCCTTCAGCATGATCTTACCTGCATCTTCCACAACTTGTTCTTTAAAGGATTCCAACCTGCCTCACACAAAAAATGTCCCTCCCAAGGAAGGGAATTGCATGTGGTTGCTTGGAAATGCTGGTACAGGGCATGGAATTGGTCCTCAGCCATCTGAAATCTAGGCTGGCATTTGCTACATGCGCCAAGCTGGGTTTAAATCCTACAGAAATGGCTCTGCTTGGATACTCCAGGAGATTCCCAGGGGGTTGGAACAAGATCACCTTTAAGGTACCTTCTAACCCAAACCATTCGGGGTTGGTTCTATGAGTCACTGTACATTTATCAACTTGGGGAAAGCCTTGTTTTTTCTTCCCATCTATTTATATTTTTCATGTATTTCCCCTGATACTCAGGAAATCCCTGAAGAAATAAAGGGTCTGGGGGAGGAAACTTTGCTCAGCTGCTTTATCAGAAGTTTTAGCAGAGCTTAAGAGGCTTGTTTTACAGACTGTCAGCTTCCAATTAAAATGAATTGTAGCCAGTTTGTTACAGGCTCTGTGCTCTTCCTTCCAACTATAAAACACCCTCCAGACAACCTTTCAGACCCTTGAATTTGGGGCTTTGTGATCCTGAGAATTGCTAAGTGCTTACAGTGTTCCCTGAAGCTGGTGGGAACTCCAGGTGCTTGGCACAGAGCTGGGTAGAGCTCAGTGTTTGCAAAATAAAAATAACTGCACGATTCTTTCACTCCCTAATCTCGGATAAAGCCCTGAATTCCATTCCCTGCCACTGAGAATAATGCCCCATAATGAGTATTTGTGGAATAATGTGTTTACAAGTTGTGACCAAGCTTATCCCCCTGTGTGCTGAGATTTGGAATACCAGCCCAGCCTAAGTCTGTGCTGAACAAGAAGGCATGAGGAAAACCAGGAGTGCAGTTTAAATCCTCCAGTTCCTTTAGCAGACAAGCCTGTACATCTCCTTGGAAAAACAGAGGGGCAGGTTCAACTTCCTTTCATCTACAAATAGCATCAGTGATCACAGCCTTGAGGTAAGGCCAGGAGTTGGGAATTCTATTTTGATTCCAAGAGAGAGAATCATAGCAGAAAGTGTTTGTTTCTCTGTGTAATTAAATGCGACTGGCACTTGTTCAGAGCCACTGCAAAGCCAGGGCAGCTCTTCCTACTGCCAGCACAGGGCCTGGCATGGAGCTGGACCTGAGGAGACAAAAGGCCTAGAGATGGTTTTGTGTCCTCCTGCCCTCACTGAGATGAGAAATAGAATTTGGCTCATGGGCATTTTACATTATTGTCTTCAAGTTTAATGTGAACATCCTGCTAATATGAATGGAGGAATATTCAGGACCTCTACTGGCAGCAGGTTCATGCATGCAATCCTGGAAACTCTCCTCTTTTTCCTTGTATTAACCTTTCCCTCAAGCAACAGCAACAAATGTTCCCATCTGTCAAACTCAGGCAGGAGTGTATTGAGGAATAAGCCTAAACTCATTTTAATCACTTCCAAGATATGCTGAGGAATATAAAGGACTAAATATTTCCCATTATCCTGGGGCCTTTTCAAACTGCAGTCAGAGAAACAGAACTGCAAGATCTCTTTGCTTTGTAAAGCCCTGATTCTTCAATTCTTTCCACAGATGGAAAAAGCACCAATGTGGGAGCCCCTGGGAACCATCAGAGTGGCTCTCCAGGCTTACATGGAAGATTCTCCATGGCTTTTTGTTGACCCTGTTGCATTCAGTACAGGTGAATTTCCAGGTTCTGAGCATCTCTACAGCAATTTGGTTGGAAAACCTCTTAAAGCAGTCAGAGGCTATGAAAGCAGCTTTCCTATGTGGCTCTTGGACCTGCTCTGGTGGTGTGAGCAGAACTGGGGAGAGGAGCCATGAGGATGGGAAGTACAGCCCACCCTAAGAGTACCTGGGCACTTCCATAACATTCCTGACTCTGGGAACATGGAGAGCAAACTCCTCCTGTGTGGAGGGACATATTTATAACACAGAGGCCTAGGCTCTCTGCCTGCCTATTCAGGCAAATCCTTAGGTCAGATCCTGTCATCCTGAGCCTCAGCTCCTGGGATTTGTGCCTGCAGCCAGGGACAGCAGGAAGCAGCTTCTCCACCAAAGCGCTGTGCCAGCAAATCCCCCCGTTTGCTTTCCCTGGCACCATGTGGGAGATGAAGAGGAGGCCAGAAACACAGGCCCTGTGCCAGCTGCCAGCCACCCATGCTAGGAAAACATTTCCTTGGGATCTTCCATCTATTCCAAATGCTGTGTGCTGGGCTGGTGGCACAAACAGGAATCTTGGCCTTATGTCTCTGTGTGCTAAGTTTAACTCCGTCTCTAATTGCCTAAGTTTATTTTTAAGCTTTTCTTGAGTCGAGGCAGAGAGTTCATTAAGTACAAGAGATTTTAATCTTGTTTCAGGAACTCATTAAATGCCTGGCAGGGGGAAAAAATAGGAGGAATTCAGGGGCCATCTGGTGGCTGTTGGGCACAGCACTGCTGGCCACAACCTTGGCATCAGCCCAACAGGGAGAGTACCTAGAGCCAAGCAAAACCCAAACTCAGCTCTGGTGTCTGAAAAAAAATAGTGTAGGAAACATTCAGTGATTTTTACAATTAATGTGTTTTTTTTAATCTATATTAAAATAACAGGGCTAAATGCTGTTATAATTACATTCACACAGATGCAGTTGCTTTGGTCTAGTGTTAATGAAAACATTTGATCACAGGTGATTTGTACTACTAGGATCACCTTTGCAGTTATACAGATAATAGAAAAATTCAGCTTCTGCATCACAAAATTGTTAAAATCATAAAAAGATTTTATAGGTTTCCTCAGCTTCTCCAAATAGATGTACTGCACCATATTTTGAGGGAGAAATTGGCATTTCTGTAAGGAAATGGCACAAAACCTATTCCTTCATGAGTGGTTGATCAGGCCTTTGTCCATTCTTTAAATGGAGACATTAATTTGACTTCCTTACAGCCCTTTTCCTTTATGCATTTTCCACCCAGCAATAAAAGTGGTGTATTTTTAAATAGTGCTGAGGCCATCACCTCAGTGCAGCCATGTGAGCAGCTCCAGTGGAGCTGGGGAAATGTCCAAGTGCCCTGGTCCAGAAGATGAAGTGCTGGGTTGGGATCCCAGGATCCACAACGTCCTTGAACAACCCAGAGATGGAAGAAAAGGGCAATTTCCAATGTTGATGTCAGCACCATTGCCTTAAAAAGATCAAAACACCCATGGAACAGCAATGGCAATAACAGGCACCTACTTAAGGAAGACAGGTAAAGAATCAAAAGCATTTCACTGACAATTTGCAGATCAAGGCACCTCCGACTTAAAAATAACTTCTGGGGCCAGTAACTGAACTAAAAATACTTGTACAAGTTTTGGAAACCAATCCCTACTTTCAGGCAGACCGTGCTGATGCAGGGTAACTGTCCCAGCAGCAGAATGTACAGCACTTCAGCACCACTCTAGATGGTAAATATGGATTGTGTCAGAGATTTTCCCCTGAAGAAATATCAGATCAAAGAGGGAACAAGGCCATCAAAGGGCAGGGAAGGATTTGACCATAATATATTGGTAATTTTGTGGCAATGCAAGTAGAACCTCTTGTGGTTGAGCATTCTCCCTGACACCAGGGAGCTGAGTCAACAGCACGTTAACATACAGAACCTGCTGATTTTGACAAACAGGTGATGGAGCCTGTGTTTACAAGATGGAAAGGAAAGTACCCACATCATCTATTTGTTAAGCTAGAATGAATCTGTTGTGCCTGGATGTTTTTGTTTTGTAAGGCAGCTGTAACGCTAAGCTGCAAGGAGATGAGGATCATGGTAATATAATTACTAAGACAAGGTTAGCCCAAGTGATTGTGAATGCCAAGAAAAATGAGGTGCCTCAGTATGAGTCAACACATTCATTTCCCAACCACTCTGGCTGTGTAAGGGAGATAAAACTGTATTTATGAGGGGCTGGTTACAAGGTGGCTCCTAATAGCTCTCCAACAACATTATCTTGTTCTGCAATATCATGATAAAGCAATAAATGGAGAATCAAGCTGAAGCCCTGCTGAAAACAACTACTTTGTCCCAATAATAAAAGAGATGAGTACAAGCTAAATTCCAGTTGTTCTGTGTTAAATGAATTCCAGGTCTGGATGGGCCATGCAGGGGTTTGGCTGCAGTGTTCAAAGCCAGGTCTGACACAAGCTCAGGTGTTTCACTTCAGATGGGGCTGCTGGGAAAGGAGCTCTGTGAAGCTGCTTTTTCAGCAGAGACATTTCCCTTGGTCCTGGACAAGCTGCAGAGCAGCTCTACCTCTGCCTGCCCTCAGCTCCCTCACCTGCACTGCCCCTGCACTGACTGCTCTGACTTTGTGGCTCCAGCTCAGCCCTGTCCCATCACTCCAGACTCCCTGGATGATCACTGGTGTGCCCCTGGGTCCTGTCCCTGCTTTAGCTTTCTGCCCTTCATCTTGGACCTTCCTCATTCCCACACATTTGCCAACTGGCAGTGGAGCTGCTCTGCTGCTCCCTTGGGACTCTGGCACTGCCCTCCCTGCTGGCAAGGACTGCCCTGCCTACCTTGCTCTCACCTGCACGTCCTCCTTTGTCTTCCCCAAAAGCTCCCCATTGCCAGAGGGCAGGGTTAGATGAGATACTGGGGAGAAATTGCTCCCTGTGAGGGTGGGGAGGCCCTGGCAAAGGGTGCCCCTAGATCCCTGGAAGCACCCAAGGCCAGGTTGGGATAGTGGAAGTTGTGCCTGGCCATGGCAGGGGGTGGGACAGGATGGGATTTAAGGTCCCTTCCAAGTCTGGGATCCTGTGATATCCTTAGAATAACCTGCTTGTGCTGCTCCTAACATAAAACTCAGCTCTAAGTCTGGCAAAAGTTACCACCACTATCTGGATCCCACCTAATGGGAACAGGACAGGAAAACAACATCAGCACTAAGTTACTTATCATAATAAGCAAGATGAATGAAGTGACAGATCAAACCCATTTCATTTTACATCCTCCATTTAACTGCTTTACATCCTGTGAGCATTCCTTCTTCTCCCTCATCAATAACACTGCTCAAATAATGAAACAAACCCTGTGTTGTTTCTCTAAACCACTGATTCATCCTGACCCTACAGCAAGGATCACAGCACCACTCTGCTGGCTTTCACAGAACTCTAGGTGCTTCATCAGTTCTGAACCAGATCCAAAGGTTAAAATGTGGTTAGGGGGCCCAATTTCAGAAGAGATCAACTCATGCCTGTCTTAAATTTCACCAAAAATTTGGGTGGTGCAGAGAAGGGAAAAAAACGAAAACAAAACCAAAATATAGTATTAAAAAACCTCAGGTTCTTCCCTGCCTTTTTTTAAAAACTAAGAGGTGAGCCAGATTGCCCAGGTATTCAGACACCTACAGACATGGACCTGACAGGCAGAATTCTTAGCAAGAATCCAGATTTCCCAGGGAATTGGCACCTGCATGTCTCAAAAATCCACTGGATCTCAGCCCCTCCTTCAGCAGCTGAAGTGCCCCTGGAAGTAATTTCTCAGTCTCTCAAGTTACCTCTTCCCAACCCTGACTCTCAGAGTGAAGCTGAGGACAGAGTTTGACTGCACTGGGTTAAGAGAAAGGAGACAGCCCATTAAATCTGCTTTTACATTTTAGACAAGAACTCTAATGTAACTCTAATGCAGCTTTTTAAATTTCCTTTGCCAGTCTTTCCCAGCACCTCAACTACAGTAATTGCAGAGTTTCTAAACTTTCCCTCTGATTATTATTCAATTCAATTATTTATGTACATTATAAATGGTCAGAGGAATTCTGGAAATTGTGACAAGTGTTCCAGATCTGAACATCTATCACTGCCAAAACAAAGGACTTAAAAAACAAATTTGCAAGTGTGCTACTCTGTCAAGCACTGAGGCTTGTCCTTTGAATATATTTGTTTATATATAGATATTAGATATTTTCAATGAGACATAGCTGCCAAATTATAGGGGCTTTTAGTTTTAAATGTCAAAACAGTCAAGTTTTCCTGTCTGTGTTCATAAAAAAAGAAAGAAAAGAAAACCCTGTTCAAACTCAAAGGAAAAAAATGCTGCTATCAAAGCAGATTTCAAATAACCTTACAAAGGACTGTTGTATTTGATAGATGATGTTGATACATTTTTAGTCTTAATTTTAATAATTAATATTTCTGAATAAGAACTAAGAGCAGAGTTGCCCAGACAACATGGTTATTATGGGTTGTGCTGATTTGCTTTTACCATCAGTGCCTTGGGAGGTCAGGCAGGTTCCCCTGGAGCAGGCTGACACTTAGTTTAGATCATGGAATGGTTGGGTGGGAAGGACCATAAAAATCACCTCATCCCACCCCCTGCCATGGGCAGGGACACCTTCCACTATCCCAGGCTGCTCCAGCCTGGCCTTGGACATTTCCAGGGATCCAGGGGCAGCCACAGCTTCTCTGGCCACCCTGGGTCAGGGCCTACCCACCCTCACAGGGAAGAATTTGTCCCCAAAATCCCACCTTAATCCTGCCCTCTGCTGGGTTAAACCCGCTGTCCCTTGTCCTGTCACTGTGTAACAAGTCCCTCTCCCTCTTTCTGGGCACTGGGAGCAGTTTTCACAGGCAGCAGGAGCCTGGGCTGGTGAGAAATGCACCTGACCCTGCTGCCACGACTGGAACATCATCCCATCCCTTAGGGGAATATTTACAACTCCAGTTCCAGCACAGATCCATCCTGAGCTCTGCTCTAGACCAAGCACATCACCAAGCCCATCCTCATTTTACTGGCACCAGCACAGCAAATGTGGGAAATGACCAAACACAGAGTAATTCTGCATTGTGTGGTACATTGTCAGGAAGGAGCGAGCAAGGCCCACGTGGATTTCTGAGGAGCAAGTGAGTGTCTACATCTTAATAAGGGCTAACTGGAAGTGGGTGGTACCTGCCAGCAGCCAGGGAGGAGCAAATCCAAAGGATCCACAACCTTTACAATCCAAAGCAGAGCTCTGGGCACTGTGCTGTCCTTGTCAAAGCAGCCTGGCAGAGCAAAACTCAGCTGGGAGATTTTTAGTCCTTCACTCCTCCTCACTGACTAATCCAGTGCTAAAAAAAGTGAGCTTTCAAATCTCCACAACCACAGCAATCAATTTACAAAACAAACTCAAATGGTCCAGCCCCAGATCTGGGGCTGTGAAGTCTTTCAACTTTTGTACTGACAAAAGAGCTTTGTTACTGCCATTAGCCCAAATAAATCATTATGGTGGATTTGTGGTGATTCTGCAGTTTCTCATCTCCTCTGACCTTCTCACTTAGCCTTGTGTTCAGCAAAATCAGTGCATGGATGAAGCAGGACTGCTTGTCATAGGATCATGGAATGGCTTGGGTTGGGAGTGATCCTAAAGCTAATCTCATTCCAACCCCTCTGCTAAGGGCAGGGCCAGAGATAAATCCTCTGAGGAGCAACAACAGCCCTGTCCTCCAAGCCACAAGTAGGCTTTGGCTAAAATCAGGATCATCTCATACCCCCCTTAATCAGGAGTAAAACCTATTATTAAACCCACAATCCTCAAAAGTGAACTATAAAGCTGCTGAGGGCAGACAAGAAACAGAACTCAGTAGAGACAGCAAAAATATTTCACATTTTTAGGAAAAGTTATGAAAAATCATGTAGGAGACTTTGGCTGCTGTGAAGTAAATGACACTAAGGCCACTGCTTCCAGCAAGCCCTGACAGGTCAGAACTGGAGAGCAGCTGCTTGGGGAGCTCTCCCTCCATAGGAAAATGGGGAATTCTCCCTTAGTATGAGAGAAGAGCTGTAGGGCTGCTCCCCTCCTCAGCTAATGGTGCTCCACAACAAACAGATTTGAAACAATGCAATAAAAATGGCATTTTGCTCCCAGGGAGCCCCTGCCAGGCCCAGCCTACCCTGAGCCACTGACCATGTGGAACAGGAGCGGGGTGTTCTCTGCCATGGGCTGCTTCCCACACACCGAGCGCTGAGGCTGCCACTGCTCCAGCTGCTCCTGCAATCTGCATCTCCTCTGCCTCTCTTTCATCTCCTCTTCCTTTTGGGACAGCTCTCTTTCACTTCCTTCTTTCCTGAAAAATACACAGATTAAGCTTTTCACTTGGGAAAAAAAGCCCCTTGTTCATCGGGTTGCACTTCTTTTTCTCCTCGTATTTACAATACATACTTGAGCGGGAATCATGACATGAAAGACTAAAATACATTTGAAAAGCAATTCTGGTGTTTGTGTGGGGACACAAGAACTTGTCAGTGGATGAAATCTCTCTAGGAAGGAAAAAAACCTCAAAGAAAAGGAGCAGAGATCAAATTTCGGTAAGTGGTGATTATCTATCTGGAGATCAAAACTCCTTTAAGCAGAGATGTGTTTGTGATGTGTCACTCCCCATCCCCACACCAAGATTCCCAGTCTAGACCCATTTCCTTTCCTATCTGCTATAGGATATGACAGAGATAAAGTTCCCCTGACCCCAAGACCTCTCATCTTTCTACATCTGGATGTCTGCAGAAAGATTTCATCTGCCATTTCCATAGCAAACACAAAGTTCAATTTGAATTCTTCCAGCCCCAGGTGCCCCAGTAATAATTAGAATAGCAAGAAAGAAAACTGAAATCAGTTAAAATCACTGATTTATCACTCAGAGACAGTAAATAACCCACATTCTTGCCTGGCCATGGGCTGCCATCTCAGGCTAACAGGTAATCAACATGAAGTTTAGTATTCCTGATGGAAGCAATGAGCTTAATGTCAGGAATTCCAGAGGGGAAAAACCCTGCAACCAACCACCTGCCATTTAAAGCAGGTAGACAGGAGCTGAGGTGTCTAAGTGGCAGGGCAGGCAAGTGTTTAAGTCTGACACAATAATAGTCTCCAGAGCAGGCAGATCCTGATTCTTTCCAGGGCTCATAAGTCAAAGTCAGAATGTTAAATTTCACTCTGAAAATAGCAGGATATAACCTTTGAAAAGGCAACATAATGGAGCTCTCCCAAACAGTTGGGCAGATGCACAAGGCAACCACCTGATTTCACTTTGAAATTAGACCTTCTACAGAATACACTGCATCTAACTAAGCCCAGGGAGGCAGAGGCCCAAATAACTCTGCAATTTCCTCAATTGATATAATTCTTATTTCTATTTGTTAAAGCTTTCCAAGATATTCCTGTGGCATTCCTCAAGGGTGTACTTTGTAATTCCAAGATCTTGCACTTTTCTTGTTGGCAAAGAGTCAGAATTCCTTTGTTTGGAAGAAAAAAATTACAAGGGGAGACTGATACACCTTCCAGTTTCTAAGAGGTGTTTTAAACTGAGACACAGAATAAACAATTTTCCACCCCTTCTGGGAACACAACAAAAATAAGCTTAAATTGGAGAGGGGATAATTTGAATTAGACTTAATGAAAAGCTTTACAACTCTAAGGATAATTAAACAGCACAATCTACTACCTGGGAGGCAAGGAATCCTCACCATTGAGGATTTCAAGACCAAGTTCTGTAAAGATCTGCCAGGAGATATTAGATTTTACCTCACTCTTTATTGGCACAGGGAGACTGACCCTTCCAGACCTATTTTCTAGGAAGCTGTGCTTAGGAAATCTCAGTGCTGTTGCTCCTAAAGGAGATCAATAATGTGTTATCCTTCTCTTCTGCAGAATAAAAGCTAAAGAAAAAGGCTCAATTTCCAATGTCAGAAGTGCCACAGCTCATCTAATGCCAGGCCCCACTGAGGCTGCCTCTAAACCTTCTAGCAGTTGCTGCCAGGATTGTTGCTCTTTCCAAGTAACAAAACCAGACACCCTCTTGCTCCAACTCACAGTCCAGGGAAGCATTTCCTTTAATCCTGGACAATTAGAGAAGCCACATCCAAGCCCACTGATTACTTTTCCTATGGGATACCTTGGCAATTCTGCTGTAATTAGAGGACACTCTGGAGCATTTCCTGCATTTTGAATCTTCTCAGCTTCTGTTTTGTTTTCTTTCTCTGTGTCAGCTCCATTGCCCCCAGAGTTTGAAAAGGGGGGTCTTTCCTTGCCTGGTTCCAATCTCATCAGTTTCCTGGGAACCACCTCATTTGTCTCTTGCCTCACTTTACAAGATTGGTTTTGGCTTTTATTAGAGGAACCTCTGTCTTCCAGCCTTTCTGGATGCAGTTTCTCAGCTGGAACAGGGGCTTTATGAAGATGCTCCAAGGCCTCCTTACGGGCTGCTCGGAGTTGTTGCAGTAACAGGCTCTTCCCTGAGCAATTCCTCCTGCAAAGGAAATAAATACCTGATTTCATCAAGATAAAGCATTATAGGAATAAACTCAATCTCTGAGGAACTTCTCATACAATGAGAGCCTCAAAACAAGGACTGGGCATCTACAGGAAAAACTGGGAGTGTGCCAGCACTCAGGTGACACGAGCAGAGCCAGAACACAAAATTGATCTTCTTGGCAATTTATTTACCTCTTCTGCATTCAGGCACAACACAAAAACCTACCAGAAGAGCCCTGAACAAATGTATGGGTGGCATGTAAATCAGAGCCTATAGATTTTTGTCCCCTTTGGATACAGGGGGTGGAGTTCAAATGTTTGCAGATGAAAAGTCTTTCTAATAATTATTACAATGTTTGAATGTTTGGCTTAAATTTCCTCAATGACACTGCTAAACTGTCAGCAGGCACATTACTGTGGCAGTGGAATGTCCTGTCATGACATAATCTACAAACACAGAATAATAATTCCTGTTTAATAATTTTTTCCAGAAAAAAATGAAACTGGATAGATCCCTTGTGAATGACATCAGAACCCTGCCCTGCTGAGACCAAGAGGATTTCTTATTTACAACCAGAACTGAGCAGCATTTGCCAGGTATTACATTTGTGCATATTCTTTAGCAACATTAAGGTGAATCAAAATCCAAGCTCTGCTCTCCATCACTGCAGATTTACACTGATAGAACTGCTGAAGTGGTGTCAGTGCCAGGCAGAGCACTGTCCCAAGCATCCCCTTGTCCCTGCTTTTTACTGCTTTTGGATTGTTCTAAATTACATTGTTTGGGCTCTGTTCCTTTTCAAATCATCTCTTCTTCCAAATCATTAAAAGAAGTGTGAGTGGATGGCAGAACAAGACACATGCTCTGCTTGTCCCCTGCCCTGCTGTGGTTTAAACTTCCAGGCTGCAGAATTCCAAATGGAACCCAGAGCATGAGTGCAGGAAAATGGTTCAATTTGACACCTCTGCTTCACATTAGACAAATGTCCTATGACCTATGCATATGAATCCAGGAGTCTAGCAAGAAAAGGCTGACATCTGTTCCTGCTGAGGAATTAGTACTTTGAGATCCCACCCATCACACTCTCTTCCCTTTCCCCTCCAATCAAGGAGAACTGGGAGGGTCCCTGCCCATACAATGTAATCAATATTCTCTTTAAATCTCTGTCCATTCTAGCCTATTTTATAATTTCTAAAATCAAAGGCTTGTCTGAGTCAACTCCCTACAACATTTCTAAAGTTTGGTTCTGTATCCTGTCAAACACAGCTCCAGTGTCACTCACACAGGGCTGGAGAAAAACTGACATTTTCCAGCCCCCAGGGCACCTCTGGCTGTGTTTTGAGCTGTCCCAAGCAGCTGGACAGGTGCAAATATTGCCTCAAGGATCAACAACTCTCTAGCTTTGGTAGCTTTATCATGCAACAGGAAAAGAGTGACCTCCTGGGGCCAACACTGGAGCATTTCATTACTGGGTTTTTGGTTTTGGTTTTGGTTTGGTTTTTTTTTTTTGTTTCGTTGGGTTTTTTTGTTATGAAGACCAGGAATGAAAATATTTAGGCACACAAACTTTCACTCTGATCACTGTTAGGGCAATTTTTTTAGTTTCAGAAAAAACAAACGTATCACTTGAAACATAGTCTTGGTAAGAAATCTTACATTCTCCTTTCTACTTCATCCTTAATTGTCACAGTCTCTTCTTCTTCTTCAGAGGAGGAGCTGTCACTTGCACTGTGAAATAATCAGACTGTATTAATTAACCCTGTTCCAGTTGAGTGTTGGCTCTTGGTCATTTCTAGGATGCATATTTAGAAAATGAGGAAAAAGAGAGAGAGATTTCCAGGGAAGATCTCCCTGTCATGTGTTATGGAGAGTCCTTCACACTATTACTCTAACAAAAAGAAAATTCAAATATTCAAGTAACTAGACCAAAATGTTTACCTGTTTACTATCTAATAGCTGTTTATTAACTACAAAGTTTCTTCTTATGACAGAGGTGTGAAAGAACATTTTTAAAGTTACAATTCAGAAGTATGAGATTCAGAAATGTTTTAAGTTTCTCACTTTTTATTACTTATTTCTCACTCCCAATAAAGCCAGGATTTACCTCTGTTCCTCTTCAGGGTCTGTCACTGACTTTTGTGGCTCAGCATCTCTCAAATCTATGCACACAGTTGCAGGTTTTGGCAGGTCCTGGAAACTCATCCTGCTCATCCTCAAAGAACTTGGTTGGGATGACAGCAAGGGAACATCCCTACACACAGAAAACATCATCTCAGCATATCCTCTGCCTTATCCACCCAAGGAATCCTGCAGAGAGTGGGTTAGGATCAAAAGTGGACTGAGAAAGGAGCTTTGTGCTTGGCTACCACACAAATTCCAACTCTGCTTCTGCCTCCTATCAGAATTCAAGGATTCAGCGTCCCCCAGGAACACAGATCACAGGCAGGATGAAGAGGGATATTTAGTTCTCAAAATGTGACACCACCAAATTGTTCTGGGAACAAAGGCAGGCACCAGAGAGATCACAACTTTTAACACCTCAGTGTAAGAACAAGTTCCCCTTTCCTCTCTGCCTCTTCTGGCAATTCCATTTTATCTTCCCAGGCATACAAAGTACAAACCATCCTAGTGGCTCTCCCTGCTCTGGCAATAAGAGTTCCCCTTCACTTTTTCACTCATTATTTCCTCTGTGCTGCCACCATTGATGTTGTTCCCTCTGAACAGCCTGAAAATGCTCTTCCTTCACACAGAAGCCTCCAAGAAGCACTGACATCTCCGCTGATACACACAGAAAATCATCCTGTGTATTTTTGCTCAATTGAGGTACCAGTAAGAGAAAGTGGTACCCTAGATGACAAAAAAAATGTGAGCAGGATAATTGGCTTAGCCTCGTTTTCCTGCCTTTCCCATTTATCCCAAGTGTCTGGTAAGGTTTAGATAAAGGTTGATGGAGAATGCCAAGGTGTTTACCATGAAATGGAAATGAATGACTGAGTATTCAAACTCCAATATCAGCTTTCTGCACAGCTACAGAGAAAAAACCCTATTGAGGACCAGGGGTTCCCCAATAGCCATTCTAGCAGCCAGGATTAGCTGAGATATGTGACAGAAAAGGACCTACTCATTGTTCTGCTGTCCCTGGGAGGAGCAGAGCTTGGCTGGTGGCCTCCCACAGGGAGGGGACACTGCCCTGGACTGCCTGGCACACAGCTCTCCCAGCCTTCCCATGAGCACATCTTCAGATTTCCTCCTGAAGGACTCTGTGGAAGAGCAACAAAATAATCATCACTTGTGGTCTTCTGCCATGGAAGCACCCAATATTCCCCATGTTCACATTGTTCCCTTTCCTGGCAGCAGGGGAAGGATAAAGATAATTGTAACTGGCTTGTCTGGCCCCTGGCTGGCTTCAGGCTAAGAAACCTAGATGAAATCTTGAGGGAAGCTAATTAAACATGTTATAGAAGCATTTGAAAAACCCACTATGATTTCTACATTCAAAATTATGCTGCAGGGAATTACTTAAATACAGGAACCTGAATTTTATTTATTTTTATGCACTTTTAACTAGTGACATTACCATAATCTGCTGGGAAGAAAGCAACATCTGCACAAGCTTTATCTCCCTGCTGCTCCAGCTCCTCAAGATTCTTGTCTACATCCCATTTCTCAATATTCTGAAAGAAGACAAGAGAAATGTGATGGAAAGTTTACTCCCAAAAGACCACCCCTAGTTTCAGTGCCAGGTTGCTTTCAGCAATTCCTCAGGAAGTGCTGTAAGGAAAGGAATGCATTTATAACATCCCTTCAGACACTGCATCCTTCCAGCTGCTTCAGCTACTTCTGCTGAGGCTTTTTCTCTGAGAATAATGAACCCTTTTGATAAGGCTCAAAAAAATCACTGGAGACAGTGGAACAGATTTAAAAGTGGCCTGATACAAGGCCAAGCATGTGCATTCTGATCCTGAATAATATGAGAACTTCTCACTGCCACCCACTGTGGCTCTTCAGTTCTTTGAGATGAGCCCTTTCCTCCCCCTCCAGCTTCTAAGCAGGGTAAATTCCCATTGCTCTGGGTACAGTCAGTGTCAGATGACATCTCACAGCTGCTCACCCCACCCTGAAAAGAGGATCATTCATTTCCTTGCTTTAAATCCCTGGCTGAGAGCACACTCACCTGACTCAGGTACAAGAGGCTGCCATGAAAGTCTACATGCATTTAAACTACTCATTGCTTTCCACTCTGAACATTATTTGAAATTGAAGTTTTAATGAAAAGAATTCACACCCATGTGAAATATCATCACCAGAAATCAGAAGTGTTCATGAGTTTTATTGAAAGGAAGGGGGCTGTGAGTCGTGACAATGACACCACTGCCACAAACACACATTTAACACAACCACTCGTGGCCTTTAAAAAAGCAGAAGCAGCCTCCAAACTCAGCAGTTTCACCTTGTAAAACCTCCAGCATCTGCCCCTCTTGCTGGAGAGAAGGTTCTCCCTCTTTCCTGAGCAATGAATCTTCACACATATGTGAACCTTGATTAGATCTATTCTAACACTGCAGCAGTTGTTTCAAGTTCCAGAAGGTCCAGAAGAAAAGGAAGTGAAGGTTTGCACAACTCCATTTCTAATACAGAAAGGAACTTAATTTTTAAAAAACCAAAACATTTCAAATGAACAGATAGGAATCAAGAAGAAACTGTATATTAGATTTAGAAATTTAACACAAACTGAGGTGCCTGGCTGAGCTGGGGAGCAACAGCCCCCTTCCAAATGAAAGTGAGAACACACTGAGCCTGGTCTCAGAACTGACCCCAAGCACCAGACTTCAGCTCACTGAAGTCCTTGGTATCAAACAGGTTCTGAAAGGCAAATAGTGTCTCCTGAATTAACAGAGACTGAATTCTATGAGGTGAGCTGGGAATTACAACCAGACCCACGTGAAAAAGATTCCCTTCAGTGATGCAGCACAATTTAACTCACAGGCCAGAAGTGATTTGCCTGGACTGGAACAGCTCTAACATCAAAAAGTTCATTTCTGTGAATACATGAAAGGGGAAGGGAAGCATCTATACTCTGACCTGTGGAAGGCTTTGAACAGAAAGTTCAGGATCTGTTCTGTGCTGATTAAGTCCTAATGAACTTTAAAATCAATACAGGCAGATCTGTAAGTCAGTGTTGAAGAGAACTAACCCCCACTCTGGGCTACATCCCAGTTAACACTGAGCTGCCCATCCCACCTTCCTTAGGTGGGTGAGATTTAGGCCTTCAGGAACAACCCCAAACACCTCCTCACCCCCACAACTCCACTGGAAGGCCAGAAAACTCCCTGTTTTATATGCAAAGTCTGCCTGGGACCTGAAAAACTCTTTGCCTTCCCAGGGACAGAGGCTATGGTTGGCTTCCCTGAACACTTCATGGACCTTGCTGCTGATCCATGGCTTTTGCCATGGCTTGGACTTGCACTGACAGCCCTGGGACAGCTTTGGGTGCTTGTGTGTGGGACAGCCCTATGGTGTGTCAGAACTGGGCACTTCAGTTCCTCGCTGCAGTGGGACTGTGCAGGCACTGCACTGTGCCTCCACCCCACCTGCAGCACCCCACAGAGCTTTATTTCAGGGCCACTTGCCTGCAATGACAAATGGGTCACTTCTCCAGGATGCTCAGCTGAGAAGCTTTCATCCTTTGCAAGCCTTCCCAGACTGTTGCTGATGCCATGGGAGGGAGGCTTGACATCCTGCTTTGGGGATGGCTCCACAATGACCTTTGAGAGTATCTTTGTCTCTATCAGCTTTCTTCTCTCCTTTTTACTGTACAGCTCTTCCACAGACACTGCTGTGTTAAGCCGGGAGTTCCCTCTTTCCTTGGCCTGTGTCCTGCCCATTTCTTTCTCCTCAAGGTGATCTGTGGAATCTGAGGGAGACTCTTCAGGAACAGCTCTCTTTTGGCTTGGCATTTCTTCAGTCTGGCTGGCAGGTTCAGGAGTTTCATCTTTAATCATTTGTACATCTTCTTTTGCAATGATTTGGGCACCATCTGTTTTTTCCTGAAAGTCAAAACTTTCCAGGTCTCTGTTCCAGATCTCCCATGGAAGTCTTTCTGTCTCCTGGATTTGCTACAGTTAGAGAAAGCACAAACATACAGAAAGTCAATCTCCCTGAGCTTTGGAAGTGGATAATAAACCAAAACAGAATGATTGGAAGGCAACAGCTCCAACTCAGACGCCATATGGAAACAACCCACACCATATCCCTCATGGAAAACAGTGAGACTGTTTACTTTCCAGAAACTTTTACTTCAGGAACTGCTAAACATCCTTTAAATTACTTTTTCTTACATGTGCTCATTATTTCAACCCAGAACCATTCAATGGATTTATCTTCATCACTAAAGAAACAGTGTGATTATTTTATCCCAGAAAAGCTGTTCAAAGAGTAAACTTCATCGTTTTTCTCCTTCCTGCACTGTCCTAATTCATCTTCTAGACACATAAAATTATTGCAGTGTTAATTAGTGCATAGGAAAGAAAAACAGTAAAGGGACAATAAAAACTGCCAGGAGATGGGACAAAAAATGTCCAAAATCTCAAGAACAGAGAAAACTTCAAAGAGCCACTGCAAAAAGAGAAAAAAAGTTCTATTTTCTACTGGGAGAAAATACTGAGGACTAAAGCTTTTCCTGTTTGGACAAATAGGTCAGACATCAGCAACTGCCCACACTGGGGACAGCCAGAAGAGAAGGGTGACAGTACAGCCCACACACAACAGCCCCAACCTGCTCCTGAGAGTCTTCCAGGGAAAACATCATCAGTTCTTCCGACAGGTCCGGAATTAAGTTTGGCAGGTCCCTCTGGAAGATGAAAAGCTCCTCATCACTCTCACAATCAGACTGCAAACAGAAAAGAAAAAGAGAAATTTTTCAGTAGACTGCAATACTCACTGATATTGGAATATCTGGTTTGCAGTGACAACTCCTATGTTGGCATCTCTTGAAGTGCAGAGACAAGAAGTTTCTTTGCAGTTACACCTTTACTAGGCAGTCTGGTAGCCCAAGAGTCACCAACCCCACATTTCAGCAAGCTACAAAAGTAAAAAAACTTTAAAACATCGAATTCCTATAGAGGCTGATGACAAACATCCTACTGAGAAGAGCAATGGAAAGTGTGGGAAGTTCTCTAATTCCCAAGTGATTCTCTGCACTACCTCATTCACCATCATAGAGATAAGAGCAGAGCTGCTCAATATTTACAAGTGCCAGGACACAAGGATGGCTTCCCACTGCCAGAGGGCAGGGTTAGGTGGGATATTGGGGAAGAAGTGTTCCCTGGGAGGGTGCTGAAGACCTGGCACAGGGTGCCCAGAGCAGCTGTGGCTGCCCCTGGATCCCTGGAAGTGTCCAAGGCCAGGCTGGACAGGGTTTGGAGCAACCTGGGACCGTGGAAGGTGTCCCTGCCCATGGCAGGGATGGGGCTGGATGAGCTTTAAGATCCCTCCAACCCAAACCATTCCAGGATTCCCAGGGACTGGAAAGGTAAGGCCTCACAAGGCAAAGCCCAGTCCCACAGCACCCAAGGGGAACAAGCAGGACAGATCAGGGGGAGCAACCAGGCTGAGGCACAACTCCAGGTCCTTGGGCAATATTGGAGTGAGGAGGCTGGTCAGAGATCAAGACTGAAAGTCAATTCACAGGTGAAAGTCTGGCTCAGACAGAACCATAACTAGGAACCAAAACTCCCCTAACATAGCTCAGAGAAGGAGTGAAGGGCCAGAGGTAAGTTTAAATAGAGCTCTTGGGAGCCCCAGGTGAGGCCAGGCAGGGCCATGAAGGCTTTTCACTGCCCTCAGAACCCTGATTCCTGTTCAGAATGCAAACAGAGACTGTGTTTGGTTGGGCAGCATTTAGATAGCTCTGAAAACCCCTTTATTAAACATCAGATATGCACTGGAGATGAATCCTCCTGCATGGGCACCAAAGGGAGATTAAGCACCTCCTCAGCAGTCAGGACACAGCTTTCCTGCTTGTCCTTTTGTTTTGCAAGTGTGCATTTTTGGGAATTCACACTGCAGAGATTCCTCTCCGGTGTCATTAACTTAACACAAAGCCAACTGCAACAGAACACCTTTCCTCTTACTAAATTGCATATCAGGATAAGGAAGGGACTTCAGGGCCTGAAACACAATTGTGAGTGCCATTTTTGGAGGTGGGAGCAGAGCATGGTCAGGTCACAGCTCTTGGATGCACAAATGGATCTTTCCAAATGTGGAAACCATTGGGACAAAGGTGCAGCCCTGGAACTGCAGCCTCAGCAGGACAGGGATTACACAACCAGATCTTCTGAATGCAAATGAAGTACCAGACATTGCCTCAGTTCCTTCTGCAGGAAATCTTTTCCATGTGGAATAGAAACAGAGAATTTGAAGATTGTAAAGAGTGAAAAAAATGTTCAGCATGATTTGGGATTATACAATGGTGTTTGGCAACAAAATCTGGAGCTGCTCCTGTGGCTTAGCCTGGTTGTAACTTACTCAACAAGAAAGCCTACAAATAATTCCAGTGTTGGTCCTTCATCTGCATTCAGAGACATACATTAAAACACAAGGGCTGTTCTGAACACTTAAAACAGTGCAGGTAGAGGGAAGTGAGAACAGTGAGGGAATGTGGCTTTCCCAGCATGATAGTGAGAGATCCTAATGCAGAACCCAAGTCATGGAATCCTCATCAGCACTTTATCCACCAGATCACACTGCTTTGGATCACTGATTAATAATAAATACCCTCTGGAGGCATTTCTGTCTCTTTCACATTTCACAATCTCCCCCTCTACCATTAATGGCTACACTAAGTAGCCATTAATGTGTAGTAATATGTAGCAATGTGTAGTAATGTGTGCCTCATTAATGGCTACACTAAGTTGGGATAAAATATATCCTCTGTGTGTTCAAAATGTTTTTCAAGTTTATACATGTTTGAAAATTAACACAATGTTCTGATTTGGACAAATGCCACTAATAATCAAATACTGAAACATATTATCCCCTCAGAAAAGTCAATGCCAGAGCATCTTGGACTAGAGAGGAGCACCAGAGCACTGCTGTCCTGTGAACAGAGATGTTCACAGGCAGCCAAGAACAGCCTGGCCCAGACCCAGCACGTGAAAAACCTGTACCAGTCAAGAATGCTGAACAACACCTCTCAGTCTCACACTTCATATGAAAAGGTTTCTGCAATTAGGCTTCTTTGGCAGGTAAAAAGCACAAAAAGGCAACATGCCTTGTAGAGAAGACATGTGACACCAGACTGAAATACATGATAATCCGTTATATCATAGAATACCAGGATGGTTTGGGTTGGGTTGGGAAAGGACCTCAAAGCCCATCTTGTCCCACCCTCTGCCATGGGCAGGGACATCTTCCACTGTCCCAGGCTGCTCCAAGCCCCATCCAGCCTGGCCTCGGACACTTCCAGGGATCTGGGGGCAGCCACAGCTGCTCTGGGCACCTGTGCCAGGGCCTCCCCACCTTCACAGGAAAGGATTCTCCCCAATATCCCATTTAATCTTTTCCTCTGGCAGTGGAAAGCCACTCCCCCTTGACATGTCCCTCCATCCCTTGGCCCTCTCCAGCTCTCCTGGAGCCCCTCAGGCACTGAAGACCACAATGAGATCACCCCAAACCTTCTCTTTTCCAAGCTGAAGAACCCCAGCTGTCTCAGCCTGGCTCACAGCAGAGCTGCTCCATCCCTCTGATCATCCTGGTGCCTCCTCTGGACTCACTCCAGCAGCTCCAAGTCTCTGCTGGGCCCCAGGGCTGGAGGCAGCACCTGAGCTGAGCAGAGGGACAGAATCCAAAGAATATAGGGAAAGGAGGTAGCAACTACACTCTGATAATTAAGGCTAATCCAGAAGGCTGTGGATTAACACAGAGTGTTCCATAGTCAAGACTGGCAGCCCACCCAGAATATCACACCAACCACCTCAAAATGCCTGATAAGGTTGCCTGCTCTTGAGAGTTTTTTTTCCCATGATCCAGAGGGAAGAAAGGCAGATTTTCAGTGCTTACTGTGGAGGAGTCAGAGTCCAGGGATGGGAGCTGGTCTTTCACTGCAGCAAGGATGGCTCCCCACTGGAATGTCCTGTCCCTCTGCACAGGAGCTGCAGGAGGCTCAGCTGCATGTTCTGCATCCTCACTTTGTGCTTCTGAGGCCATTGGGACGGCTTCCCTTCAAGCACAGGAAAGATGAGCTTAAGGACACCTCTCCAAACATGAGATAATATCAGTCCGAACTAAGGATAGTGGGTCCGTGCAGAGGAATTCCCAGCAGGGAATGTTAAAATCTGCATTTTTAGAGCTATTCCTTCCCATCTGAGTTCAGAAAGGGCTGAGAGCTTTCTACTCACCACACACCCCAGGGGCCGTTTAGCCCCTCATTATAAAATATTTGTTGGGATTCTTAGCCAGAATGCTGTAACTTTGTCCTCTCCAAGCATGTTCCCATGTTCTGCCTGCAGAGACAGGACAGGAGCACAGTAAAGGCAGGCTGACACCTCTGCTCTTGGCTGGATTGACTCCTTTTCCCAATTCCCCTCACATTCCCCTCCTCACTACTCAAAGGATAGATAAAATGATCACAAAGTCATAGAAGGTCATAATGGTTTGGGTTGGAATGGAGCTTATCTCATTATACCCACATCTCATAGGCAGGGAACCTTCCACGGGATTCATGTTTACTTTTGTTTTCACTGGATTTTTATACCAAAATAATAAGCATATTCATGGATTTTGACCTCTCAAAGTATTTCTAAAGTGGATTCTTTTCTGGTGTTCCTTTATGTCCCCAAGGAGTTGAGACAACACAGTAGGAACTGCTGCTGAACCAAGAGGTCAGATGATTCACTCTTACAGAAAATCTCGATATTTTATGCTACAATCACATGGTCTTCTGTCCAGTCATACATGAGAGAAATGATTTCTGGTTCAGAGGTTTCACAGAATACCCAAGGTTGGAAGAGACTCACAGGACCATCGGAGGCTGGTGACTGTGTGTTGTTCAGGACTGAAATGACTGTTCAAGGGATCACACTGTCACTGTTACCTGCACTGGCCAGTAACACTCAAAACAAGTTAAACTCAACTTACTCCCTGGGAAGTTTATAACTTGCAAAGTGCCTCTGTAGATACTTTATAGGCCACATCTATGGTGATTTCATTGGTGTGAGACAACCCCTGAATTTCACTTAGATAAAAAAGAGGGAAATCCTCATGGCTGGAGCAATGTGCTCTGGCACTGAGCAGAGCTTGCCAAGGGTCACAGGAGCCCCATGGGGCTAAAACAAACTGCCTAATATGCCTCCTTGTGCCAAATTCCGAGATAAACATCCCAAGGTGATGGATGGACACTGAACCTGACTCGTCAGTCTGCTAATGCAGCATCCTCTGTGGGAGCAAACAGTGCTCTGTGTCCAAAACAAACACTTGTTAGCAGTAGCACAACAGGCATTTTCTGCAGAGATTGGGCATGGAGGTGGTAGGTGAAGACTGCACTTGATCTTGGAGGTTATTTCCAGCCTTAATGACTCTATGACTCTTATTGAGACTTGAAACCCTGAGCTTCTCCGTGTCACCAGAACCGACGTTTTCTGGGAAGGAGGAGCGGTGAAGGTACCGGCAATGGTGGAAGACAGAGCTTGGCTTCGGGGCTGAGCCCCCGCAGCCCCGTTCCCAGTACTGGCCCCACTCCCGGGCCGGGGCTCGCCTGACGGACCCCGCTCGCAGCCCCGCAATGGCGGCCGCGCGGCGCACGCGCACCGTCCCCATGGCAACGCGGCTCTCGCGCCCCCGGCCCCGCCCCCCTCCCCTGCCCTCACTCACGGCGCCCACAGCCCCGCTCAGCGCCGGGCCAGGCCGGACCGCGGGCACAGCGAACCGGCAGCACCGCGACGAGCGCAGGGCCGGGGACAGCGCTGTGGGGCCGCGTCCTCGCGGGCTGCTCACTACAACCGCCAGCCCCATGACCATTGGCTGCCCTTCGCCCGGCCCCTCACACGGGCTCCTCCCATTGGCCCGGCGCCGCGGGGGCTTTTGGGTGTTGTAGTCCGCCGCTCTGGTGGGCGGGGCGCTCCCGGCAGGCTGTGCGCGGGCGGGACTACTTCCGGCGGCGGTGCTTACCGGGGCGTAGGTGAGGGAGTAGTGGGAGCGGGACGGCGGTACCCCGAGGAGCGGCAGCACTCACCTCTGGGGCCGGCTCCGGGCACTCCCCGTCCTCGGTGTGCCTGTGGTCGCAGCGGTTCCTACCCGCTCGCTGAAGTCTGCGATGTTGAGGCCGCGTTTCCAGCAGGGCCGCGAGGCAGGCAGGTGCGGGAATAACGCCCCTGGAGCCGTTTCGCTGTGAGGCGTTCGGTAACAGCCGCGTGGCGGCCGCTCTGGTGGCTCCAACCGCTGGGTCCGCCTCAGGTGCGTTGTGTGACCGGAGCATGCCCGGGCCGAGCCCTGCGGGTGGCGTGTCTGGCTGCCTTAGCAGGCATAGCCCCCCATAGGGGAACTGTGCTCCCTAATGTGGCTGTTCAAGTGCTTTTGTGCCTCTTACCTCGTTTTTCTGGGGTTGTTTGATGAGCTTTAGTGTGCCTGAGAGTGATAGGCTCCTGGTAGAATAACTCAGCTTGGAAAGGACCTTTAAATCATCGAGTCTAAGCATTAAACGATTAAGAGCTTGGTGTATTTTGTGTATTTTCAACACACGTGGGTAGGATTCAACTGGAATGTTGTGGGTCCAGGAATGTTTTCTCTCATCACCTCAGGAACCTGCTGTGGTTCCTACAGTTGTGATTTGTGCCAGCTGAGTCAGTCAGCAGATGATACACTGCTAAAACGAGATGTTTTGGTTCCTGTTGTTGTGGCTGAGCTGGTAACAATTGCACCTAAAAAGGAATGTAATGAGGCTTTTTTTACTCTCTTCAATAAGTTGTTGCTGGATTTAGTGGGAACAGAACACAGTCAGGAGCAGAAGGGGAATGTGTTCCTTCTCTCCGCTGCCCTGGTGGGGCATCATTTTGAGTCCTGGGAGCAACCAAGATATGAGAAGGATCTAAAGCTGCTGAAGCTGTCCAAAGGAGGGATATGAGGGTAGGAAAGGGTTTCAGGAGCAGCTGAGGCTCTTGGATTGTTCAGCTGGAGAAGGAGACTCAGGGCAGAGCTCAGTGGGGGCTGCAGCTCCGATCTCTGGGACAGGGACAGGACCAGGGAATGGCTGGAGCTGTGTCAGGGCAGGCTCAGGCTGGATCTCAGGGCAAGGCTCTTACCCCAGAGGTGCTGGCACTGCCCAGGCTCCCCAGGGAATGGGCACAGCCCCGAGGCTGCCAGAGCTCCAGGAGTGCTTGGACAGCGTTGCCAGGGATGCCCAGGGTGGGGTTGTTGGGGGGTCTGTGCAGGGCCAGGGGTGGGACTGAATGATCCTTGGGGGTCCCCTCCCACTCAGGATATTCAATGACACTCTTGTCAGTTTGCTGGCTCAGTTGGAACCTCCAGCAACCTCCATGCTTGTGCTGCCTTGGGTGTCCCTATTTTGTCACCAAAGGACGTGTGTGGATATAACCTGTGCTTGTGGGAGAGTGAAGTGAGCAGAGCCTGGAGCTGAGCAGTGCCTGCTGAGGGTGATTAATGGGCAGTGTTGGATTTGTTCTGTGTTGGGGACTAGGTGCTTCTCAAATCACCTCCCATTTATTGTAATGTGGCTCTAAGGTGCTTTTTGCTTCAGTTTTCGTACTAAGTTTATTTTTTCTCTGCCTTCTGGTTTGCTCAAACAGCAGACTCCAAATCCTGGGTAGTGTGGGGTTTGCTGCCTGCTCTGTGCCCCAGCACTGTAGAGCTCTGACTGATAAATAGCTGAGTGCTGATAGGTTAAATTTAATAATAATACCAGCAGCCTCACAGGTGTCATGGCTTGATCCCAGCTGGTTACCAAGTAGCAGGCTGCTGCTTTTCCCTGCTCCATCCCAGTGGGATATGGAGGAGAATCAGAAAGTAAAAAACCTCACAGCTTGAGGTAAGAACAACTTAATTATTGAAGCAAAGTAAAATATAATTATAATGAGAAAATAAACCCAAAAGTAACTCAAAAGCAACATGGCTGCTCAGCACCTGCTGGTTCCCATCCCACATCCAAGCTATGATTGTCTCCTCCCAGGCAAACTCCCTGGTTCATATACTGAGAGTGATGTTCTGTGGAATGGAATATCCTTCTGGCCTGTCTGGGTCAGCTCCCCCTGGCTTCTCAGGCACCTCCTTGCTACCAGGGCGTGGGAAACTGGAAAGTCCTTGTTTTAGGGGTAAGCACTGGATGGCAGCAACCAAAGCATCAGTGTGTTATTAGCATTCTTCTCATCCTAAATCAAAAACAACCTTTGCCAGCTGCTGGGAAGACAATGAACTCCATCCCAGCTGAAAGCAGGACAGCAGAGCTGAGGGAGGTCTCTAACAAATGTGAACCTGGTCACTCTGCCCCAGGGAGCAGGCTGTGCATGTTCAGGTGGTCTTTGTTAAACTTTTTCTTAGTAACCTAATGCCCCTTAGTACTCTCATGTTTGCTTTTACAGGGATTTTTGGGGGTTCTATCTAAAATGTTCCATGCTGTTACTTGAGCTTCTTAGGTTCTGTTGTGGCTGCCCCTGGATCCCTGGAAATGTCCAAGGCCAGGCTGGACAAGGCTTGGAGCAGTCTGGGTAGTTGAAGGTGTCCCTGCCCATGGTGGGAGGTGGGACAGGATGGGCTTTGAGGTCTCTTCCAACTCAAACCATCCTGGTATTCTATGATATGTTGGATTATTATGTATTGGATGTCCCCTCCAGGCTCCTCGTCTTTGCACCAGACAGCCCCAATTTTCATTCATGTCTTTTCATTTCAGTCCTCAGGGCTCTGATCACTCTTGTTGTCCTGAAAGTTGTAAGCAGCTGTCCTCAGGTTCTTGCAGAGCTGACAACCTACTGAGGTTCAGTCTGAGGGTAAATCTCAGAGCTTTGAAAAACTAAAAGTCAAAAAGCAAATATACAGGCAGAGCACAGGGAGGTGTAGGAGTGAGGCTGAATCTCCTGGATGTTCTGCCCTGTCCTTACTGCCCTGCTGACTGTGGATTACCTCCCTAAGGCTGCATTGGTAGCTTGGAGCTGAGAGTGGCTGATTCTGACAAACACCTGACTGGTTTATAATTAATGTACCCAATTAACAAGGAGGGTAGACAACAACAAGCTTCACTTGCCCCTAAATGTGCTTCTACAAACTGCCCTGGATTTTACCTCCTTTCATTGCCTTCCTGGGGCAGCTTTAATGTGTTTTAGTGAGAAACTCCTACTTTCCCTATTATGATCCACTTCAATCCACTTAGCTCTCCTTATGTTTTGATTGTGAGGTGTTCAGGCCTTTCCCTTGTGCTCCTTGTTTGAGGCCTCTGGGTTTCCAGTGCAGTACAAATTGCTGCTGTCAGGCAAAGTAGGTGCTTTTACAGATATTTTTAAAAGCAAATAATTTCTTACCAGCTGATGAAGTAGGATAGATGGTGCTTTTGTAGTCTTGACAAGCTGAGGATGAAGGAGGGGAAGAAAAGGAAGGTGGGAGAGAAAGGATCCAGGTGGAGAGTGAAGAGGTAGAAATTAAAGGTGTTTTCTTATAAGAAAAGGGGCTGGTACTTGCAAGGCAGAGACTCCCAGTTGCTCAGAAAACAGGAGTGTGGTCTTGAAATGTTACAGCTGAGGGCATCTGAGGAGCAACTACTGCTGAAAAGCCTGTTCCTGCTCTCTTTTATTCCTCACCCGTGCCACACTTGGCATCTGCCTGACCCCAGAATGAATCAAAGGAATTAAACTGGCAAGAAGTTACCAGGAAGAAAAAAGACTTTATGTTGGCTTAGCTTATGTAGAGGGACCTGGCAAACCCCAGGAGTGCTGTATGGTGGGCAGTGAGACTACAGGGAGGGGAAAGTGATTCCCATGGGATTGCTTGGAAACAAGCTGCCCAGAGAGGCTGTGGATCTCCTTCCCTGGAGATATTCAAAGCCCACCTGGACACAGCCCTGTGTAATGTGCTCAGAGGACTCTGCTTGAGCAGGGAGGTTGGGTGAGATGACACCCAGTGGTCCCTTCCAACCCAAACCACTCTGGGATTCTGTGCTGGGGGCTGGATTTGGTGTCCTGGAGCTTCAGCTGAAGCCCCCAGCTCCTGGATGCAGCTCTTCATGGAGTGCCAGACAAGAACACCCTCCTGTGAGATGTTCAAGTGATAAGTCTGCGGTTGCTCCCTCAGGCTGGGGCAGGATAAACCTTTTAGGCAGTCCTGGAGCTGAAGGAGCTGTGTAGTTAAGTTGTGTCTGCAGGAGAAGGGAGGGTGTGTGGGTAATGAACGGGCAGGTGTGCTGCTGCTCCCAGTGTTTCAGCATTTTCCAGGATTCACTGAGGTGAGGCTGGACTGCCTCTGAAGGGCTGAATCAATAAATGGTAGAAACAATCTGCTTACAGCCTAGTGATAGTGGAGGGTGCACCCTCTTCAGGTGACAGTGGTTCTGGGAGCAGTGAGCAGTTGTTGTTATTGACTGTGTCTTAATTTAACCACGGCTGTCCTGATATACAAGACAGATGGACAAGACCAGTAATGTCTGACACATGGATTCTTAATTCTCTCCCTGCATTTCAAAACATGCAAAGAAAGAATTACATTCTTTTGTATAACACTAAGCCTACCTTCAGCTCTTAAAGAGATGTTTAGTCTTCTCTTGCTGAGGCTTTTCAAAGCTGCCTTAGGCATGTTTGGATTAGGCAGGGAGGAAATAAAGCCACTGCTTCTGCAATCTTAAAATGAGATTTGAAAGATGTGGTATTTAGAATTATTGCTTTTTATTTTTCCAGTGTATTGGAATCCCAGAGTTCCCTGCAGCAAGAGAAAACTTCCAGCAAAATCTTCTCAGCAACAGTTATTGCTTCAGGCTGAGGAGTCAATCAAAACTGAGGTAAGAATTTGAAACCCCACACATCCAAACTGGCCCCACCTTCCGAGCCTGTGGCACCCTGGAGCTGTTATTCGATGGAAAACAGGGATCAGCAGCTGAGTGCTGTGCTCTGGTTTGGCTCCTCAGGGCGGGATGTCGGAGCTGAGCGATGAGGCCAGCGAGTCGGAGCTGCTGAGCCGAAGCCTCTCCATGTGGCACGGGGTGGGACACGTGCTCTGCCGGGAGGAGCTGGACGTGCCCCTGGACCTGCACACGGCCGCCTCCGTCGGGCAGTACGAAGTGGTGCAGGAGTGCATCCAGCGGTGAGAGGGGCTGGGGAGGGCACAGCTGGCTGCCACCTGCTGCACATGTGGTTGGCACCAGTGCTACACTGGTCTGGGCGACAGAGACATGGCAGTGGGAGTCACAAAGAGTTCTTGGTGCAAAGTTTCCAGGGGCAAATGTGCTGATAAAAATTTCTGTGGGAAGTGTGTTCCCCTCGTGGCAGAGGGGTGGGATGAGGTGGTTTTCAAGGTCTCTTCTACCCCACACTGTTCTGTGATTCTGCAGTCTGGGGGACTTGTGCTGAAGCTGGTAGAAATTCCCATACAGGCTTCAGTGCTAGATGATAACAAGAGTCTGCAGAAGCCAGCTGTGGTCCACATCTCCAGCACAGTAGTTCATGTGACTTCTTTCCTCTGTTCCTTAGTGGGGACCTGGATTTGAACCAGAGGAACTGTGGGGGCTGGACCCCACTCATGTACGCTTCCTACATTGGCCATGACAACATCGTGCACCTGCTGCTGGAAGCAGGAGTGAATGTGAATGTCCCCACCCCAGAAGGCCAGACTCCCCTCATGCTGGCCTCCAGCTGTGGCAATGAGAGTGTTGCTTACTTCCTTCTGCAGGTGTGTATCCTATAAAAAACAGGTAAAGCCACAGCACGGGCTGTGCTCAGCGTGGAATTATCCACAAGCTGCCACTTTGTGCTCTGTCATGAGTTCTGCTTCTTGGTGGGATTTAATTTAAACTCCTGGTGACCCAGCATAAAGGGGGGCAGTGGCTGAAAGCCTGAGCACAGCAGATGCTGTAATGAATATTGTCTGTTCTCTTGCAGCAAGGGGCAGAGCTGGAGATGAAGGACATCCATGGCTGGACTGCCTTGTTCCACTGCACCAGTGCCGGGCACCAGCAGATGGTCAAGTTCTTACTGGAGAATGGGGCAAATGCCAACTGCAAGTAAGGAGGAATCTGTCAGTCCATTGTCATTTCATTGTCATTTGTCATTCAGTATGAAAGCAACAGGTGGCAGATGAGCACACTCCAACAGACACCTGCTCCTGTCTTCCCCTGTACCTTAGTATGTGCGGCACAGCTAAGGCAGGGACTGGTGACTGCAAACTGAATTGAAGTCTGTCCATGCTGTCACTGTTTATTAAACTAAGATCAAGGGAAATCAGATTTACTGCTTGTTTAATTATCAGCTAAATACTGACACTTTCTGAACTCAAGTGCACTTCAGAAGTCTTTCTATTGATTACTTTATGTACTCAGGCTTCAGGTTGGTTTCTGAAGTGTGCCCTGCATTCCCATGCCTTGGGGACTGCCACATGTTTATGCACATGGAATTGCCTGAGGGCGACAAGAGGTTTTTGCTTTGTTACCTCCTACAAATCTGATTTGGGCTCTTAAAGGCAGATCTGCAGCTGGAAGAGTAATGTATTGCTGTGCAGCCAGTTTGGGAACACTGAATCCTCTACAGGGAATTCCAGAGCAGGACAGCCAGTACATCATAGAGTCTGGGACCAGCAAAGGCTGAGGGGTGGAAGTGCTCTGTTAGGGAAGAACAAAACTACAGCACAGGTCAGATGTAGTTACACCAGTCCGTGTGTGTTCTCTCCCCAGGGAGCCAGTGTATGGATACACACCTCTGATGGAAGCAGCTGCTTCTGGCCATGAGATAATTGTTCAGTACCTTCTCAATCATGTAAGTGTCCTGACAGTTCTCTGTGTAGCTGAAAGCCTCTGGTTCCAGCCCTCAGAGGAACTATCACAAATTTGACACCATGCTTTTTTTGACAGTGTTGTGTTTGCTCCTTGATGATAGTCACCTCTGAAGTCCCAGACTTTCAGGACTATTTTCAAAGTATCTGCTTTCTGCAGGCTGGTACCGTGGTTTAACACTGGCCTTGCAGGAACAGGAGTAAGGTCTGACTGTCCAGATTTAACTGAGTAATGACTGAATTAAATACTAGCTGAAGCTGTATTTTTTCTATTGTGTTTACAGGCTTGCATGCTCAGGCTAGTGGGCATCTGCATCCAAAAGCTCATAGCATGCAGGGCTCTTACACACTTTGTTTTTAATCCCGTTTGACTGGTCCAGCCTACTGCCAGAAGGAGGCAGCAATACAAAACACTTCAGATCAATCAAACCATTTCCCAGTGGCAATGCACAAGAGCCCTGGGCTATTTGGCATTCAGGAAATGGAAAGGCTGGAGATAGCTAAAAAGGCATTCAGGGTATTAGTGCAACTTGAACTGTCTGTCAAAGGTGAGCCTGTTTTGCTGATGGAGGAGCTAAGACAATTTTGGGATTTCTTTTTAGTATACATATATGTTTTTTTACACTGCCCTCTGCCATATGCACTTAAACAGGTATTTTTTCTGCAGGGAGTGAAGGCAGATGTCAGAGATAACACTGGAGCCACAGCACGGAGCCTGGCCATGAAGTATGGGCACACCAAGATTGTGGGGCTGATAGATTTGCATGCAGCCCCAGTGCCCAAGGTCTTCTGCAGAGGTCCAGGTAACAGATGTCTGACCTTGTTCATTTTAACATGGAACCTGAAGTGAGGTGTTTGGTACTTTGAAAGTATGTTATACTGTGTAGATGGGGTAGTGCTAGCTGGTCTATCCTGGAAATTCCAGCATTTCTGAGGATGGAGGAGGCATGGATCCAACAGCTCTTGTCTGGTGGCCCCTTTCTGACCTAGGTTAGCTGTTTCACCCTCATTCTTTTAACATTTCCATTTTTCTTTCCACTGCATTTATAGGACCAGTAGCAAGTAAAGCAGGCAAATGACTTCCTGTGCTGCTAACAACCTGTGTTTGAACTACAGGCAACTATGAGGACCTGAGTTCTTCAGATGAATCATGTTCTGCTCCCCAGAGACAGAGACCTGCTCGTAGGACCAAAGGTCCCAGCATCCATGAGGGGCCTCAGGCCTTGGCCAAGATCACAGCAGTTGGGATTGGGGGAAGGAAGCAGTCTTGCTATGGTGAGGAGAGTTGAGAGCCTGAGGGGCAGTCCCCTGAGACTTCAAATGCACTGCAGCTGTTCCTGCTCTCCATTTTTAATTTATTTGGGAATTGTGTGGTTCGTATAGAACAGATATAGCTTTGTATGAAGGAGTTCACTATCCACTGTCTGGGTTAGAAAGAAAACCCACTGAACTCTTTTGTCAAGGCTGGATATTGATGAATGGGATACTTTTCTGCTCTCACCTCAATTACTGTTCCCCTGACTCTTGGGAATAGTTCAGTTTCCCTTTTTGAGGCAGGCTCCAAAGTTTGAGAGCCTTTCTGAACCTGATGACAGGGAGGTACTCAAAATGGCTAAGAAATCATTGATCATGAGAGTGAACTTGTGAATTTTGCTTTCCCTGGTGTTTGAAATGCTTCTAAAAATGAAATTGCAAAACCTTTTAAATAGACAAAGAGAAAGATGATCCCAGTTCAGACAATCCTGGATGCAGTGCTAGGAGGTTTTTTTACTGTCTGTCATAGGTATTTCTCAGACTTGTTGCCTGGCATAACCAAGATTATGGACTTGAAAGCATGTTCAAAGCTCAGTTCATTCTGTTAAACACAAGTGTGTTACTCCCCAGGCTGTGTTGGAATGATACTGTCAGCTTCTTAAATGCCAGTGGGGTGCTCCTGGTGTTTTATCACTGCTGCAGGGGGGGTTGGTTCTGCAGGGTGTGCAGGGCTGCTGTCTTAAGCAGCTGTTTTTCCCCTTCCATAATTAGGGTGTAAAGAGGAGAAAGGGTGCTAGAAGCTGCTGTTTAAGGTACATCTCTGCTATGAGGTGTTTTCTGACTTTCTTTCAATGTAAGCATGTAAATGAAGTGCAGGTGCTGTGGGATCATGTGAGGAGACTGCAAGAACCTGCATTTCTCAGGTGCTCTCTTGTGCTTTTTTGAATGAAACTTGTCATCTCTTGTCATCTTAATCTCTGTTCTCCCTTTCTGCTGCACACAGAGCAGGTGCCCCTTCTGGGCTATGTCACCTTCAGCAATGATGGCAGCTACGAGTCAGGTGTCATCAGGAACAGGGATGTCACCTCCCCCATCAACGAGCTGGATGTGGAGAGCAGCAGCAGCAGGGGTAAGTCACTGTCTCAGAAATGGTCCAGCTTGCAGTGCACACCTGAGTGTGAGTCCAGGCCTTGGCTTCCTTTCCCACTAGGAAGCTGAGATTGGAATGTCTCTCCTGAGGGAAGGCTGGGATGGTTTAGCTACAGACTGTAAAGCTCAGTGTGGTAATTTCATCAATTTGTGCAAATAATCTGAAGGAGGGTGGGAAGAAGTATGTTTCGAGAAGTGTCTCTGGTGGCAAACAGACTTTGGGAAAGATGAGTGCTGGGGGTCAGATATAAAATTTCTGCTTCAGGGTCATCTTGTATTCTAAGAGCTGCACATGAAGCCTTGCTCTGGATCTCTCCTTCCTTTACACCCCCAGGAGGTTTTGCTGGTAATTGTGTGACAAAACCAGAATGTAATTATGTGAAAGCTGTGCTTCAGCATTTTTTCCTGTTCTTTCTAGAGGACAGTGCTTTGTCCAGCAACAGCTTGGGAGCCATCAGGAGCAGCAGCAGCAGCAGTGAATGCCTATTTAGAATCCCGGGAATCAGCAGTGAAGGCTCCTTGGAAAGCAATGAGGTGGATTTTCCTTTCTCTGCCTTCAGCTTGGGCGGTGCTTTCACCCTTGGGTGACTCTACTCCCATGGGAGCCTGTAGGACCAGGCTGGGTAAGGAAAGGCTGTTCCAGGGCCAGGAAAACCAAGGAAGGGGAAGAGGTTGAAGGTTACTCAGCTCATGTGGGTCAAAGCAGCTCTGGGGCTGCAGTACAAAAGGGCCTTTAGGTCTTGGAGAAGTCTGCACTTGTTAGCCCCTCCTCATCCTGACATCTCTGCACAATCATCCTTTCCATTCTGTGGGTGGTTTTTTTTCTTTCCCAGGACTCTGACCACACCAACAGCCCCCCGAGTCGGAAACAAGCCAAGAGCTTTAGGGGCAAGACGCGCTGCAGCACCAGTTACAGCCACTGGAGCCACTGCCTGGGGAAGGCTGGGTGCTGCAGCCAGCAGCACCTGGTCCTTCCTGAGCCCCCAGCCTACACAGGGCCCCAGGTAACCACAGACTTGTCCTGCAGGCTCTCTCACTGGTACCAGGCATGGGAGGCTTTTCCAAGGTCACCAGAACACCTTGGATTCCAAACCTCTGTCCAAACTTAAATACTTGTGAAGCAGCAGTTTCTTGCAGAGGAGCTGTTTGCTGATGTTGCTGTTGCTTGGAGGGGTTTCAGGCCTTATAAGTGGACTATCAAACCTGGCAGTGGGGTGGGTTGGGGTAGCTGGTTCTGTGTCTTTCTGCTCTGCACCTGTTAGAAGAAGCCATGGCTGCAGCAGAGGCCAGTCCTGGTGTCTGACTGTGAAGAAGGGCAGGGAACCATGGAAAGTTTTGGTTGCTGCTGGAATCTAGAAAGGTGTTTCAACAGCCTGAGGAAGCAGATATTTATGGTCAGGAGGAATGGTGATGCTTTTGTTGTGAGAGTGTAAATAAGTTTGTTTTCTCTGGGCTGCAGGACCTGGCAACATTCCTCGAAGAGATTGGGTGCCTGAAGTACCTGCAGGTGTTTGAGGAGCAAGACGTGGACCTCAGGATCTTCCTGACCCTCACAGAGAGTGACCTGAAGGAAATTGGCATCACGTGAGTGTCTACCCTGTTCTTCCCAGCTTTCCCCTACAAACCATGTCCAACTGGTCAGGAAGGTTTAGCTGGGGAGTGCCTCTCCCTTCTGCCTGCAACTTGACCTCCCCATGTCATCAGCTGTAACACGCTCCTGCTCCTGGAGGTACCCTGGAGAGGCCAGGACACTGCAGAGGTCCTCATGGCATCCTGTTGGGCTCAGGCTGTGCAGGGCTTGACCCCTGTTGGTTCCATCCCCCCAGGCTGTTTGGCCCCAAGAGGAAGATGACCTCAGCCATCGCGCGCTGGCACAGCAGTGCCCGCCCGCCCAGTGACGCGCTGGAGTTGGCCTATGCTGATCGGCTGGAGGCAGAGATGCAGGAATTGGCCATCCAGCTGCACAAGGTGAGGCTGCTGTGAGCTCCTCAGGGCCCTGCACCCTGCAGAAAATGATCAGTGCTGCGTTTTTGTTATGCCTCTGATGTTTTTCCTTCACCTTAAGCCATGACTTGTAATGAATGTGCTTGGCATCAAGTACACCACAAGTACAGCTCACCCACTCCTCATCCTTTGTGCTCCTTTGTGTCTGTTTCCCATCCAACTGAGAACTATAGGAGCCAGGGGCAGGAATCAAATCCCTACTCTTTCCCAGCAGTGTCATTTTTATGGTGAAGTTGTGCAACTATCAGTGAACAGACTTATGTTGGTTTGGGAAATCCAGACTCATGAGTAACTTTGTAAACAGAGAGGAAGAGGGACTTGTAACTGTGGGGGCTGGGCTTAGTGTGGAGAGAACCTGCACTCATTGTACAAGCTTCATCCAGCTTCCTTTCCCACTGGAAAGGAGCATTCTGGCTGCGTAAGGTATTTAAAATAGCAGGGTCTCTAGAGCAAAAGGTGTGAGATGTTCAGGGCTCCCGGCCTGATCCCCAGTGTGCTCTGCTGCAGAGATGTGAAGAGGTACAGGTGATGAAGGGCCAGGTGTGCCAGGAGCAGAAGCTGCGTGCAGTGGCTGAGAGCTGTTTGATGGAGCGGGATGAGACCTGGAATGCCATCCAGTGCCAGCTCAGAGAGGCTCAGGCCATCACCAAGGATGCTGGAGTCCTGCTGGATCAAATCAAGTAAGTCATTCCCACTGAGACTGCTGGGAAATGGGATATGGGGTCATATTGGCAACCTTATAGGTGATGCTCAGGGTAAGGCAGGAGAGTTTGCCTGGCACCTGAACACATTTGGATCCTGCCTGACTTTCCGAGCTGTGGGAGCTCGTGTGAAGCTTTGGTCAGATGCATGAGCTTGAAGTGGCCTTTTAAGTGCTGGGTGCTCCTGTTTCATCTAGAAGCAACCAAAAGTCTGAGGCTATGCTTACTCAGAGCCCAGGGTAAAACTTGGTGACCAGATGAATACAGAAAGGAGTTCTTAACCCATACCCTATCAAAGGATGTGCAGTGACTCACAAGTGAAGAATACTTTTCTTGACACTGTGACAGCTGGCAGAATAATCTGCCCTGTCCCACCTCCTGATGCTCCTTTTACTGCCTTTGTGGTGCTTTTCTCTATGCCTCAGTTGGACTCCTGCCATGGGCCTTGTTCTGTCCAGTGATACAACAGGGACATCCCTGAAAGTGGCATAAATACTACTGCTTGTGAATCCTAGCCCAAAGGAGTGGAGGTTTGCTTGCTGCCAAGCCAGGGTGAGCTGCAGTTGGATCCAGAAGCTCAGCAGAGTGATATTCCCACTGCAAGGGACAGCCTGGCTTTTCCCTCTGACTGAGGAGTTGAGTCTACTGTAGAAGGGCTCTACCATGCTCTGAGCATACATTGCTTGAATTGGTGGGATGGTAATGACAGCCTTGAGAGCCTGTGTGCCCCTCATGCCTGTCCTGAGATCATTTCCTTTGCCCATTAAAAACCTTGGATTGGGCCTGATTCTCACTCAGCCCAGGCACAGCCCCTGGTTTGGGCTTCCTGCTGCTCACCCCAGCCCTTCCTTGTCTTGTCCCCCCAACAGCTCCTCTGTGAATGGGGCAGAGCTGGCTGTGCCTGCAGATGGGGAGCAGTGCCTGGGAGCTGAGCAGTGCCAGCACCCCGAGCTCGGGCTGAGGCACCACTTCCTCTTCCCAGGAAGCTGCAAGGAGCAGGCTGTACCCCAGGGCCTTAGAGGTGCTGCCCAGGCACCCCATGCAGGTACTGCAGGCTGTAGGAGTGTGCAGTGTCACTCCCAGCATGTCCCTGTGGCTGATGGCTTTGGTGTGCTTTGGCAGGGGCTGCCAGGCAGAGCTGTCGTCCCGGCTGGCCCCGGAGCAGGCGGGGGCCGGAGCACCGGACACGCGGGAGCAGCGCGGCACCGGGGAGAGCCAGCGGCCCGGAGAGCGCCCAGGTGAGGAGCAGCTCCAGCTGCAGGGGGAGGCTGAGCACCAGGAGAGCCCAGGGCAAGCCCCCTGCTTTGTCTTTCCTTGCTGAAAGTCAGACAGTTGGGAATAGATGAGCAACCAAACTCTTAGAGAGTTTAATTCTTGCTCAGGAGAAGCATTTAAAGCTCTCAGGGTATTTGAAGTGGAACTTGAAGTTTCCCAGCAAGTTTTGGAGTCTGGCAGGGGTTTGTGGCTAAAAATGCAGAGCTGTAGCAGGTTTCAGTGACAGCCCTGCTTTGGGGACCTGTGGCTGCACCTCAGGTTTGTTACCCCCCTCTGCACTGAAGCAGGGTCTGAACCAGGAGATGGGGTTGGTTCCCTAACTCAGTTTGGGGGATTTTGCTGTTGGATCCATGGGACAAACCTTTGTGGCTGGGCACACAGAGGCCTGACCCAGCAGCTCCTTATCCCTAGGATTTGGTAAATGATCCCTGGAAGTGCTCAAAGTCAGGCTGAAAGGAACTTAGAGCAACCTGGTCTAGTGGAAGGTGTCTCTATCTAAGGCAGGGGGTAGGATGGACTTTAAGGTCCCTTCCAACCCAAACCATCCATAATTCTGAGATTCTTTGATCTTGCTGCCTGTGGCATGTTCCTAGTGACCTGTTCTTTGCTGCCTGTGTTTTAAAAGTGACACAAGTAGAGATCCTGTTGATTTTCATCCACTACACTTAATCCTGTTGAGATTCTTAATAAACAACCCAGCCAGTCTAAAAACATAAATTCATTAAGTGGTAGAATTGCCAGAAAACTCCTCAGTTTGGCACAGGCAGCTCCAGCTCTCTTCCTTTGTGATTCAGAACCCATAAATAGAATCCCTTTGGCTGGGGATGCTTCCCAGCAACACCAGCCCCTTGTGTCTTAGAGAGCTGCAGATGGATTAATAGTGTCCCTGTCCCTGCAGTGCTGGAGGGGTGGCCACCTTCCCTGAAGTCCCTGAGCTTGCCTGAGCTGTCAGCTGTGCTGGAGGAGTGTGTGGGAGAGATGGGTAAGTGGGAAGAGCTCTGGGCCTGTGGAGGGACTGTTGTGCTGCAGGAGGCATGGCTGGGGTTTGGTGGTTGGGAGAGACCCCACAATCCCTGCTCCTTCAGGGAAGTCTCCAGGCTCTGGAATTGATGCTGTTCTTGGGCTTGGGCTCTGAATCATCCCCTGGTGACAGATCCAGGCTGAGAGGTAGGGGTGGGGGGGTGGTCCCTGCATCTCCTGCTCAGTGGTGACAGCTGCTGAGGAACTGGTTCCCTAATCCTCTGTCCTGTTCTCCTGATGACAGGAAATTGTCCCAGCAGCTTTCAGACAGCAGAGACACCCCTGTTTTCAGAGCAGGAAGGCAGCACAGCAATGGCTGAATGCAGCCTGTTCTTTCCTGCTTCCTGGCCCCTTCATAATGCTGCCTTTTTTCCTTTGGTTTGTCCTCAGGAAAAGCTCTGCAGACTGTGACTCAAAACCTCCAAAGGCTCCAAGCTCTGGGGCAGAGCGAGCAGAGCTGTCCAAAGCCATAACCAAGCCAGGAGGGTGAGTGGGAGCAACTGCCCTGCCCAGTCCCAGGCTGTGACACCGAGGGGACACCATGCCCCAGTGCCAGTCCCAGGCTGTGACACCAAGGGGACACCATGCCCCAGTACCACGTGCTCAGGGCTCGCTCAGAGCCCACACACCCAGGCTGGGCTCTGACTTGTCCTTGTGTGCCCTCTGCTTGGTTCTCCCTTTGGAAAATCCATAGTCCCCTTGCCCTTTGTCCCACCAGAGGGTGACTGTCCCCTTTCTCCTGGTGGCTGCAGGAATACTGACGTCGGGTGACTGTTCCACCCGGAAGCTGAGTGTGCCTGGGAGAGGGAGCACGGGGGCTGTGCCAGCTCTGCCAAGGGCCACCAGAAAACACAGCTGGGAGGACGAGGGACAGCAGAGGACAACAATCAGCAGCTCTTGGGGCCTGACTCAAGGCTCCCAGGATCTTTGTTTGAAAGGCTTAGGTTTGGAGGAGAAGCTCCAAGCCTGGAAGCTTTATCTGCCTTAAGCTTCCTGCAGCCCTTGTTGTTCAGGTCTGGGTGGTGGTAGAAAGGTGGCAGTTGCACACAGCAGTCAATTCATTATCCTTTTCTGCATCCCAAGCTCCCCAGGGCCTCTGAAATGTGTCCCTGGCTCCTCCTGTGCCATGGAGATTGGCCCAGAGAATGGATCTGAGGCCCTAAGAAAGGCAGTTTGTTGTGGAGGGTTGAAGGGAGTGGAGTTTGTGATATTTGGCTCTTTGAGCTGCAGTGGAGCTCAAAGTGCAGTCCTGTTCCTAGTTGGAATGTCTGCTCTACTGCCACCCCAGATCTGGGCTTCAAAGCCTGTTCCTCCAACCAGCCCCTCAGTTCACTTTGGGTTTTGCTGTGCTCAGGGGCTGGGTGTGATGATGGTGATGGGTTAGGAATGGCATTCACTGAAGCACTCCCAACTCATCCACTCCCCCTCTTCCCCTCCCCTGGGGTGGGCTGGAGAAGAGGATGGAGGCACAAAAGGTGAAGATCGCTGGTAGAAATAAAAGCATTGTACTGGAAACAGCAATGAGATAAGGAACAGTAACAGCAACAACAAAAGTGTTGTTGACAGGACAGAAGAGGTCTTGGTCCTGCAAAAATGGACCCTGTCCTGGCCAGAACCAGGACACCACTGTTAACTCCATCCCCAAGAACCTGGCTTTTTGGTCAGTGCTTTATGGCAGAGGTCATGGGTCTGGTTTGCCAGGGCCAAGATCCCAGATGTTCCCCTGGAAAGACAGGAGAGAGAGAGAGAGAAGGGAAAGCTGGGGCTGTTGAGCTTCCCATGCCTCTGGCAAGCAAGGGAATGCCAGGGCAGCAGAGCAGGAGCAGGGATAGCTCTGTGCCCCATGGCAGGTGGGCAAAGGAACCACAGCCCAGATGGAACTGTGGTGTCAAGCTTTGCTCCTCACTGCTGCCTGCCTTTGATTTGCAGCTTTAGTGCTGGGTAAATAGTTCTGCCAGGGCATTCTTGTGTGGGCATTGCCAAGGACAGGCAGTGCAGGAAGAGGCTGCCCTGTCCCTGGGCTTGGGTGAGGGGTCTGGTGCCAGGGACTTTGGTGTAGTTTCCAGTGACTATTCCCATTTATTCATGAATCCTGTAAGGGGGAAAACCACAGCAATTAAAATCAGCAGTCTATGAGTGATGGCCTTGATGAATCAGGATGAGTCCCTTTGGGAAGAGGATGAAACTGTGTTCCTTCTGGGTTTTGGACCTTTTTGTACAAAAACCCATCCAGCTCCATCTTTTCAGGTGGTCACCCCTTCTTTATGAGTTGCCTGAGTCACTTGAGGCAGGTGTGACAAGTGGTCTGCCTGGGGTGTCTGTGCTTCCTGGGGCCCAAACCAGGCAGGTATGGCCCTCTCAGCTGTGACCCTGTGTGCCTGGCAGTGTCCCCCTCTGGGTGCTGCACCAGGCACTGTTTGTTCATCTTGAGCAAATCCATGGAGCATGTGGGCACCCAGTGCCAGCTGCAGGATGAGGCTGCAGGAGCTTCACCCTGAAGAGTTTGGATGAGATGGAGGGAATTCTCCTCATCCAGCACCCCTGGAAACTCCTCAGAGGGCTGACGCTCTGCTGGGAGGAGTGTTCAGGGCTTTGTCCCTCATTCCCTGTCACTGGAGGCAGGGTGGGGTGTGCCAAGGTCTCTCCCTAACCTCTGGCTGCAGTAACATGGGATTGTTAGTGCTGTTTCCTTTGAGTTTTAAGGTAAAGCCCCCCAAAAAATTCTAAGGGACAGGGCCTGGGGGCACCTGGAGAGCCAAGGAAGCCCTGGCTCAGCAGTGCCCTAACAGTGGCTGGAGGCTGACAACAGCAATGTGGGGCTGGCTATGCTAAGTCTGAGGCTGGAATAAAGGGGGTTTAGGGGGTTAACGTGATCTAGCCAGTAGATGAGAATGCCTGGGAAAAGGGAGGAGACATGGTAGTGTGTGTGTGAAGGAAAAAGGCCCCAAACAGGTCCTGAAGGAGCCCAGATGTAAAAGCTTCAAGGGGTGTGAGAGCACAAAAGGGGCCAGCAAGGAGGGGATCTCCTACAGCAGAGGATCCCCGAGGAGGCAGTTCCTTAACTGCAGGATGGGAAGCAGCATTCCTTGCAGCCAGGGTGGCTGTGCAGGCAGCAGGAGTTTCTGCTACCCTAAGGTGAGCTGTCCAAGGGAAAATAGCATCTGCTGACTTGGATAAATGAATAAAAGCTGAGAAAGTCTGTGTGTGGCATGTGGGTTTCTCTGGAGGGAGCTGGGGTGGCATGAATAAGTTCCCTGAGTTAGTGCAGGACAGTCAGGAATGCACACAGGGTTTTCTAGCCTACTCTGCCAGGATTGGGATTGGGAGTGCCCAGATCCCTGGCATCCCAGCACTGCCTGCGTGGGTGCTATGGGGATCCAGTGGGAGCTGCTGCACTGAGTCCAGAGGAAGCCATGGAGCTTCTCCCATGCAAGGGCCAAAGCCAGGCTCAGAGCTGGCTCCCCTGTCCACCTGGAGAAGGATCCAGGGAGACCTCAGAGGTCCTTTCAGGGCCTAAAGGAGCTCCAGGAAAGCTGCAGAGGGACTTGGGACAGGACACAGGCAATGGCCAGAGGGCAGGGATGGATCGGATAGTGGGAAGGAATTGGTCCCTGTGAGGGGGAGGAGGCCCTGGCACAGGGTGCCCAGAGCAGCTGTGGCTGCCCCTGGATCCCTGGCAGTGTCCAAGGCCAGGCTTGGAGCAACCTGGGGTAGTGGAAAGCGTTCCTGCCCATGGCAGAGGGTGGGACTGGGTGATCATTAAGGTTCTTTCCACCCCAGTTCTTCAGCTGTGTGTGCCCACCAGCCCTTTCCCCCCACAGGAGCAGACAGAAGCAGCAGGCTCTGCTTGCTGAAAAATAAATATTTATTTACATCTGAAAAGAGAGTTTATGTGTCAAATGGTCTCATGGGGCTTCTATCGATCCAAGCCCATTCCTGTGTGACTCCAGCCTAGTGCAGCCTCTCTGCTTTGTGTGCTCCAGGCACCCCCTCCATGAGGCTCTGGGAGAGGCTCCCTCAGCCTGCCAGGGAAGGGGCAGGACCTGGAGAAACCTCCTGTCTCCATGGGCATCTCCTGGAGCATCCCGGCTGCTTCCTCCAGCCTAGAGAGGACTTGTGCATGGTGAAGGAAGGAATGTGGTGGGGACAAGCTCAGGCAGCGTGTCTGTGCTGCTCCTGAGGGTCAGAGCCAGGGGCTGGGGCTGGGGCTGTCTCCAGGAAAGCAGACTCCCAGGATTTTACCCTTTGGCCAACAAAGTGGTTCCTGAGCTCCTGCCAGGCCTGGAAATCCAGCTTTCCTTCCACAAAGCAGGAGGAGGCTGGGCTTGATGCTGAACCTGGGATGGGGGAGGTTGAGCTCTGCCCCACTGGGCTGCTACTCTCAAATCCTTCACTCCCAAGGGATTTTGAGGCTCCATCCTTGGCTCTGCAGCGAGGAGGGGCTGGGTGCTGCTGTTGTGTTGGTGATGAGGGTGGCAGGAGGTGCAGGAGCAGCCCCTCGCTGTGAAGAGCTGTGCAGGGCTGGAGCTGTCAGGTGCTGTGAGATGGTGCTGGGCTACGACATAGGGGAGGACAGGGACCCCTGGCCATGGTGTGGCCCAGGGTGCAGGGTTTGGGCAGCATCTCCCATTCCCACGGCTGAGGTCAGGCTGTCCCCGGCTGCTGCGATCCCACAGGTGCCCAGGTGGGTGTGGGGGTCCCAGAGGTTCCCTGTGTGGGGTGTCCTGGGGGGGGGTGCTGCCAGGTTCTGCTGGTGCTCAGGCAGTGGGAGGAAGCAGCAGGCACTGCCCACACACCCCAGGGAGGCCCTGCTGAGGGGACAGCAAGAGCCAGGGATGCCACCTCACTCGGGTCACAGCAGGGACGTCCCTTCCAGCAGCTCCGGAGTGGCACAGCCAGACACTGCCCCCAGCCTGGCCATCCCGGGTGGGCACTGCCCAGCACGGCCTCCTGCCCTCCAGCCAGGCCGTGTGGCCAGCAGCCTCTCTGCCCTGGCTGCTCACCCCCCTCACTGGGCACAGCAGAGCACCGGGTGGTCGAGCTTCCAGAGCTGCCACTTCTTCTTCATCTCGGACTTCACCTGCGGTGGAGGAGAGGGAGCAGGGGCTCATCCCTGGCTGTGCCCTCCCTGCAGGCACAGCGCGGGGTGGGGAAGCCGGGCAGGAGGTGCGGGGACAGGGACAGGGACATTACCTCCTTGTTGGCAAAGCAATACAGCACAGCCACCAGGAAGCCCTGCACGGAGAGCCAGGAGTGAGCCCGCCCTGCCGTCCCTCTCCTGGGGCTGGGATGGGCTTAGGCTCCCCCCAGGCCACTTCTGGGTGCTCTTAGGTCCCCATGGCTGCGCCCCGCTCTCAAGGGCAGAGAAGGTGCCGCCCTTCCCATGGAAGCACCACAGGGAGAGCTCAGAGAGGGACCCCCTGATCTTTGCTCTATGGTGTGCCCAGAGCAAGGACTGGTTTCACTGCCCCCCTCACCTGGAAGGAGTTGAGGAAGAGGGTGAAGAACACCTTGACGTAGCGCAGGATGCCCGTGGCTTGCTCGTCGGTGGCGAAGATGAAAACCACTTCGTGGATTCCGAAGAGGGGGATGAGGGTCAGGGTGGCTTTGGCCAGCCTGGGGGAGAGTAAGGGGACAGTAAAACTCCCAGTTAATCCCAGGGCGATCGTTAATGTGCAAAGTGGGGGAGAGGCATGGGGAGGGGTAGGAGGTGTGGAGGTGGTGTTATCCCGGAATCCCAGCCTGTCCCCGCCCCTCTCTCGGCTCACCTCAGCTTGTAGTCGGCGTAGCCCTTCTGGTTGGCCCGGAGCTTGGCCAGGATCACCTTGAGGATCCGCATGAAGATGAGCAGGTTGATCTGGGAGAGGGAGACAGGGCAGGGGCACACAGAGCCCAGCACCCCCACCCTGGCTGTGACACTCCCCATCAGGAGATGGCACCCCTAGAGCTCCCAAGGCTGCTGCTGCCCTTCCCTCCTGCCATCCCAAATCCCGGCTAGGAAGCAGCAGGGGCCACCCCCAGCCCTGTTCTCTGGGGTTCAGCACCCCAGCTTCCTTCATTAACCTGGGGGTCAGTAAATTGCTGAACCCCCTGTGCATCTGGCTGGTCCTTGCAGGCCAGCTCTTCCTCTTGGCCTCTGCTGGAAGCTTCCCTGGGGATCACAGCCCTGCCCAGGGTCGGGAGCCAGGGGCTGAGCTGCTGCTCCAAACAGTCCCGGGGCTGGCACTGTTCCCTACCAGGGAGGCGAGCAGGATGGGGATGCGGATGATCCACCAGTAAGCCATGTTCTCATTCAGCGCCCAGCACCTGCACCGAGAGCAGCACCATCACCCTGTGCTGGGAGCACGATGACCCAACAGCTTTCCAGCCCCAGCCAGGTGGCTCAGGGACCCTCAGCAGCCTCTGAGCCTCCCAGTAGGAACCCCCTCCATCCATCCCCCATCCACCATCCAACCATCATCCATCTATCCCTCCATCCCTCCATCCATCCATCCATCCATCCATCCATCCATCCATCCATCCATCCCTCCATCCATCATCCATCCCTCCATCCATCCATCCATCCATCCATCCATCCATCCATCCATCCATCCATCCATCTATCCATCCATCATCCATCCATCCATCCATCATCCATCCCTCCATCCATCCATCCATCCATCCATCCATCCATCCATCCATCCATCCATCCATCATCCATCCCTCCATCCATCCATCCATCCATCCCTCCATCCCTCCATCCATCCATCCATCCATCCATCCATCCATCCATCCATCCATCCCCACTCACTCTGCATTCTCCTTCAGGTACTTGGCGGCCATCCAGGGCACCACGAACACCACGGGGGTCCCTGCAAGTCACACAGCAAACCCTGTAAAACCAAGCACCCTCCTGAGCTCAGAAACCATCCCCATGCTGGGAGGGACATCCAGGGTGGCAGAGCCCCCACCCTGCACCCTCCTGGGACGGTTTGGACTGCAGTGTCCCTGACACCAGGCACTGTCCCCATCCCTGCCACGCGCCCGGGGGGCCCCTACCCCAGCCCAGGTAGAGGTAGAGCCTGTAGTAATTCTTCTCGGAGAACACGGCCCCGATGAGCAGCTTGTAGAGGTAGACAGCTTCCACCAGGAACCAGTAGTGGTTGGCCAGGATGCAGTACTGCATCAGCACCTGCGCTGCGCGGCACCCCAGTGCTGCCTGCCATGGGAGAGCCACTGTGGGGCTACTGTGCCCACAGGGCACTCCACAGCTCACCCACAGGGACCAGGCACCCCGGGAGCTCATCCACTGGGGGTGTGGTGCACCCCCAGCATTCTGAGAGCTCGTCCCAAGGCTGCACAGGCACCCCAGGAGTTCATGCATCAGATGTACAGTGTTATACAGGCACCCCAAGAACCCTGAGAGCTCCCCCAGGGGACATGGGGTGCCCTGAGAGCTCACCCAGAGGGTGCACAAGCACCCCCAGACTTCACCCAGCAGGGGCATGGGTGGCACCAAGGGCTCACCCCTCAGGTGCCACACAGGCCCAGCGCTCACCCAGCAGGTGCACAGGTATCCCACAAGTTCACTCACTGGGCCATGGGCAGCACAGGCACCCCAAAAGCATGGGCACCCCAGGACCATGCACAGGTACCCCAAGACCTCATCCATCAGCAGCATGGGCACCGCTGGCATTCCAGGAACTCACCAGCATGTGCCTGGGGCTGCATGGGCACCGACCCCCCCCAGCCCTGCCCCAGGCAAGGGTGCCCACGCTACCACCAGCCCAGCACTTGCCTCGTGGCTCAGCAGAGCCTCCCAGTCAGCCACCTGCACCAGCTGCACGCCCCAGCGCCGCTCCAGCAGCGCGTCCTTCACCATCACCGAGGTCGCCCGCAGCCCGAAGGAGGCGAACAGGTTGGCGTGGATGTAATTCCTGGTGCAGCGCAGGTTCCTGCAGGAACCGGGGTCAGGCAGGGCCGGCACAGCCGGGAGGGAGCAGGGGCAGGGCCGGGTCCTACCGGCACACGGTGAGGACGAGCAGGGCGGAGATGAGGGTGAGCAGTGACAGCGAGTAGCCCACGGTGTAGAGCACCTTGAAGCTCACCATGAGCCGGCGGGCACCTTCCTGCAGGTGAGCACAGCGCCAGGGAGCCCAGGTGGACGCATGTCCACCCCCAGCCAGGCTGCCTTGGCCATCCCCGGGGTCCCAGCCAGGGTCCCACCTCCTCAGCAGTGACCTCCAGCTCATCCTCGCACTGGGAGTAGTCCCTCCAGGGCTGGCTGCCGTTCACTGTCACCCACTGGCCGTCGGTGCCACACCTGCGGCTCACCAGCCCGTGCTTCACTGCGGACATCAAGCACCGGCACAGTCCCCCAGGCTCCCCCAAGCCCTCTCCTGGGACGATGGATCTGCCCCTGCTCAGTGCCCTGTTCCAGGCAGGCATGGGCAGGACACAAGCTGGCCCTGCTCTGAGCCCACATCCATTCGTGGGGCCCTCTGCCCCTGTCAGGTGATGGTAGGGGAACCCCGAGAGCCCCTCCACCCCCAGAACAGCTCAGCCCTGGCTTCCAACTGGCAGGAGGGATCCTCACCTTTCTCAAACCAGGGCAGGTAGAAGGGGCAGGAGACGTTGACGGCGGTGCCGGGGCTCCCGTCGGGCCAGCAGGCGTACATGTCAAATGTCCTGTTACAGAACAGCCCTTCCAAGGGCAGGGACAGGGAAAGCCAATGCTCTGATGCTGGTGTCACAGACACATCAAGCCCTGCTATCCCAGCACCTCTGAGGTGCTGATGCCTTCCTGAAATGGGCCCAGGTGCCCCACACCAGCCTCAGCCCCTCAGGACATCCCAGCCCTGGGTATCCCAGCCCATCTGAGACGTGGAGATCCTTGTCAGTCCCTTGGCTCATGTAGGTGACCAGAGCAGGGGATGCTGGAGGAGGGACAAACCCCAGCCCTGGCTCTGTTTGCCCCCGGGCTGGGCATGGCCGGGTACCTGCTGGGTAGGGCTCGCTCGCCATCCTCCTCAGGCACTCGTCACGGTACCGCAGCCACTCCTCGAAGGTTTTCTCCAGCACCTTGGCCCCGCCGTGCTGCAAGCCCAGAGCTGGGTCAGAGCCTCCAGCCCCAGTGCCCTGGTGCCCTCATGAACTGCTGCCACAGCCTGGGCCGGGCAGGAGCCCAGGACAGATGGAGCTCCGGGATGGAGCCGCCTCGCAGGGGCCAGAGCCGGGCAGTGCCAACCCTGCTGCCCCCAGCCCCAGCCCGGCCCTCACCGGCACGGAGGAGAACAGGCACATGCAGGCAAGCTGGACAAGGCTCCGCAGGGATCCAGCTCCAAGCACGTCCCTCATGGCTGCTCCAAGCCTGACCAGTGCTCCCAGTGCCAGGGTGCACCTCAGGGTGGGCCGGGGATCCCAATCCTGGTGAGAGGTGGAGGCAGAGATGTGTGGAGGCAGAGATGTGCTTCCCAAGCCATTCCAGATCCTGGGCATGTCCTGGGCTGCCACAGCCCCAGGTCACTCCCCTGAAGAAGCCAAAACCTCGGGGAGCAGCAGGAAGAGCGGCCAGGGTGCAAATGGATCACACCTGTCCTGGATGAGCCTGCTCATCTTCCCACCGCTGGCAGCTCCGAGGGGAGCAAACGCCATCGTGACAGCCGACATGACAGCCCCAGTGCCACCGCTGCCACCCAGCAGGTGGCTGGCACCCCTGGGTGGCCCTGGAAGGGGCTGCAGGGACAGGAGGCAGCGAGACCACTCTGGGGTCCGCTGGGTCCCCACCCCTGGCCAGGCTGGGACCCCCGTACCAGCTGCGCCCCATCGCGTCCCGCCCCGGTGCTGATGGCAGAGACCCCTCCCAGCCCGGCCGGGGGCTCGGGGCTCAGAGCAGCCCAGTCACCCCGGGGGCTCCCCGCTCCTCCCGGGGCTCTCCATTGCTCCAGGCTGGACCACTCCAGCCCGAGCACCCCCTCCAGCACGGACCTCCCGGTTTGTCCCCCTCGATGGTCCCCAGCCGGTCCCGCTCGGTGCCTGCGGGGGTCCCAGGGCTCCGCCGCTTCCTCCGTCCGCTCACCCGGCTCCGCGGGACCGGCGATCCCGATGTCCCGCTGTTCCCGGCAGCCTCGGCAGTGCCGGTGTTTCTGGCAGCCTCGCTGTTCCCGTTGCTCCCGGTGTTGCCGGTATTCCCGGTGTCACGGGCAGCCCCGGCTCCGCGAGGTGAACGCGGCGGTGACCGAGCGCCGTCTGCGGCGGAGCCGCCTCCTGCCAGCGCCGTGCCCCGACGGGAGGGGGTTTTTGGGGAGGCTTAGGGGGGAGTTTGGGGGCGGCACCGCCTCCCGGGGCTCCGGAAGCCCGGAGGGACTCGGGGGGTCCCGGCGCCGCTGCCCCCGCACCCGCGGAGCTCCAACACGGACCCAAGGAGCCCCCCGGGAATCACACAGCCCTGCCGGGGGTCCCTGATTGAGTCACACAGGCATGGGGGTCCAGGTCCAGCCCCTTCGGGAGTCCCTGGTGGAATGATACAGGGGCAGGAATGAGAGTCCAGGTCCAGCCCCACTGAGAGTACCCAGCTGCATCACATGGGGCCAGGGATAGAGGTCCAGGATTCAAACTGTGGGTCACAGGCACAGGATCAAGGATCCAGACCCCTTCAGTCTCCCCCAGAGCCCCTGTCCCTCCCATCACACAGCCCCAGGGAAAGTCCTTCACCTCCCAGGCTCGGTGTCCCTCTGGCTGTCCCCTGGGCTGGGTGCTGGCACGGTGACAGCCCCTGTGCAGGCATGGTGGGCTGCAGGGGTCACCCTCCCCTGAGGACAGTCCTGGATCCAGCACAGGGACACAGCTCATGGGTCCCCTTGTCCAGTCAGGGGAATGTCAAGGGCAGGGGCAAGCCATGGGACAAGCCTCGTGGCCCTGGTCATGCTGCCTCCCCACCACACATGCTGGCAGTGGGGAGGGAGGGGTCTCAGCTGGGGCTGGGCTGGGGAAGGTGGTTTTGCCATCAGTAGAGCAGGGGAGATTCCCCTGGGGTCCCCCAAATCACAGCAGTGCAGCCCTTCCAGGCTCCCACATCTCCCCCAGTGCAGCTGTGCTTCCCTCCTGATGCAATGCTGCACTGTGGGGTTCATCCCCCAAACCTGGCTGAGTGCACCAGAAAACACATTCATTTTGCAAGAAATGAGATGTTTGCCTCGAAGCTGTTGCAGTGGGCTGGGAGCAGGCACAGCAGTCAGATGGGTGGGGAGTCACAGCTGTGGCTGCAGTGATGTGAGAGGTGTCTGGATATTCCAAGTGACAAAAAACACAGTGGTGGAGCAGCCCAGGGTAAGGATTTGCTGTTTGGGGGGAAATGAGCCCTCAGATACCTTCCCCAGGATGGGCCAACACCAGGATATTTGCTCATTAACAGGTAATGAACTTTGGATAAGAGCCTGGAGGGACAGGACACAGGGAATGGCTTCCCACTGCCAGAGGGCAGGGATGGATGGGATATTGGGAAGGAATTCTTCCCTGGCACAGGGTGCCCAGAGCAGCTGTGGCTGCCCCTGGATCCCTGGAAGTGTCCAAGGCCAGGCTGGATGGGGCTTGGAGCAGCCTGGGAGAGTAGAAGGTGTCCCAGGCCATGGCAGGGGTGGGAATGGGCTGGGCTTTAGGGCTCCTTCAACACAAACCATTCCATGATTCCATGATAACATGGCCCTGGGGCACTCATGGAGGACAATTCCAGCCACACTTCCCAAACAGACACTGCATGTCTGCACCCCACAGATGTCCCTGTGTGAATCCATCTAATGGCAGCAGGAGCATCCTGGGGTGGGCTCATCCCACAAGGACGCTGGATTTGGGGAAGAGCCCAGGGCTCCAGCAGGTGGATGTCATTCCCTAGCGAGCAATCACAAAACTCCAGACATTATTGTCCCAGTGTGGTCCATCTGGATGGGATTTTCTCCCATGTCCCTTGAATGGGAACATGAGGAACAAGCTGTTCCTCTCCATATTGATGCATTTCAGGCGGGTCTCCATAGCGACTGCAGCGCTTGAGGCTCAACTGGGGCTGGATCCCGATCCATTGGTGCTCAGAGCCAGCTGGAGCCATGGGAAGAGGGGCTGGGACAGCACCCCACTCCCAACAGCTGCCGTCGTGCCAGGGTGAGCGTGGGACACAGCTGTCACTGAGGACACATGGCTGGTAAATTTATTTTTTTATTAAAGGTGATGTTCACCATCAGAGCTGGGAAAATTGTCCCAGAATTGTCTCAGGCTATAAAAGTGTTGGTGCTTCTTGGGCAACCTGAGAGCTGCAGGGGTGCTCAGAGAGAGGAGAGCATCTCCAGGGTCCTGCACAGGAAAAACATGGAATTGTTTAGGTTGGAAAAGCCCTATGAGATCATCGAGCCCAATGAGGCAGCACTGCCAGATCCATGATTAACCCATGTGCCTAAAACACCACATCTACAAGCTTTTGGAACACTTCCATGGATGGTGACTCCACTATTGCTCTCAGCAGCCTGTTCCAGTGCCTGATGTCTGAAGAAATTTTTCCAATATCCAACCTAAAGCTCCTCTGGTGCAACTGGAGGCCGTTTCCTCTGGTCCTGTCCCGTGTTCTCTGGGAGAAAAGCTGGGGTCACTAAGGGATAAACACCCAGCCAGAGAACCCCGCAGGGCTAAATCCCTTCCCCCAGCACTGCCCAAAGCAGCAACACCTCCTGAAGGCAGCTGTCCCTTTATCAATCCATTATTGATGGGGGAATTCAGCCGCGTGTACTTTTGCAGGATCTGCTAATCAAGGTGCTTTGCTCCCCGTCCAGAAGCAGTTCACAGAACAGAAGAGCTCATCAACACATCCTGACTCCCAGTTACGCAGCAAACTTCCCAGAAAGGGAGCGTTTCCAGGTAGAGAAATCCATCAGCATGTGCGTGCCCAGGAAGCAGCATGAGGGCTCCCTGCGGCTGAGCCATCTCCAGTGCTGCCCCTGGGGGAGCTCTTGGGGCTTTCGTTAGCGTTTGCAGAACGGGAGCATCCATTTCCATCCCATTTCCAGCTTGTTTCCATCCCCTGTGGCCATGACAGCCAGGGACCCCACTCCATCACACAGCAAAGGTCACTCCCAAGCCGGAGTTTCTCCATGTCACCACATTCCCGTGATCAATGAGCTCCCAGCTCAGAAAGGCACTATTGGATTTGGCACACACTCAGAGCTGTCAGCAGTTGCGTCCCTCCAGCGAGCCCCCAGGCACTTGGGATGCAAACCTGGATTCAAAGCTGGCCAGGTCTCTTCTGTTTCCATGTGGATTCTCACCTAATTCAAGCCTGAAGGTTTAAAAGATAAGATCAAGAACTTCTCTGAAATTCATCTCTATTCACATCCTGCCCTGGGGCTGGGCTCTTTGCCTCTTCCTCTGCCGAAGGGCAGGGCGTCCCCTGTTCCATATGTAAACCTTGGCAGGCAGGGCAGCATCTGTGTGCCAAGTCTGGATTTAGGTGGCACCGGGAATTCAAGAAGCAGATAAAAGAATGCATCTTTTATTTCCTCCCTGCCTGGCAGGACCCTGGTTGCAACTTCTGCTATTACCAACGCTGGGGCCACAGCACAAGGAAAACTGCCTGGAGCTGCTGGAGAGAGTCCAGAGGAGGCCATGGAGATGCCCCAAGGGCTGGAGCCGGGCTGGGAGAGCTGGGGGTGCTCACCTGGAGAGGAGAAGGCTCCAGGGACATCTCAGAGCCCCTTCCAGGGCCTAAAGGGGCTCCAAGAGAGCTGCAGAGGGACTTTGGACAAGGGATGGAGGTACAGGACACAGGGAATGGCTTCCCACTGCCAGAAGGCAGGGATAGATGGGATGTTGGGCAGGAATTGTTCCCTGTGAGGGTGGGGAGGCTCTGGCACAGGGTGCCCAGAGCAGCTGTGGCTGCCCCTGGATCCCTGGAAATGTCCAAGGCCAGGCTGGACGGCGCTTGGAAAAACCTGGGCTTGTGCAAGGTGTCCCTGCTGACCCCCCTCTAATTTTAATTTAGCGTAATTAAGCTGGGCAGGGTCAGGTTAACCCCAGGTAGAATCACTAAGGGACATTGGAGCCTGCTACCAGCTGCTCACCGGCTCCTCAGGGGTGTGGCAGGGCTTTGCCAGCTCAGGGCAGTCCCCAGAATTCCCAGGGGGAAGCTGGAAGATCTCCTTTGGTGTCTGCCAAAACACATTTGCAGTCACTCCGAGGAAGGAGTGGCTGTGTCCCGAGTGTGAAGGCTGAGCCCTTGCTCCTCCCAGCCCAGGGGCATCTCCACCCACCCTGTGGAAGCAGAGGAGAGGAGGTGAGCATCCCGTGCGGGTCCGGGGTGCCCCTCAGCTGCTCTGAGAACAGACATGTTTTCCACACTTTTAATATCCTGTTCTGTAAAACCAAGGGATGAAGAAGTTGCCTTGTCTTGCCCCCGGTTCTGGCTCTTTCTCAGCCTTCCAGCTGTTTCAAGTGTTGGATGTTTGCCACCTGCTGGGATTGTGTGATGGATGAAAATGGGTTTTCAGCCTGGGCTGTAACTGGCATTGCTCTGTTGTGCTCAGCAAAGCATTCAAGTCACTCAGACCTGCCAGGTGAGAGAGGTGCTCTGCATTTCCCTCTTGCCAGAAGGTCTGAGAGGGCTCCAGAAAAACTCCCCCCAAGTCTGCCAACACCTCATGATACAAAACCTGGCTTAGAGCTGGGAGGGGGAGGCGCTGAGGCTGGAGGTTCTGTAACAGGCCAGGATGCTCCAGGTGGGGCTGGTGGATGCTGGAGCCCAGCTACCACAGAAAATGCCAGGATGTGCCTCCTCCATCATTATTTGGGTGATCTGGGAATCAGATTTGGGAGCTAGCAGTCCCCAGGCCCAGTGCTGGATCACAACACCCTCAGTGGGAAAGCTCCCTCCCCCTTATTTTGGGCAAAACAAAGTGAAAAAGCAACTTGCCCAGTTCTTAGCAGTTCCTTTCATGTGTTCCTGCAGGAGCTTCCCAATCAGCTGCTGGAGCAGGTGGATCTGAGGCTGGGCAGCACCCTGGAGTTGCTGGAGTGGCCGCTACTCCTTGCAGGGATGTGCTCCTCTGCTCAAACACAGCTCCCATTGGAGCCCAAGGGTCAATCACAGAATCATGGAATGGTTTGGGTGGGGAGGGACCTTAAAGCCCATCCAGTCCCAGCCCCTCCCACTGCCCCAGATTTCTCCAAGCCCCATCCAACCTGGCCTTGGACACTTCCAGGGATCCAGGGGCAGCCATGGCTTCTCTGGGCATCCTGTGCCAGGGTCTCCCCATCTTGGACTCTTTCTGGCATCAGATTTCTGCACATTTACAAAATCTTCACAAAAATGTGAAGGTTTGAGCTGTATCTAAACATGTCAATAGATGCCATGAGCTGGGCTCAAAAATCTCTTGGATTTTTATTTCTGCCATCACTGCTTGTGTGTGATTTTCCCTCTGATGGGAAAAGGGCCTGTTAATCAGTATAAATCCAAAGCTGTGTAGTCCCTGGTTATTGCTCCTTCCACACCCACTCCTGTTCCTGCTGTTGCAGGGAAGCTCCAGGAACAGCAGCGTGGACCACACAACTCCTGTCTCAGCAGCTTCTGTCTTTCCCATAGAACTGAGATTTTTTTAGCCTCGTTTTGGGCTCTTTCTGCTGGGCCCAACCAGCTCCAGGGACATGGCACAACTTGCACAGAGGGTGCTGCACGCCATGGAGGCTGTTATCAAACACATTTACTGATGAGCTGCAGGCAGATCACCCCAACTCCTGCTCTGCAGCCTTCCCATCCTGGAGACTAAAACAGGCTTTGGATGAGCTTTTGAGGACTATTCACTTCTCTCTTAGTTAATAAAACCCCAGGCTGGATCCTGGGTTTGCTGGCAGTGTGATGTACTTTCTGGAGGTCAAGTCAAGAGATATTTATGGCTGAACATGCCAGCTCTGCTCATAAAGATGCCCAGACATCCTCATCAGGGGTCTTTTTCTGATGTGACCACACGTTTTCCAACAGCTTCACAACTGATAAAGGCACCCAGCCTGCAGGGAAAATCTGTCTCCTGCCCAGGGAGCCCGAGATCTTCATTACCTCATAACTGAGGGGGGATAATAATCCCTGAAATCCCATAAGAACTGCAGTGCAACAGTGTTGGCATGGAGGTTGTAAGGTCTCCCTCCCTCCCACCAGGAAGAAGCAGGTGACAAAGCTGAGGCAGAGGGAGCTGCTGGGTTTGTCCAGAAGGAATGGCTTCCCCCTGGCTCAATTCCACTGAGAGTAGTTTTGCAGTAGGAAAATGAGGTTCCAAGGAGGGGGTTATTTCCAGGTCAGGTCTGGTCAGGTCAGGTGTGGCCCTGCTGCCACTTATCTCTCCCTGTGACTGTGCCTGGCAGCTCTGGCTGGTAACCTGCCAGGATGAAGCTGGATTTGGCTTTGCTGGGAGCTGAGATTCCACAGGAGGGCTCAGCAGTGCTGCCTGCAGCTCATTCACTGGCTCCCGCTGCCTGCAGCTCATGGCTTGCCCAAAGCCCCTCCATTGCTTCCTCTCCCTGGCACAAACCTATTTTCAGGAGTTTTGAACACAAACCAGCTCCCCTTACCTTTGAACTCAGCAACACTTAATTCTGCTGCTGAGATCACAGGTTTCTGCCAGCACAGGAACATCAAGTTCCCAGAGTGGCCCAGACCAAGATCTGTTTATCCACGGCTCCAACTGCCCATGAGAGCCTTCCTCAGACAGGGGGGAAAACCAGGCAAAGGCAGCACTTCCACAGGGAAGGAGTATTTGGGATAATACTGGAAGAGCTCTCATTTCCACCCATTCGTGTCCCTAGTTTTGATGGTAGTGCCCAAATGCTGACTGCACTAAAGTATTGTGGATATAAATACTTAACTCTGGGGGAAAATCCTCTGGAATTGTACTCAGGCCTAGACATTTTAATGCAGTGGATATTGCCCTTGGGGACATGGGTTAGTGGTGGCCTTGGCAGTGCTGGGGAATGGCTGAACTCTGTGATCTTCGAGGGCTTTTCCAACCTAAAGGATTCTGCGGCTGCAATGAGTTAAATAAAGAAGTTGTGCTGAGTTTGGAGCCTGGGGAAGAGGAGGCCCAGGAGGGTTTGTTTCACCCTTTTGCCTGGTTTCACCCTTGGGCTCGTGTTTCCTCCTGCACGGGCAGTGTTTTTCTGGGTGATCCTTATCAGAAAGTGTGAAATTGGATGACTGTGACAGTGGCCTTCCAAACCTCTTCGTCCTTGTCACCCTGGCTGGTTGCTGTCCATGCAAGAGCCAAAATGTTGCTGAAAAACACACCAAAGCCTCTTGTGATCATTATGGGTCTCTTCTAAGCCAGGATATTTGATGAGAAAACAAGGATTTTTTGATCCCCTGTGCTTTGTGGTGAGGATGAGCTAGACTTGCAGCTCTCAGGCTCACTGGGAGGGCTGTGCTGGCTTTCAATCAAGCTGTGCTGTGCCATCTGAAATTGGACTCCGAGGAATTAGGCAGACTTTGGGAAATCAGCACTTAGTGCTGGCTTTGAGTGGGTCAAAAGGCACTTTGCTTTGCAGGGAGCTAATGGAGGGTGGGTGAATAATTTTGTTTTTCACTGAATACAAATGAAAAGCCAATCTCCTCTCATGACCTGTCAGACACAGACAGAGATGGATCTGGAGATCTCCTTGCTCGGGGGTGTTTTTTCATCCTAAGTAGCTTCTCCTGCTCATCTGCTGAACCGCCAAAGGCCAGCTGTTGATTTATTACCCATGGTATTTGATCCATGGGCTTCAGTTTATCCTGGGCACCCAGCTCTCCTCTAATTCCAGCCCATTAACAGGGAGAGCTGCTCTGCACTGTAATTACAGGGAACGTGACATTCCTGCATATTTCCCTTCCCCAGACCTTCAGAGTTCCCCAGGCTCCTTGACACAAAGAGCACTTCACTTCCCCCAGCGATTCCCTGGACACTTCCGCTCCTCCTGGGAGGGATTCTTTTCCCTTCCACACCTCTGGAGAGATGAGGTTAACGTTAAATAAAGTGGAAAGGAAGGAGTTTGCTCATGAAACTCTTCAAAGGCCAAGAAGTCTGCAAGCTGAGCCAGCCCTCAGCAGCAAACAGAAACCTCAGATCCTGTGGATAGTGCAGCAGCCCAGGCATGAAAACAGAATTTAGGTGAATATTAATGTCCCAGACGGGAAATAAGGGAGGCTCTGTTTGGATGAGCAAAAATTGGTGCCCAACTTGGAAGTAAAAGGCAAAAGTGGATGCGAAAAGCTGAGCATGAAGTGTCTGTACAATTCTATGAACCAGCCAAATGAAAACCTTATCATTTCCTACCCTGCCTGATTTTGTTGTGGTTTTTTGTTTGGTTTGGTTTGGTTTTGTTGGTTTTTTTTTTGCACCAGCTCTTCTCTGAGGAAAGGATCTGGCAGATTCCCTTCCCAGTCTTTCAAGCAATTTGTAAAGCTAAAACCTGGTCTAACAGGTAGGCTGGGAAACAACCCAGTAGAAATAGGTTATATTTTCTCCACCATCATGACCACATTAATTTAATTTTTTTTTCTGCAGTATATGAAAGGTGACCTGGAGTATATTGAAGTGTACAGCAGCTTCACAGTAGGATTCTCCTGGGATGCAAAAGAAGCCTGAGGACTTTTACCCATTATTTTCCCCCAACAGGGCAGGCACAGATGAGAGTTTTCTGATTTTTATGCTTGAAGAATCCAAAGAATATCTCTTCATTTGAATTATTTTTTTATTCCTAATTTAAAAAACATTAGAGAAATGAGGTTAAAAATCACCTGTGTTCTCCTTGATTATGTTTTCAACAGCACATTTATGCTCCAGCCCAGACAAAAGCAGAGGGGCTCCATCCCTTGGTGTTTGTAACCCTGGGGAAAGACAAAGCTGTAAAATAACACCCTGACCCTTGGTGAGTGTGGTCCAGGGGAGTCTGATCCCAAGTAACCACTTGCCCCATGGGAATCTCATGAAGCAGCAACTCCTCACAGTTACTTGTTACCAGAGGAGAAAAACTTGGTTCAGGTCGATCTGCCAGGCAGGGTAATACAAAGATGTGAGAATTTGACTTAAAAATATGTGATAGACACTTTAGTGCCAAGCTCTGCTAAAAAAAACCAAACGTCCAAAACCTCTGGAGAAAGAACAGTAGAACATGAAGAATGAAAATACATATACTGGAAAAAAAAACCAAAAAAGCAAATAAAAACACCACCAACCACCATTTCATCTGCAATAAGATGTCTGATGGCTAAAAGGGCCAACAGAGGGAAAGATGAATAGAGCTGATTATTTATATGCTGAGAACCTGACAGGTTCTGTACTCAGAGCCTGCAGTCCCAGTTGATGGCTTGCCCATTGCCACTGAAACCTGCGCCAAAATTGCCAGGTTTCTTTCCTTTCCAAGAAAATTTCTACTTTTGTACTCATGAACAGGAGGAAAAAAACCCTAATTCTTCAAGTGTGGGCTGTGGAATGGGGAGATGCTTCCATAGAGGTGAGCTCATGTGCAAGGGAATAAGTAGAGGTGCATTTTCCTTCAGGTGTGGGTTGATAGAAATGGGAAGTGAGCAGGGAGAAAAATTGATCCTTCATGGATGAAATCTAAGCTCCTGCCAGAGGCTGCTCCTCTCAAGGTCCTTACTTAGTTCAAAGCTACATCCACCCCACATCCAGCAGCACCTTTGTGCTGCCTAACATTAATACAGAAATATTAATTATATTTATTTAGAGTCTCAGTGTAGTGTTTACCTCGGCTGTAGAATTTATTCTATTTATAATACAGCTTTGGCTTTCCCCCAATATTTCATCATTATTAAATGTAACTCAGAGCAGGGCAGCGGAATGGTTCCTTCCTTCTTTGATCCCCCTGAACACATGCTGATGTATTCTTGAACAGGTGAATTATTCAAAGTTTGCTGTCTCATGGCTTTCTGGCATAAGAAATGCAGTCTCTAAACACAACTTCTATTTTCTAATGTAACTATTTCATTTCAGTATTTATTATTTCAGGATTTATTGCTCTTTCCTTGCTTTTGATCACTTTTCAACGATGTGCATAAGTATTGCTCACTACAGAGTCCACACCTGTGTGTTTTCTAAGCCTGGGCAGTTAGAAGTGAAAAACTCTGAATTGCTCTGCAAAATGTCCTCAGACATCCACAGATCAGCCTGACATGTAGATGATTTCCAGCTCAGTCCACCCTGAGATACAGATGACCCTGTGAGGAAGAGCTATGGCTGCTCTATCCAGTGTAAATGCAGAGATTTGTGGTCGCAGCTGCTGTTTCTTTGTCTGTGGGACATCACCACTGTCAGCACAGAAAGCCTCACACTGTTCTTCTTTGATGCATCAGCATGAAAACAACTATGGGGTAATGTCTGTAGGGATAAACTAGGGACATCAACACCCTTAAAGAAGTTTATTATGAAGCTGCTGCTGGGATCAGTCACCATCAGCTACAGCTGGGAGCTGAGACACTGCAAAAGTTGTGTTGGTTGGCCTTGGCTGCCTTCTGCAGAAGATTCTGCAGCCTAGTAATTCCATGGGTCTGTCTGGGAATGCTTCTGCCCCTTCTCTACTGCCCCAGGGGCCAACAAGAGCCCTCTGAGGTCACCCAAAAACCACTCAGGGCCTTTGGGGGCCAACTGGCACACTGAGCACAGGGATAAAGAAAAGCTTCTTTGGAAGACACGGGCAAGTGAATATTGCCAACAGCCGGAATTCCACATGCCCTCAATACTCTTAAAATAATGCTGAGACACTGAGAGTCACCTTTATTACTGGTCTGCAGCCCATGTGCAAACTCCACATGATGCATATGGCAAAGTAAAGTAACACAGCAATGTACACAAAACATGAACTTTATTGAACCATAACATCCTTAAAAATTTCTACACTTCTACAAATTAAATTATGCAGCAAGTTGACTCCAGGGAAAACTATTACTAATGAAAAAAGATTCCTTAACCTATGGGCAGGAATGTCCCAGTGCCCGGGCTCGGCACT
>VWYI01042530.1:23572-127745 GCA_013399455.1 Anthoscopus minutus | reverse complement strand
TTTTCTGCCATTATGTGCTAACCTGCTAGCAATGCTTTCCTCAGTTCACATATACCTGATTCCACCAAAATTTTAGTGTAAAAGGAAGAAGTCCAGAAAGGAGGGTAGCCCTAGGACATAAACTAATTCCCTAAGAATGCGTAAAAAACTCAAACCTTGCTGGATTCAGAGTAACACTATAGCTTGTGTGCCTTGCACAACCTCCAGGGATGGTCAGTGACTTGTTCTTAACAACAGACACAGAGGTCCTTCATATTTGCAGAAGAAATTTTCAAACCTCTAAAGTGAAATAGCATTTACTACAGGTGTGTTTCACAGTAACCATTCTTCTGGTAAATCTCTCAGAAGTGGTAGATGGAGAAGTAGAATTATTAAAAACAAGAAAAAAATCTGCTATTTAGTTCTATAATTATATACCAGCAGAACTTGTTTTATAATCTCTGGAAGCCATTAAGTAGGTGATTTTCTAATGAAGACAACAAAATATAAAACCAAACACCCCTTATTCTTACAGAAAAACATAGCTAAAAGATCTGCTTTAGACTGTGGCTTCTGCTTTCAGGTTTTTGAAAAGGTGTTGAATGCTTTCAGTTAATGTCATGAAGCCAGCATTTTCCTTATACCATTTGAGTTTAACCCTAAACCTTTCCAGGAAAAAGAAGGAAATCATATTTACCTCATAAGCCCTACATTACTTGGATAAAAATGTATTTTGAAGGTGTTAGCCATGTTTGAAGTGATGATGAAAAATGAAAAGACTAAATACAGGTTTAACACTAAATCACTTCAGTGGTTATTTATTATCAAAAAAAATTGAAATGAAATCTTATTGTATCTCCAAAAATTAAACAGCAATTGCAGCCTTCAATACAGTGTTCAATACAGTAAGCAATTCTAAGGTATCTCTATTTTGAGCTATAAATACTAGCAACACATTTTGAAATGTGCGGTAAATTGCTGTTAATCAAGGTAAAATCAAGCCTTGCATAACAATCCCTTCTGGAAATAAGTAAATAATTCAGTTTTATTTTCCATCTACATTTTGAGGATCTAATTGTCCAAAGACAGCACCGAACCTTTTCATACGGAGATTAATTAAATCCATTTGTTTTTCTTTTTTAGGGAATAATTTAAAATCATGTTAGATAACAGGCAAAGAAAAAAGCATTTCAATTCAAGGAATGTGGATACAAGATGAATGAGACGTTACTAATAATGGTGCTGTCACAGTTAGCGATTTTACTGCTTACTAGAGGCATGGCAAGTTAGGCTAGAATTACTTAGTAGCATAGTCTCTGCAACCCAGTGGTATTTTTATTTGCCACTCAGCTGTTGGAGGAAAACGCAAGTCTTTTAATGAACTATGAAATCAACCAGTAAAACGCTTCAGCTTATGAGACAGGCTGAGGAGCATCAAGGTGATATATCACACATGCAGGGTGCTGTTCAGTCTACTATGGTACAGTTAACTCAGCCTGCAAAACTACAGTATCCACCAGCAGGCGCTTCCAATAAAAGCTTTCCAAGGCAAATAAGGGTGTCTGAGGACAGCTTTAAAATATTTTATTGCTCTTAACTTTTCAGAAAGCACAGCAGGGGTTGGAGAAAGGGAAGGGGTTTTCATTCCTCTTCTTTAGTAACTCCACACAAAATTTGTTTCCCAGCATACATCAAATCCTGCTTCTAACTACCAGCCATTTCTGTGTAAGGAAGTTCTGGCTAGGCTCTTTCTAGCAGAAGCATCCATATCACTTTAAAAATACAAAGAACATTCCTATTACTTGAAAATAAAAAGAACAGTTCTGAACACATCCATAATGCTTTGATCTGGCATTTCTGTCATAGTCTCAGATAACTCAATGTTTACAATATACAAGAATTATGGGATAAAAACACAATAATTGTTTATTATTACTGAATAAGTAGAGTCAGGTTAATTGCACATTAATACAGCCAGCATAAAATTATTCTCTGATATCAGAGTACAAGGAAAAGACAGTGAACAGATTGGATCACCTAGCTTTTTCCTTATACTTGAATACTGTCAGATAAAATACAAAGCAAGCAAAGGAAGTTAAAACCCTCAATCATTAGAAACTCATAAACTATGCAAAAATATTTAGGGAAGTTATACCTTCCTGGGCAAGTCATAGTAATGCTAGGAATCACAACAGGTTATGAGGCAAAGGCAGAGGACAGATGATACAATAAACAGTATAAAATTGACAAATTTCAGAAATAGCATTCTTGAAAGGAAACATCATTTTGCGCAGCTTACATATTTAAAGATAAGCATGCTCTGGAGTAGATAAGCATATGAAAACTTAAAAGTTACAATTAACAGGTACTTCCTGAGCCAAAGAAAGGGTATCCAATATTCTGGAGGGCATGTTTGGGTCAATAAATGAAAAGACCAGAAAAAAAACCTAAACATATTCCAAGGCTGTTGATGATGGCCCTACTACCCAACAGGTAATGACATTGTCAAATCATGCAACATTGCCATGCAAAATTCAGTGCAGAATTGCTCTGTGCTTTTTCCTTGCCGACCAACAAGCTTAACCTTTCTCCATATCTCAGTTTTTCTTCTTTAAAAGAAGGGAAACAGGACACAAAAGAATTCCTAATCTAAGGGAAACATTCACGAGCCTTGCACATGTTAGATTTGCTTGATTGGGGGCTGGACTAGGTAGAAAAGTGTGAGCAGATGTGGAAAATAAAGAACAGAAACTTCTTCAAAGAGATGCTTTTCAGTTTTAGAGATATTTTGAGAATTAACACCACTAAAATAAAACTAAGAATAGGACTTACATAAGAAATGTGCATCTATACACTCATAACTCATGATGGATGCTAAATAGAGTCAATAGTCTATAACCCAGCCTTTAATTTAAATTATATTTCTGATGTAGTATATTAAAACAAGCAGCTCCACATTTGCAGCTTTGGTTTGGTTTTCCTCTGTTTTATAGACTCCTTCCTGAAGTTTCTCTATAGATATGATGAGAAATTGTTTGCTTGAAAAGGCCAAAAAAAAGGGCTTGAGTAGACTCAAGTCAGCTGTTGCTTAACTTGTACAAGCAAAAAGAAAACTCATGCAGGGGAGAGGAAATTACAGGAAATACAAAATATTCTCCAAAAGTCACACATTAAGAAGAGAAATACTCCGTACTCAAAGAGTAGGATTTTGCACCATCCAGTGTTTGGCTAATAAAGACAGTGTGTAAGGTTCATTAGTGCAAGCCCCAAGATTATTAGTACTGTTAACTCTCAATCCCACCCTGGACAACCACTTCCTTTTAAATATCTTGCTCTGTATGCTATCAAAGAAAGACCACCAAACAGAGGATCTTTTTCCTAAAAGGAGAGAAGGTTTTCTAAAGCTAAGCAAACATTTTTTACAGAGAAAATATGTATCATCATGACATGTTAGCTATTGCAACGTAAGTATATGGATTCTTGTTTTGAGTGACAACTGAGTTCTTTGCAAAGTCCAGAATAGAAGTCTTTGATGCCCCAGTGCAATTAATTATTGCAACAGTGGGAAAAAAAATCTCAAAGCCCCAGTCCTCCTTGTCGAATTGTTACTATTTTTGTACAATGGAATAAGATTCTTAGGTCCTTGATTTAAAAAAAAAATCAAACCTTTAAATGTGGCATTATAAAATCTCATTCAGTGGCTAACATTTATTTTGAGTGTTAGAACAAAGGGATCAAAGAGATGAAGTGTACTTGTGCTTTGAAATGTGGACATAAAAGTGGTATCATTATGGTCTATGCTTATTGTTTCTCAATGACCAAATGTGCTTTATTTACATATATATTTTTTTTGTCTAACTTCCAGAGTAAACTCAACAAGGGAGTCTATTATGCAAATGTGCTCTACACTCAGCAGTGGCACAATGGCATTAGAACAGTCACACTGGAAGATGAGTATGTAAAACAAAATGTTAATTTGGGGAAATAATCAGAAGAAACATGCTCTCAAGCTAATACCAGTACAGACTGGTAGAATATTTAGCAATAACAGTATGCTTTTGTTTTCAGTGTTTTGGGATAAGAAAACTGAAGACCATATTCTTACTTTAGTATGAGAGAGCTGATATTGCCCCAAAACATTTCATCAACTACAACAGCTGCAGTTGTCTTAAAAAATTCACAGCACTGGCATCTGTTGTGAACAAGAAAGCCAGAGAGAAAGGCATCTGAACAGAGACTGATAAATACCCAGAAGGAATGGAGATCTGACTTGGAGAAAAAACAGTGCCTGGAAGCTTGAGGAAGACTAAGAAAATTGCTCAGAATGCAGTGTGAGGTGAAAGAACACAGATAATTACTACTAAGGGGTTTTTTTGGTACTATTTTTGCAATGTTTCACATTATTTTATTTCTATCAATGTTAATAATTTGATTCATTTCGTGATTTGACATTTTATGACCCAGAGAATTGCAAATTTTGCAGTTTGCTTTGGATAAAAAATAAAGAATGTATAAACACAAAAGATTTATAGCAAATTAAATAGTTTATTTAGTTACTTTATGGTGGAAGCCCATAGCAGCACAGAAGCTATAAGACTGATCATGTCAAGGGGTGAAAGGCTCTCATGGCATCACTTAAACAGTGCATATGTTCATATGAAACATATGCCTGTTTATACTTTATGCCTGTGTTATACCAGCGCTGCAGAAAGCCCACAGGATTCAGAGTTTATCAGGCAGTGACTGCCCAGGAATACATCAGCTCACCTGCTGCCTGAAAGTCCTCCACATGCTGAAGGACCTTGGCTGACCACCAGATTTGCACAAACAGATCCTTCCTCTGCTCCATTGCAAACTATCTGCAATACCAGATTGTATATTGTGGCCATTTTCTCTCTGAACTGTATGTACAAAGACAAATCCCAAAGTGTGGAAGCAACCATGTATGGATGTTGAGGAAACCCTTCATACTGTGTAGAAAATAAATTGTGCAAATGCTGAAGATCTCTGCACTCCATGCAAAGGCAGTAAGTGTATTGCCTTGGATCCTTATGCTTCTTCTAAAAATAGTTAATGATTAGACAGAGTCCAAAACAGAAGACCAACATGATGCTGAGACCAGCTGAAGACTCTCAGCTCTGGTTTATCATTGCCATCTATCTTCTGAAGCAACATAAAGTTACTTAGAGAATCAACATCACTGTGCTCTGATTTTGTTTAGCAGCAAAACACACACATTACCATTTCTCATGTTTGGTGATGGAACTGTTTCAGCCACATCCTAAAAAGTTAAAAATTACCATCTGAATTAGAAACTTCCCACATTTGGGATATATATCTCAGAAGAAAAGACTATTTATTCAGTCACTAAAATATGTACCTAAAAGGAGACCAAGGAAATTTTCTTCTGCTTCAGGTGGTAATCAGGGGAGATTACACAATTATTATTTAATAGACATAGAGTAACATGCCTTAATTTGATACATTTCTGCTCCACCTAGGATAGGGGTACACTGTTCAATAGTCTTTTGATATCCATTCCACAGGTACTCTAAACAAAGACTCTGCTGATCCTTGGGTCCGAGTCATCCTAGTCATCCCCTACAAGGCAAATTTTACTAATTTGGACTGGGTAGCACATAGGACTGACTTTACTGCTGGCATCACAAAAATGCAGTATTAACCAGTGTATTCAGGTGAGTACCACCTTGAGGAACTCGAGTGCTCTGCTGACAAAAGCACAAGCGTAGGTCTTGCCATTCCACCTTCCTTAGACCACAAAAAAGAATAACACCTGGCTTCTTCTGGATTATACTGGGATTGCTGCATCTGAGCACAAGAAAGGAAGAGTGAAGAAAAGGGTCCAAGAGCAGAATACATTTCCAGTCACACTGAGTACATTTCTCTGGGAACAATGATTCTGGGAATAAAAATTTTTCTAATCTACTCCTTCACTGTTTGTAGGAGGAGAAAAGAAGGCACCACAAGAACATATGGATTGTTTTTTTTTCCACAGCTGTCAGAAGGCTCCAAATAAACCTCCTGTCATTTTCTCTTTATTACCAACATTAGAGTTCTCACTCTAGCTGCGTATGTGTAGGACTTTTCTGGAAGCTCAGAATAAAATGGATGCTTTTCAAAGCTAACTATAGTCTATTTATAACCCAACTGAATGAACCTTCTCATCTGCAGTGAGTTTGTGAATTCATATTCAGTATAAAACTGCAGGGGCTGTCAACCTTTTCCAACAGATATCCTTAGTGTTATTCTTCTGTTCTCTCCCAACAATTGTGCTCCTTGCAAAAAAGAAAAAACACAAACCCTAAGTAATAACAAAAGTTTCAACACTATATGTCCAACTCATCACACCCAAGTACACTTTATACTGTGGAAGTTTCCACAATTACTCAGATATTTGGAACAGAAACTAAAAGCAAAGATTCTTTATTGGTTTAATTATGATGCTGCTTTGTGATGATGGTATAAAATTACACATATGTTCATAGTTACTTTGAGAGCACCAAAGGCTAGAGAGAAATTGACTTTCTACCAAAAAAATCCTGTTAACAGAACCTGTATAAAAAATATATCAAATATATTTTTAGGCCTCTCGTGATGTTGAAACTTGTGATTCATTAATATTTTAAATTTACGGCTTGGAAAATTTTATATTCCCCTTTTCATTTAGTACCTGAGTAACCACTCAGGTAATTTGAGTGAATATAGAGGTATCCATACATGCTTAGGTTTCATGGATTCAACATTCAAGAGCATGCAAATTCCTGGAAAAGAAAACTTTTATTGGAATAGACCAAAAGCAATTTATATTTTGTCTTTCAGACAAGTTTAATTTCTCCTTATCTTACACATTCCAGGAAACAAAAACTTTAAAAAACCAAAATTTTAAAAAAACCAAAAACAATAACAAAAAACCAAAAACAAACAAACAAACAAAAAAAACCCCAACAAACCAAGCACTCTCTTCATCAGGATGGGATTTCATGTCTCTCACCTTTATGAAAATAAGAATATTATGGAACTAAATGCTAGATATAGAAAATACTGCCACTTGTGAAGAATTATTCTATGTTCTTAGGATTAACTTCAAGTGGAAAAAGATTACTTTTAAGTAAAACCTTTTAATTGGGCAGTAGAGATATTTTTGCTCCTTACTGTATGTTTCGTTTCATTAGTTTCCAAAGATCATTCCTCTCACTTGGTAGTTTTTTCACCTGAACAAGTCACAAGGTAGTTTTCAACTCAAACCTGCGCCAAGATTCTCAAATATGTTCAGCTTCATTTCAACACCAAATATTAACATGATTATCACACTGGGTTCTGATACCTTTTAAAAATCAGACCTGACAGCATGAGTGAAATCTTTGGCAACACTGGTCAGCTTCTATAAAAGAGCTCATCACATATCAGCTGCTCAAGGGAACTCCTCTCTCCTAGATATAATTGAACAAAGACTTTTGAGGCAGCCAGCAATTACTAATCTATACAGGGAAAGCAGAGTCTGAACAAACTGCAAGTACTGATCATTAAAAGTCAAATTCTGATATTACTGTAATCTTTACAAATTTCTATATTTCAACAGGGTTGAGATTCTGTCATAGTACTATAAATATACTTGGACGTTGCTGTTTTTTCACTTCTAACAATGTACAGAGATGGTAAAAAACGGGTTGCACTTATGCCCCTGCCCAGACTCACCACTGCAGAGTCATAAAATAACATGTCAATGACAAAGGCATTCAGCAAAAAACCCAGAATGCTTACATCTGCATACACATTAACATCTGCAAACTGCATCATTAAAGACATTATTTTCAAGGTAAGCTTCAAGCAGAGGTATTCAATTTGAAGATGCCAGTTTGGACTCCTTCCTTTATCTGAAACATGTTAAAAAGGTCTGAACAACATTCCCGTTCTATTCTGTGGCTTCTCTCCAAACAGAAATAATGTTCTTAAACAAAATACCATAATAGCTTTACAAAATGTTTTCAAGGAGTCACAAACACTGGTCAGGATGTGAAAGATCCAAATGAGGCATATTAAAAATGCATGCAGTTGTCCTTTCAGCTAATGGCTTGCTAGAGCTCAGAAGTGCTAGCTGGCTTTCAAAAGCTGTTGCAGACACTGCATTCAGAGGACATTTATGTTCCCACCTCAGTTAGGCCTTTTTTGTGGGTCTGTCCTTAATGCCTTGTAGAAACTGTCTGGTGTGCTATTTCCTTCCAATTTATACTTTTTGATTTCTCAGGGAGTGTATTATTGAACATCTTGACATTTGGAGAAGACAACAAATGCCAGCACCAATTCTATTGCTATTTCCTAGGAAGTCTTTGTTGTTGATTTTGTTTCCTTAAGCACATTGAATTACACATCAATTCTTACCCAAACATGGGTAAGAAGGCAAAAACCAAAACAGGAATCTGCTACCTTCTAAGTGTGAAGGAAATGTAGATGCAGTAGTATTTCCCTAATGAATTCCACTACCTTCAGGAAGTGGTTATTGTTTTGGTTTGCAGGCTTTCAAAATTTGCACCCACAAGCTTTTTCATGCACTTCAGATGGAATTTCTACATGATGGAGATTTTCAGTCTGGTTCACTGTTAATGGCTCAGACTGCTACCTGGTTGCAGTTTCTGTGAACAGTCCAGCCTCAAACTTCAGCACTGGTTTTCCACTTCTTTGAAGCTTTGCTTCGTTAGTTATTTTAAAAGGAAAGATCAAACTAAGACCACTCATCTTCACCTCTCTCATTTGGTTTATGTTAATAAATTCTGTGAGGTGCCAAGTCCTGCATTAACTCTGATGATGTTAGTTTAACCTATCAAAATAAATTCTCAAAGCCCACATCTTCTTTCTTAAGGGAAAAAAACATGGCTTCTCTGACAATGCAGAATCAGATGATAAACAAAGATAATTTTTTATCAGAGAATTGAAAACAAACCTCATCTTATGAGGAGCCTCATTATCAAGTATCTGCAATTTTGATGGTGTGGCTGTTAAACATATTTAAATGTAGCAGGTGAGAAAACACAAACATTACTTACATCTCACAAACTGAAATGCTTTCAAGTCTTAAAAGTGACTAAATTCTCAATCTCAGCAGTAAAACACAAACAAGAAACCTGTCTTACTGTGCAGATTTTAAGATGTGATGTAAATATATAGCCATAAATTAAATCTATGTTTCCCTGTAAAGAAAAAAATATTGAAAGCCATTCTGTTAAGCATTTTTTAATAACAGTTTGTGGAGACCACTTATGAAAACAAAATTCTCTCTACTTCTCTACTTCATTGTGCTCAGAACACACACTGTGACCAAAGCTATAAAAATCAAAAGAAACCTGTTCACAGAAATATTTTAAATTATTTCAGACTTGTAAAGCAGTCAGGTGCCATGCCATATAAATTGACACAGAAATAACAGACACTCTAAGTTTTACCTAAAGGGTCAAGAGTACTTCCCACATGGCTGACCATATGCTGCATTTAATTTCATGGTCCGCTTGAAATACTTTAAATAAGTATTTTACTTCTCAGAAAATTCTTCATCTATCAATATATGCATTCATTAATATTCATTAAAACAAAGTGTTCTTTATGCATCTGAATTCTGTACACTGACTACTGGATATAACATAAGTAGAACCTTCCTCCCACCAAATCACAATACTCAGTAGGTATTACAACTACAGTCTTGAGGGTGTTTTGTTGTTGTTTTCTTTGTTCGCTTGTTTTTGTGTGGTTTTTTTGGGGGGGGTTGAGGGGTTTTGGGGGTGTTTTTTTTGGTAACTTAAGTAGGTGTCTGGCCCATTTACCTTCAAAGCTGCTGCTTTGCAGTGGCAATGTACGATGATAATGCCAGCAAGGCATGAAAGGTAGCTCCCAGGGCATCATGAAGAAATAACTTGTTTTTACAGGAAAGGTGTTTGTTACCCATTGTCTGTCAAGGGCCCTGGATGAAAATCCTCTAAGAGTTTCAATGCCCAAGCAGCAGCACTGGAAGCTATAAATGTAATGCAGTTTACCATTATCTCCTTTCTGGGTTTCTGTGTGTTATCTGTCAAAGACTTCCCAGACAAGATGGACGATAATCACAGAAGGCTGCCTTTTGCCTACTAATATAAATTGCAATAAATGGTCGGTCTAGAGAGATTCAGCTCACTAGGCTGAATTTACTCCTTCTGACCATCCTCCTGAGCATCTCCAGAACAACTTTTCCTGGTATTTGAGTAATAACAGGTTACCTTCTTCCAGGTTGTATTTTATTAATAACCAGGATGACAGTCATATACATCCTGCAAAGCTCAGTTTCACTGCATGTGATGCTTTCTTACATTTCTTCAAAGGAAATAGCATAATTTTTATCCCCTCACAAGTGCAAACTCTAGTAGCACTGTACACTGCAGGATGACATTATGAGCTAAGTGTAGTTTGACATTCCCCATAAACCATTGCTTGATTCTAAGCAGTCCCTCCATGCTCATCCATGCCCTCTTTCCAAGGCTCTCCTCTGAGAGAGAACTACTAGTTTCTAGAATCATGCACACATTTTTATGGCTAGGATATCTATTCTAAGCAGACTCAGTCTATCTTCAACTTTCTCTCATCATTCTGATTTGAGGTTCTGTTGCCAGTTGGAATTTATTTGCTATGAAAAATTCCTATGAAAAGATATACATACTCTAGGATCACCATGATTCTATTAATATGTCTACTACTGACATTAAAGAGGTCAACTTATAAACAGAAAAATGAATCTAAGAGAATTACTTTTGTACCATACAAAAAACCCATATAAATTATACATGGATACCAGTGAACCACTTGCCAACTTCAAAGCTTCCAGTAAAATGAGTTTATACGGAATCATTAAGATTGGTAGAGAACTCAAGATATTGAGTCCAACCTTAGAGTGAACACCACCATGTAGACCAAAGCTAAGTGCCACATGCAGTTTTCTTGAACACATTCAAGGATGGTGACTTTACCACTTTGCCAGGAAGCCTATTCCAATGCTTGACAACCCTTTCAGTAAGGAAGTTCTTTGCAGTGTGGAACCTGAACCTTCCCTGGCACACCTAGAGACCATTTGTTCTTGTCCTGTCAAGTTGTCTAGTTTCTGGGAGGAGAGGCCTGGTTACAACCTCCTACCTGGTTACAACCTCCTTTCAGGCAGCTGTCGAGAGAAGGTGGTCACCCCTGAGCTTCTTTTTCTCCAGGTTAAACCACTCCAGCTCCCTCAGCTGCTCCTAATAAAACTTGTTCTTTTCCAAATAAAACTCTCCTAATAAAACTCTTCACCAGCTCTGTTGCCCTGGATTTACTCCAGCATCTCAATGTCTTTCTTATACTAAGAGGCCCAGAATGAGGTAGGCACAATACTCAAGATGCAGCCTCACCAGTACCAAGTCCTGGAGGACAATCACTTCTCTAGTCTTGATGGCTACATGATTTTTGATAAAGGCCAGGATGCCATATTCAACATTTCATGAAAACTACTTGCTAGAAAATAGTAAACAAGGTTAGGAGCTCTGCTATACATTTTTTACTGTTAGAAAATGCATGCTTTTTCATACATTTGCCTAGGACAGAGACCGTCTCTGTACCAGGAGTCTCAAAAGCAAGAAGCAATTTTCCAATGATCTGACTGTTTGAGAATACTTCAACACAGTAATGAATATGCAGTTACAGCTCATGCAGACATGCCAGCTCTTATACAGCCAAGCAGATGCTGCCAAAGGTGCAAACACAGCAACGAAAAGGGCTCCTTAGGCTGGCAATAAAACTTTGCAAGAGGCACCTCCCTTTAACTAAGATGACAAATACTTTTGTTCCTGAGGAAAAATATTCCTCAGATTATGACAGGAGTGGTAAAAGAGCCATTATGAAGAATTCTAGTTGTCTTTGCATACCAGTCTACATACCAATCTCTTCACTATGCTCAGTGTTAAGTCTTACTCAGCACTATGTCTCATGCAACAAAAGGCAAACTCAATCTGAAAACAGTGACAAAAGGGAGTAATATACTGCTGGGGCAAAACAGCAGCTTCAAGATATGCAATACCATAAAGCATTTTTTCCACAGTTTTATTCCTGTTCTTTCCAAAAACTAATTTAACAGTATAGCATATAAATGAATTTTCATTCATGAATCAAGCATATAACAGACTTGGAAAACAAAATAAAATAAAACATTAAATTTCCTATTAGTTCCTCAGATTACAGGGGAAGCTGGGTTTGCGTTAACATTTGATTTCACAGGTAAATGTCACCTAACACTCAGAAAGAGAGGTGATCTGATGAGAACAACTAAACAGAAGTGCTGAGTACTACTTTGTATGTGTGTGCACTAGGAACAACTCAGTGTTTACTCAAGATAAAAATTAATTTCCCTTGCTAGAACAAGTTATCCAAAGGAACTACTCCTGTATAGCCTCATGCAACATGGAAGCTGACAAGCGACTGAATATTTCAAGGTTCAGGAGAACCAGGTAGTCTGTTGTTGGTGTTTAACAAAGGCACAACAATTCTTTGCTAGGTAAATGTAGACAGTCTGTTGTCACTTCCCATCCTGGTTATAAATATTCAAGGAAGTATTGGCACAGAAGAAACTACCCAAAGAACTTCTGGCTTACTTGAACAGGTGACTGCATGCAAACTGCTCATTGGGAATGTCCATTCAAGTACCTCATCTCCTGATCACTGCATACACATAAACACAAATACTTGAGAATTCTAGCTGCTACAGGCAAAAGCAGCACCCGAAAATGTGCAAACATTTTGATGAAATATATGTTCTTATTCAAAAGACTGAGTAATTATTTTCAATATAGACACAATCTTAATGGATCCTTTAGCATCCATCTTAAAAAAACCAACCTGAGTGGCTACAAGCAAGCTTGGTACAGCTTAGAGGTTTTTTGCTTGCAGAGTGAGAATGGGCTGGAAATGTCTTGAAATTGAGACATATCTATTTGAAAAAAGGTCCTTAACAGTATACCTTACATGTGCACAGCCACAATCTGTGCTGGTCTGAGAAAAGACAATTTGCAAGTAGCCAATTGTATAAGGACTGAACTTAAAAAAAAAAAGTGAAGGATAACACTAGTTAGCAGTATGTCACAGTGAAAAATTGCATCTAGTGCCAATAAGCAATGAATGCAAGGCATTATTCTGCAGCTGACTTTTCTGCATAACCACAATTTGAGCTGGTGTTTTCATAATTTTTCTAGAAATCGGAGTGCAACCATCTTACTGTAGACAGAAAGTTTTAATTGTGGGTGGCAGAAGATACTTATAGTTATCAAATGTATCAAAATACAATTTTGATATGTCAAGGCAAATCAACAAATGTTTATCTCTTCTGTGACTCAGCTAAGGAAATTTGCTGAGATGCAACTGCAATTTCATCGTGTCTTTAAATTAAAAGACAACTAATGAATTGCAATTGACATTATTCTACAGAAATCACAGAAGCAAAAATGTAAAAAAAAATCGCGTCAGTTATAAAATTAAAGTAACTTTCTAATAACACAAGAATGAGATTATGCTCATATCTCTTTCAATTGCAATCTTCTGTCTCTAATGTGTTGAGCATCCCTGGAAACAGTTACTTCATTTGGAAGAACAGTTTTGCCCCTTACAGTCAAAGAATTTTCTTGGATGTATGCACGAGAAGAAAGCTCTTTGTGTTCAAACCATACCCTGTACCTGTCAGATTCCAATTTCAAAAGCAGGGCAGAAAGAAGGTGCTCTGCTAACAAAACTGCTTGGGACTGCCTCTTCATTGGTTGATCACCCCTCGGATTAGGGATGTCAGCCAGCAGTGTAACCCCTCGGCCACCTCCAGCCCTTCCAATGCCACTAGAGAGCAAACAAAGCACCGAGATCTCCCAACGCTCGGGCCTCCAGCAAGCTCGCACCTTGGCACCACCTCGCCACTAAAGCTGATCTGGACATGTCAGAGGAGAAAGAGCAACAAAACAGATGCAAATGTAGCTTAAGGCTAATTGGTAGGAAATATTATTAATGTTTTTGTTTACCGAATTATTAGTGTTATTATTATCACTTTTTTACTGTAATAAAGTACAACTTATACAACATAGACAATTACAGACATCAGAGGAAATCTAAAATGGTAACTAAGCTTTGAATCTAGTGGAACACAGTCAAGTAGAATAAGCACCTATGTATTTTAATATTATTATTAATAATAGCTGCATTGAAGAAAAAGTACATGAGATTACCATTATATTTTAAATTATCACATTCCTTATTCTGTTCTTATTAGTACAAGATGGATACTTGTGCTAACACCCATTCAAGTTCAGAGTTTTGATTTCTGAGACAAGTTTAATCTGACTTGTAGCACCTCAGGTGCCCTGAGGCATATTCTTAGGCAACTTGTAAAATGCTGCTTTTGCTCCTATCTGTCTTGCCACAGTAGAAGGCTACAAAGATTTAACAGTGACATTTTGGCATCTCTCTTCCAAAGGTTTGAAACCCCATTGGATAGCATGCCCTCATTTAACTACTGTAACTGTATAAAAACCAGCAAGTAAGGGAAAAGTGAAAAAAAAAGAGAGAAAGTTATATTTTTAATCTTCAGTTTTCTCCTTCATGAAGCATTTAAGCCAGGCCAGTCTTGCACAAGGTATCTTGAGGAAGAAGGTTATGATATTTTTCTTTTTCCTTCATGATCTAAAGTATTTACAATGGGAAACCAAGTTTTCACTCTGCCAGTATAATATAAAGTTTCACCTTCCAAAAGTTAACCTATAAGCATCTTTGTTGTTACAGCTCCTCTCTCTCAGCATCAAAAATTAATTAGGGAGAGAGAGAATTGGGTACTGTTAATGTAGGTATTTCTAGCTTTTCTTTGGTAAAGATATTTGTCACATCACAAACCGGAATGAGCTGGCAGATGCTAAACCCTGTTGGCTTTTCAACATAATCAGAGTTGTCACATACTATAGCTGCCCTTGTGTTGAGATAGTAGCACATTCAATTATGGTGTTACCTCTTGGCCATCCAAAAAGTATTTGTTGCTAGCTTCTTAATCAGTTTTGGCTTGAAAAAAATAGTACTGAGGTTCCTTTCTGATCACAAAGGCTGTTTTAATCTCTCAGTAATTAGTGGCTGCACAGCTACTTCCCTATACTTCTTGGGGAATATCAAAAGAGATGAAAATTTGTATAGAGAATATAGATCTTCATCAGAGCTGCAAACTGCTCAGATAAGAAAAGAATTTTAAAAGCAGAAGAATCATCTTTGCTGTGTATCCAAACATATTTGAGAATACATTAAAATCGATGTGGACAAGAGTTCACATCAGGAAAAGATTAGTGACCTTCCTCTAAGATATCATAATCCTTGATGGAAAAGTTGCTGCACTTCTGGCCTGCCCAACTAATCTTGCTGGGACAGCCCTACCTCTGAAAAATATTCTTATTTTCCACAGCCTTTGCACAGGCAGATGCTACAGCAAAACAAGAGTGGACTGATGTGAGGTTTGGTTTTTTTTAATTTAAAAAAGGATGTTGAATGGAAGTTCAGTGATTTCTAGATGCACATCTCGCTTTGGCACAATAGTTCCAATACGTAAAGACTTTATAATTTTTATCTATCCTAATAAGCTCTTATTGTCCATCCATACACACTCCTCCTACACAGCTGCACTGACCCTGTTTTAAACTTGGGTATATGGATATTCATCTAAATTTCTAAACCACCAAACTGTATTCTGTAACCTGGGATTCAAGAGTTGAGTCAAAAATAAGCAACTTTCACTGCACCTGAAGAGAGGATTTAGGTGGGGGAGCAGAATAAACTTTAGGATTTAAAAAAAAATAAATTAAAAAGCAAAGAAACCTCTGTTTTCACTGACGTGAACCAAAGGGGCAACACATAGCCAAACATGAAGGAAAAAAAACAACACAAAAAAAACCCAACCCAAAATGCAGCCTTTCCCAGACAATGAAAAGAAACAATATGGCAAGATTGCTATGTAATTTCTGAAAGCAATCATTTCCCCTGTTAGCCTTTATCAACCTTTCCTGTAGCAGAATCTTGACCTCAGTCCAATAAAAAGGCTTATCGTAGTAACAATGAGCTAAATATATTTCTACTTCATTTTTCTGTTCCTTTTTTCTTCCCTGTACCTCTATAGAAATAACAGACACAAGATCACTATCCTTCCTTTCCACTCAAGCTGTGATCAAGGACTTTTAACATAGTTTAGGCTCACTGCAGGTCAAGAGAACTCAGACAGCAACACTACTCTTTCTGCTAGGACAGGGATTCCTGTGGAACCCGACAGATGTCTTCCTGCTCTGGCTAGAGGAGTTTGCAGGAAGACAGTCTGCCTGCACTGCTGAAACGCTCATCACAATACAATTCACCAAACATTTTCTATCAATGAACAATGGTGGGGTTTTTCTCCCACTTCACTTTTTTCTATTTTGGGGGAAAACCAGTTTTGTGAGCTCCTAATGGATGAATATATAATTTTTCTGCATGCACCTATATAATAAAATTACAAGCATAAAATCTCCTCCCAAATACCACAAAAAATAAAAATGTTTTCTCAAATTACCCCATATGCATCTTTCTGTTATTTGGGTAATCCTATTATGAAATATCATTATAAATGCTTTTTTTTTAATTCAGCGACTAATACTGGCCAGCCCTAACACATCTTGCAGATCCACAGAAATGATGAATGTAACGGGGAGGATAAAAAAAGGAGTAAAGTCGGTATTTAGTGTGTCTTTGGAGCACCACCTCCAAAGAGGTGCCTGTCTAACATCCTGGATCACCAAACAAGTACAAACTCTGGGACAGCCTGACCACATGCAGGGAATTGCTATCTACAGACAATCCCCAAATTAACTGAGTCTCAACCAAAGTGAATCACAACTCTTCCATTCTCTTTCCAGTATATCTAAGAAATATGACTATATCACTTAAACCTTAGGGATTGTGAAAGTGTTCCTAGAGTTCAAGGTAGAACTAGCTGTGCGTCACTTATCTCCAAGGTATTCTCTGTGCTAATAATTTAACACTTGCATGACTCTAGGGGTTTCAGTGACACATATAAGCTGGCTGTATTTAAGCAGTACTTAACAGCAATGCCAATAAATCAAAAGTGAAATTTCAGCAGAGCTGAATGCAGAAGCGTCCACATCTCCAGACATGTGTCTTAACTATTAATAATGTTCATTGAAATTTTAATTCCCCCAGACTGAAGTCGAGTCAAGCGAACACAGCAAACAATAATGCTATCTGACATGCATGACCTTTCTGATTAAAGTAACTTGTCTTTCTTAGAGGAGGGAGCCACAACACTCATTAACAGCTTTGCACTCTATTCTTCAAAATACTGTATCAACCAATTCATACTCTTTATTTCTCGTGGCATTTGGAAATGTTTCAATTTCCTCTTGAAGGTAATGAGAGACAAGGGGTATTCAGTTGTAAGTCAATAAAGATGGATGCTGCCATATGATACACCCATCTCTTTCTACAGAATATTTTGGACCTTTTCCACTTCCATTGCCTTGCCTCCTCCCTTGAAAAAGGAACAAACATATTATTAAAAGATCTGGATAATAGATAAAAAGGTATTTCACCACTTTATTTTTTACATTGAACACAATTATCAATGTGATTTATAGAAATTTATTACATTTTAAAAACAACCAATCATGTTACTGTCATAGGTGCTATCAGAAACCCCAGAACAGAAACAGAAGCCCAGGAAAAAGATGACAAACAATGCCTCTTTCACTAATTTGGCTTTCATATCTCAGTTTCAAAAACACCATTGATCCCAGACCAGGAATCTTAAACACAGAACAGTAAACATGATTGTACAAAACTCATTTTGAAACCCCAATTTTTCTGAACATAGATTTTTAAGTACATAACAAATAAATCTTTTATCAGTGTATTGTACAGAAGAAAACACACCAGCTCTCAGAACATCACTGTGGATCTTCTAATAACACTATATTCATTTCAACAACTGACTTTTCCACTACAATTCCCATGACACCAAAGACCTAAAATTTTAAGAACATTGGCAGAGGGATTGAATTCACATCAATCATATGGATTTCTACAACCTTGTTGCCATCAGCATCCTGGGCTGCATCAGGAGCAGCAAGACCTGCGGGTTAAGGCAGTGATTCTGCTCCTCCACTCTGCTCTGAGACTCCACCCAGAGTGCTGTGTCCAGCTGGGTCCTCGGCACAGGAAGGAGATGGACCTGTTGGAGATTTCAGAAGGGGGCCACCAAGTCGATCAGAGGGATGCAGTTGCTATGAGGAAAGAGCTGAGGCTGTTGTGTCTAGAAAAGAAAAGGCTATGGGGCAACTTAATTCCTTCCAGTACCTGAAAGGAGGCTATAATAAAGATGGATAGAGAGTATTTACAAGAGCATTTAGTGACAGGACAAGGAGGAACAGATTCAGACTAAGATTAGGTGTTAGGAAGAAATTCTTTACTGTGAGGGTGGTAAAACACTGGAACAGGTTGCCCATAACAGACTGTAGATTTCTCATCCTTGACTGTTTAAAGCCAGGTTTGATGGAGCTCCAAGCAACCTGATCTAGTGAAAGGTGTCTCTGTCCATACATGAGGGTGCTACTGGATGATATCCAAGGTCCCCTCCAATCCACCTATGATTTAGAGATGCTGTGAAATGTGCAATATTTTTTCTGGAGGAAAATCTAAAAAAAATTGCATTTGATGCTTACAAAAATTAAATAAAGATTGTTTTCTAGCACAAGAAGAACTACATACATGTAAACTAACAATTAGATATGTTGCCATGGATATTAGCTTCCCCTCTTGCACAGTTTAGTTGCCTGATACATCCAGGGTTAATGTGGAACAGCTACATATTGAAAATGTAGTGATCTATTTGACACTGATAAAATAAAAGCCATGGAAATGCTATAAGCAAAAAGCTATTGCTCAGTATTTGTGTGTGCTATTTGGGATATAAAACTGACAGCTTTTCCATTGCAAAGTCCTTGGTTAATATCCACAGCTGTTTGTGTATATTCTGTGATAAAAATCACATTAAAATGGTTATTTAAAATACACAAAAACTACATGCGTGTATTTTTGCAGTATCCTCCTCATTTGCTCAAACTAAATCCAGTTTTCACCAGGAAAAAAAATAAATTTGCTTTTCCACAGCAGAGGCTATTTCAGCTTTCGGTCTCCCACCTCACCAACTAGAGGAACATTTAAGCACAAACACAAAGAGTCACTGAAGAGGAAAGGCTTTTTCTCTTAGCTCTCATACAGTAAAAATGGTAGAACTGTTATTGTTGCTAAAAGTCCACAATAAAACATCACCAGAACTACATTCAGGCTGAAAGATTGACTGGAAAGTGTCAGGACAAGGAGGAGACAAAATATTACAGAAGTTTATGAGCAGCAAAGCAGAAGTTTGGAATGGAACCCTAGTTCACAAACTTAATTTCAACTAGTAAACCTAGAGGCTGTTTTAATTGTCATAACACTTTACTAAGTTTTCACAAATACTTTTAGGAAGAATTATAAACCATGTAGTTGCTTTGCTTCCTGTAACTTCTAGTATGTAGAATGTATCTAGCCCTGACCCAAAGGCTGCAAGTACCAAGTAATGCAGTATTACTGCTGCTGAGGATTTAACACTGTGCATTGAAATATTACTTCAGGTTCTTCGACCCAAATGCTGACTAATTTCCTGCAACAGTAACACACTTGTACCCAATATTCTGTGAAGGATAAGTGATTTTATAATAAATTTAAATTAGTATTTCCAGCACACAAACATCTGCTTGAGAAATATGTGGCCATGATAACAAGAGGCCAGCAAAAGCACTACTGAATGTTTTCAGAATGAAACAGGCTCAGAAAACATAACAGTATGTTTATGGAGATCAGCTCAACTTGGAAAGCTCTTAGGAAAAGTTTTGTTGACCAAACAAGCAAGGCATCCACTAAATCCCAACACCAAGTGTGGTGTGCATTGATAGGACTGCTACCTAATACTTCAAATACTTTGGGCCACAAATTCTGAATTCTACCCCTGCTGAACCTTGAATGCCGGTCCTTGTGGTGTCCACAATTAAAGTTTATGCTCCTCAAAAAGAGTTGGGAGGAGCTTTTACTTTGTATCAGTAAGGAACATAAGAGACTTCAATCCCAGATACATATCAATTTAACAAGCCTATTTTGTAGATTATTGCAGTTGACAACATTTAAGATGCTCATTTAAGATGCTTAGGTTTTGGGTTTGTTTGCTGTTTTGTATTTTTTTGTTGTTTTGTTTTGGGGTTTTTTTGAGATCAGGGAAAGAAACAGGTACTATCTGGCAGCAATTCATTTAATCACATTATGATCAAATACAATTAATAATACAATAAAATACAGACATAAAATACAAATTTTAAAGATACAATAATAAAATTCATCAAATGGCATTCCAATTAATTAATTTATTTTCATTGTCTGAATGTTTATTAAATCAACTGTTACAGAAAAATCTCCACATTGTAGATACCTAGAATTAGTCGAGATTTATCCTATTTTGAGGCCTCTGGGTACTTGGGTACCCTCTGTATGTGATCTAGAAATTTTACTGTAAAATCTGATTCAATTGATGATGTCATAGTGGTAAGTCATTTCACTGGTGAGGTCTCATTTGCATACCATGTTAAAACAAAGCTCATTAATTTGTACGCAGGCAATCTCATTTGTTTTGGGCGTGCTTTCCTTTCGCTGAGAAAAAATGACATTTCATGGTGACTTAAAGCAGGACAATTTCTCCTCCTGGGGAGCCTCTCCATAAAACAGAAAGGGGGAAAAAAGATGACTGAATTTCCCGGTCTTAGCCCCTTTAGGGCTAAGATCTGCCTGGTGTTTCAGTAATCATGCCTTATATAATTGGGCTGAAAGAAAGAAAATATCATGTTGTAGGTATTCTTTTATTGTTGCATTAAATTTTTGTTTTTATTTTGATATATATATTTCCCCATGGACCTTGACTTTCTAGAGCTACAGAAATCAGATCACTGAGGGTCAGGGTTAATACTTCACTGACAAGGCCACTGCTAAAGTCTTATTTCCAGAAGAATATCAGGTGGGGAGTTACTGCTAGGGAGAGATAGAATATACTGTAAACTGAATCATCTCTTTTTTATATATATTTTTAATGTATTATACCAGAAGAGAAATGCTTTAGTAAAATCACTGGATTTGGTTGGGTGGGGTTTTTTAAATGCCACATCATTGGGATTTCAGGGTTTTCCTTCAAGGACCTTTGAATTTATCTACATGTCTTGTCCTAAGGGGAAAGAATAAGACTCCTTTTTACTATTAGCTTTTCTCCTTTTTCAGCTTATTACCTACCCTGCCCCCCACTTTTCCAGCAGCAGCTGTGGAATTTTTATGACTATTTGACTAAAGTATCAAAGAAATCCATTGGGAACAACCTGTCATGAGTTTCTCCTTTAAAGTCCTGTGGGTCAAGTGCCAATACCTCAGCCTTCAACAAAGGAAGAAGCCTTCGAGGAGGGAGATGACCAAATGAGTTCTTAAGCCTCAGCGTACTCCTTAATTTTTTTCTTTTTTTTTTATTTTTCCTTCCCTTTCCCATGAATTAGCTTATTTTCTAATCCTAATTCTGAAGAGGAAAGGCTACCTTCTTGCATTAATCACTTTTTCAGGGTCACTGTGTGAAGTCTGAGCAAGATTCCACATGCTAGCGCTTTCTGCTCAGAAAATCTTAAGTGAAGCTCTACTAGAAAGGAGCCCTGTGTCTTGCAAGGTCACAGTGATATGCCTCAATTTTTTTTGGTGGGAAAAATTCAAAAGCTATCTGCGTTTGCTAACTGCAAGGCATGTGCTGAGTAAGAAAGCACAGCAAAAGAAAGCCTCTTGTGTATAAGTCCTCCAATTTTCACATTCCCTATCCAGCTTGAAGAACTAGGGAGGATGATTAAAAGTCTTGACCCACATTTTGTGCCCTTAGACATCACAGTATTTTCTTTCAGTCTCAGTCCTGTACTCTTTTTTTTTCTATCAGCCTTGTTTGCAGAGAGCACAAAGCTGATAATCTAGAGACAGATCCAGACTGTGCTCTACAAACTAAGGGCTCCCTTTGTGTCATTTTGGCCTCCTGGGTGTTGTCCATCTGCTCAACTGCAAATTTTGCAAAAGCTCAAAATTCTCCTGTTGAGTCAAATGGCTGGCAAACAGTCCTGCTGTAGATGAGAGACAATACCCTCTTCTTCTCAGCCAACAAGAGGCTTACAGGCAACAAATATGAGAAATTAAAGTTGATGTCAGGGATATTGAGGAAACATCAAAGTTTTTTTTCCATCGTTCTTTCAAACTGTTTTATCTGATGTTGTTGGTGCTCACAATGGGCCATAACTTCCTTCCAACTGCAACTGAAAATTCAGGCAACAGGCTGAGTATAGTGTGATAGCAGTGAAAGACAAAGGGATAGTTGTGTTTGTAACTATCAAGTAAGAAACGGGGCAAAAATTTATGAGGCATCTCATTCCGACATTCTTTTGCAAGCATCTGTTAAAGTAGAAACAGCAAGATAATCACAGATTTAATTGTTTGATGAATAGAAATAGTCCAAGCAAATACAAACACTATGCCTGAAATTAATTCCAGCTCCCCTAAACCTTAATCATACAAACACTGATGTTCCCATGTTTCATCTTAACTGCCTGTTCTCACAACTCTGTCTGAAAAAGCAGCTAAAGCAGGAACTCTAGAAACAGTATGAAGCCTTAGATAATATGAGAAATACAGCAGCACTGATACCAGAATTTTCTGTGCCATTTTGCACTTCCAATGATTTGAACGAAACAATCTACACTGTCTAAATTTTTTGTCCTGAGAATTAATTTGCTTTTAGGTGTCTCTTGTTCTCAAGCAATTAACTAGAGGAGGGAGTCGGAACAAGACAATACATAGAATTCCAGATGATGCTGAAATTCTAGCATTAAACATCAAGTAGCAGAGATTGCAGTTTTGCTTTCTTGCCCTCTTCTCTTGCTGACTGCCACCTCCCTAATTCTACTTCCATCTGTCAATGGATGGCCTCTTCAGCTCACCATGGTATTATGAGAGAGGCTCCCATTCTCCCAATTTCCCCATTCATATCAAGCAGGGTGCCTCCTCTTCCATCACAGTGCTTGGGAGAGAAGAACATGTCTCAAATCACAAAGTTGAGATTTTCACAAAGCACTAGTAATCATATTTACTAGGTTTTAGCTTCCTAAATACATTTGAGTATCAGTACTCTGGTATTTCTGGCACCTTCAATCAGCCCAAAAAGCACAATCGTTTTTTCTCTTTTCAGACATCCGAAAGCCCAGCCTGCACCAAAGTGCTGACGACAGTTAATTCAACTGGTCCTACACAGGAAGCAAAGAGTAAAAAGAATATTAAAAACCCCATAAGAATATGTTACCTGTTTGCCTCTTTATGTGTGCAATCCCTTTCTGACTACAGTAAAGTACAAAAATTGGAACAAAGAGCAGGATGAAGCAATCAGATAGAAAACAGAAAGCCACGAGACCCACAGTGTTAAGGAAACCGCTCACACTGCTACCTAGTATGGTCCACCACTGGAGGGTAGATGTTCCCCTCATTTGAACAGAGTAACAACTAAAATGAATGGTTCTAGGCTACAGCTAATCTTCCATTATTGTCAGATTATAAATACTAATGTATATGACGACGGGCTGAGTAACACTGCAAAGTGCATGTATCCTAAGGCTGATTAAAGACTGAGCACACTCAAAGGAGGGCAGCTCTGTTAATCATCCTCATTTAACAAGACCTTTATTCTTCCTGTCTCTTATAGTTCTTTAGCTATAGTATTAATTCGGAGAGTTAGGCAGCTCCCACTCTGGGAATTCGGCAGCAAAAGTACAGTTTTATCTCAGAAAATGTATTGCTATAAAGCCTCCTGAAACTTTGGTCACCAGAAGCACCAAAAGCAAAAAACCCCAAAGATTTTTCTTTTATATTATAAACACTGTTACAGATTTAAATGGCACTATAGTAATTTACTTAGCCAAAATAAAGCTTTTTAATCTTAAATGTTTCTTATGTGCAATACATCTTTTATATTGAACACTGACTCCAGAGTCCTGCAAAATGTTCTCCAGCTATAATCAGTACATTCTCAAAAAGATTGCAATATACATAAAACAAACAAACAAACAAACAAAAAAAGCAAAGCAGTCATCTCCTAATCGGAAAAATTAACAGGAGAGTGATTTTCAGTAGCTGATTTCAGTGGAGCCACATTAGAATGACTAACCAGCAGATGAGCTACCTCACATTAAGGGCTTTTATCATTTTAATTTTGTGTTCCAACATACAAAAAAAGTTCTCAAAATGTAGCACTCTCCATTTTACCTTATATCATGATGTAAATTTCTAGTTTTCAGACTTCTTCTATTTCACAAAGCTAAGCAAGATAGAAAGAACAAAGTTCTTAATTGAGACCATCTTTCCAACCACAATTGATCCCATTTTCTTTGTTCCACAGCTATTCTTCAGTGGCTGCTAATTTTTTCTAACACTAACTTACATTTCAGAGAGATCATCACGTCCCCTTCATCAATGAGCTTATTTAGGGGAAAATAATACCTTCTTTTCTTGATTGAGAGCATTAAGTCAGGGACTAAGTGTACAGGATGAAAAATTTTAATTGATCTTTTCTGCTGTCAAAGAAAGAAATTCCATTGTTTTTAAAACTCTGATCAGAAGCATTTCTTTTCCTTCCGGAGCATGCAGAAATTTGTCATAAAGCCAGTAATTTTTACTTTATTTAGCTTTCTACATGAATATTTCTTTAGATCACCTTCTAGACTATCAGCACCAGAAGTATTAGGTCAATAGCAGTCAATAAGGCAAAGTCCAGCACTTCCATTTCTCTGCTTTATGTAAAAAATAATCATAACATCAATAATTCTGTATATAACTGTTCACTTTGTTCACTTGTTCACTGTCCTAAGCAAGGATATTTTTGGACCCAAGGAAGAAAGATTTTCTTTGGTTCTGCAGCCCCTAATTGTGATTAACTAGAGTTACCTACTCCAGAACACTGGTCAAGGAATTTCACCCAGTGACTCCTTATTAAACAGAGAGCTTTTATTACACTAGCCCTTGAGCAATTTCTTAAAAATGGAAAATCTTACCATCTTACATTAAATAACTAACATCATGGTCACATCTTCACAGATTAGAATTCCCTAGCTGGAATTCTATATTGATCTCTTCTTGTTCCCACTATGAAATCTTAGGTCGAACTATATATGTTTTCCCTCTTCCCCACACTTAAACCTACCCTGTGATTCACTTGGACTTGAAGGTATAACCAACCAGTAACAGAGAACAAGATTTCTTCTAATGTAAAGTAGGTCTTGTGCCTCTCTCCAGTTCATTTGCAGAAAAAAAGATCATATAAAGCATATTAAAAAATTCACATTGAAAGCAAGAAATTTTTTACAGTAGAATCATTACCAAAATATATCTTCTTGTTAAAGCACACTCAAACTAGCAGATGTTAAAATAAGTGCCAGATTTGGCACTTGGGACAGGACAACCCTGGATGTACATACAGATTGGAGAACAAAAGATCAGAGAGCCACCCCATCGAAAGGAGTCCTGGTCAATGGCAAGTGGAACACAAGTCCACAGTGCCCTGGCAGCCAGGAGGGCCAGGGTGTCCTGGGGAGTATCAGGCACAGCATGGCCAGACAGGCAAGGGAGGGGATGGTCCTGCTCTGCTCTGCACTGGGGCAGCCTCATCTTGAGTGCTGGGGGCTGGTTTGGGCATCACAATGTAAAAAATCATGTAAAGATATTAGAGGTCATCCAGAGGATGGCTACAAAGATGGAGTCTAGAGGGGAAAGCATACAAGGAGCAACTGAGGTCGCTTCATTTGTTCAAGCTGAGAAGAAGACATTGAGAGGAGACCTCACAGTTGTCCACAACTTTCTTGAGAGGGGAAGTGTAAAAACAAACATTGACCTCTTCTCTGTGGTGACCCAAGGGAATGGCCTGAAGCTGTGTCCGAGGAGTTTTGGGTTGGATATTAGAAAAAGGTTCTTCCCTCAGAGGGTGCCTGGCCACTGGAACAGGCTCTTCAGGGCAGTGGTCACAGCACCAAGCCTGACAAGTGTTCAAGAAGCATTTGGACAATGCTCTCAGACACATGGTGCAACTCTCACGGTCATCTTTGAAGAGCCAGAGGTTGGACTATGATGATCCTAGTTGGTCCCTTCCAACTGAGGATATTCTACAATTTCTTACATATTTTTCCACATGCAGAAATTATTTGGGTCACCCAATAAATCTTGTCTATGCTTATCCAAAGCTTAGTCTGACCTCTCACAATAGGTAAACTCTGACCATTAATAGTCAAGACACTTGCAAAAACAAGCTGACAACTTAATTCATCAATGTGGCATAATTTTAAATATGCAACAGATTATTTGAAAGCAAACGTCAAAATGCAGCACCTCTATATTAAAAAATCACACAGAAAACTTAATGCAAAAAGTGTTTGAGTGTGCACAGACCATGCAATATGACAAAAGTTTAATTCTATTAGTCAGGGAAACTTCTTCCCTTGACTTCAGTTTTTAAACCTGTGTAAGCAAACAAGCCACCCTTATGCAACATATACATACATGCAGAGACATACAGAAAAAGACTGTATTTCAAGAGGAAAAGGTCACTAATCTTGTACATTTGCATAGATTATTTATCATTTTCTTTAGGACATACTACTTCACTGATACTTCCTCTTGCCCTATATTCATCTGCTTCCTACCACTCTACTGAGAAACAAAGTTCCTGCAATTGAGACTCTAAGAATCTCTATTTGGGTTTTCTCACTAAAATGTGGGCTATGAGCTGCTATATCTCCATGCCTCAAGAGATCAGAGTACTAGTTTGACACAAGGGAGCAGAGTACCAGTCCTGTCTTTATCACAAAGAAGTAATACAAACAAAACAGAAACTTCCACAACAAGAAAAAACCCCAGTAACAATTACAACTCAGGATTTTCACTCACATCCTGGTTTTGTCATCCCAGACTATTTAACACAGCCTCCCTGTGGCAAATCAGCCCTACAAGACTATAGGGGAGATGGCACTGCACAGTAACACCTACTGAAGTCCTTAATCCTCTATTTAGCTGAAGATTCAACAGGTTTCTCTTTGTTCTCATGCATCAACTTTCTACCCTAAAAAGTCACATAAAATAACCACATCCAGTTGTAAACCTCCTACATCCAGACAAAAAAAAAGCAATTTTACTCCAGTCGTCATCCCACACACTCTGAGTAACAGACCTGAGAGACCTTCCAGAGAGGGATAGAATAATAACTCACAATGGAATTTAATTTAATCCACCCACCCACACAAACCACTCACCCTTACCAGAAGTGAAGAACCACCTGAACTTTTATGAACCTTTGGCCACTGAAACATCTTTATAAAGTTATGACATTATAACCATTGCAGTGTTAGCATTCTTTACATGCAGAATCTTGCCTTTCTCATTTCCTCAAAGAAACTCACCAACCTGAGTTTGCTGAAGCTTTTAGTCACATCCATCTGAAAGCATCACACAGCCTTTAGATTCCATTTTCACTGAGACTGGTAACCAGTCTAGGTTCTATGACAATGATGAAACGAAATCACTGAAGGATTGAAAATGTTTGAATACTCTCCACAACACATTTTTCCTCTCTAGATTCAGGAGAATGAGCTAGCTCTTCTTTAAGTCATTAAACACTCCTCCTCCTCAAAACACCTGAGCTAACAGCTGTACAAAGTAACCCAAGTAACAGCTCTCCACACAAGCAGTTCACCTACCTACAATAACTCCCTTATAACCTCTGCTGGCACTGAACAAAGATCAATTAAAACCTCCACATTTGGCTACAAATTACTTAGGCTAATATGGGGTGAAGATACACCAAACCTAATCAAGGCAAATGATTCCTAAATCAAATTAGGATAAAAACTTCTAATCATTCACTTGCTTAATCTACTGTAATCAGATGTTTTTCTCATGGAAGAGTCATAAGGTTACAGTTTGTATTTATGGGGTTACTGACTTAAAGAATGCCTCTCTCCAGATACTACAGCAACCATTGCACAAATCCAGAAGTTCGATTTTACCAAGACAATGTTTAATGAATCAGGAATAATAGCAAAACACAGCAGATGAGCTTTATGTAAAGTTTTAAGACTTACTTCCTTTTGTTGCTGACAATAAGACTGAAGGCAAGTCAGTGGATTTATGTTCTAAATCACTATGCACTAAGTTTTTTCCAGCTTTGTCTTTCTTCACTAGGATAACACAAATGGATTTACAATTACCAACATGCATTTTCACTTGAAGAAAGGGATAGCTGCAATTGAAGACAACAGAACTGTGAAAGTGAAGATGTGCATCTGGCTCTACATTTAAGATGTCAGACTCATGCTTTTAACACAACTTCATTGCTTCAAATATTTTCAACATTACCTCAACCTAGCCTTTTTCCACCACTTGATTTTGAAATATTTACCTCTTCAAAGTTGATAAATCATTTTTCCAAATGATCTTGTCTTCACATCCCTGTGGAAGTAGGTATTTTAGCCCACTTGTCTTGGATGCTCAGTTCCAAAATAACAGCTGCTGAATATGATACACAGCTGCGTCAACCTTCCCTCCTAAGGAAAATCTTGGAATGAGTTGAAGTTCCTGATTCCACATTCAGAAGAATTTTCTGTCTCCAGTGACCTCTCTGGCTTACCTTACCCAGTATGCATCAGAATAAGATAGGAAAATAATGAAATTAACCAGGAGCACGATGATTTAGGGAGGCAAAACTTTTCATTAGTTTTTTTAAGTATCTGAATGCTTTTCGAGTGTGATACTTAATATGTATAAAGTAAATCACCTAATAGGTGAAACTGAATAATAGTTTTTACTCTATTACATGATATTTTATGCTGAAATCCAATATAACAGTTTAAGTTTTCAAAAATTCTAGCTAGTGTACTGCCATGTTAGAGCTCCTTATACCTTGACAATGGCTGTTATAATCACCAGGATCATCTTCTAAACATTTTGTGTTAAAGAACACTCATCTGTTGACCATTTATTTAGAAAAATGCTTTATAAAATGTTATTTTAATAAGTTCAGATATTAGATGTATTGGATTTAATTGACGGGATCAAATACTCTCCTGCAACCCTATCTTTTAGCATTTTGGTGAAGATACTAGAGACTATCTAAACCTGACCAGTTGATTATATCTCTCATATAAATGAGAGAGCATTGTACTTGTAGCATTTGTCTTGCCCATCACTGTGTATAATTGGGGCTTTTCCCCCCATATGAATAATTTGTTTTCTTGTACCCTCTGTCATTAGTATGGCTGCTGTTACTGTTTGTTTCCTTATCTCACTGCTGTTTCCAGTAAGTAGTGTGGAGACACTGAATTGGGAAGTACCATTTCTAAACCAGAATATTCCTCCTAGTAAAGGGACAATACCCTCAGTTGTAGAGACAATTCACTTGACAGCTGATGCTGGTGCTTGTAAGGACAAGCAGTGTGACCTTCTCTGCCCCACTGTGCAGACACTTGGTGCAGCTGGTCCACACATTGTCATTTTGATTGTTCCACTCCTATAAATGATAGTAACAAAGCTGTTAAGACAGATCTGTTTGGATCCAGAGAAATCAAATCCTGCTTTGACAGGAGGCTGAAGACAGTGCCAGTGAACCCAGCCCCAAAGCACCAATGTCTTGTCATTAATTGCACTGGTTGCAGAAGCTAGCTTGGAAAGTTATCTCCACAGATCCACAGGCTTTAAGGAGATATTTAAATTTTGCTATTAATGATGGGAAAGCTAGTCCTCCATATCCCAGTCGTTCTGAAACCAAGACTTAGCTAGACAGAGCCACATATTTGCACAGGAGTACTTTAGAGCTATTCTTCATACAGATGTTCTATATAAACTATTTAGAAAGAAAAGCTGCAAATATTTTCTACAAAAAATGTATATGGTACACTGTTAGATTTGTCTTAATACAGTAGCTGGTATTTTGCTCAGCTGTTCAGTACCACATATTATGTTCAGAGGGTTAGAATTCTCAAGAAATACATGCATTAACCAATAAAAACTTGGTTTTATTTGCAAGGTCTCTGGCAGTCACTGACTGATAAGCCATTAAATGTTCATTCCTTGCCCAGAGCTTCTGATGAGTACTGAAGATTATACCATTTAACTCTCCCAACCACCGCAGCAGAGCATTAAGCAAAATTAGAATACTTGGAATTATATTTCATCAGAATATGGTTTCTTTGGGGTAAAACAAGCAGCTAATTTACATATCATTGGTTTTGCTTACTCCTCTGTATGTGAAGCTGTAAGTGATTCCCAGGGCTGAGAAAACAATCACACTTTTCTCAAAGTCACACAGTGTAAACACATTCAAAAGAATCACAAAAGTAGCTGAACTAGTAAGTACTAAAGGAATGCCCAGCACTGAAAGCAAAATAGACTTTAGTGATTAATAGAAAAGCTTATTGACATGTTTCATCCCAAGGATGAAATACTCCATGAAGTACTACCAGGTTTCAAAGTGTCAGTAAGGCAATATGCTGCAGTACCTGGCAAAGGTTGCATCATGATCTCTGTGACTGGAATCGAAAAGGTAAAGCTACATTCAGGTCTTTCTCCATTGCAGAACACAACCTTCATCATGGTTTGCAATATAGGGAAAGAAAAGCTAGCCACAATAAGGTTTGCATTATTGTAAAGTCACAGAAAACAAATGCACAAGAACTTCTGGTACTGTATAAGCAAGTAGATTTTTTTTCTCATTCAGAGTATGTAATGCTTGTTTAATGACTAAAATACAGAGACTTCAGCTAAACGCTGTGGGGATTTGGAGCTACCCTAAAAATAGACTGCAAAATACTAATCTTACAGATTATGTATCATGGAAGACTCCTCTAATTAATAGTCTATAAAACTTTAAATAAATCTGCCAGTGAGTGAAACGCCCCTCAAAGGGGTTGGAAAAACTCTTGTTCCAACTTGATGGAACCATGTCACCCTGAGGCTCTATTACTCAACACATAGATTTATGATCTCCAAAAAAAGTTTAGGTAATCTTTAGATGAACTTCATAACAAAAAAAATAGGAGTCTGATGGATAATCTAGAAGGGTTTCATTTTTTTGTTTGGTTTTGTTTTGTTTTGTTTTGTTTTCTTTCCATAAAAAGACTGAAACATCTAAACACTGAGATTAGGTCTCCCTAAAAAGATGATTAGTGAAATTATGCAAACAAATGAGATGCATTTTTTAGCAAGAACTCAAGACCTGGATAAGAAAAACAGGATGAATAACAAAAGTTCCTTAATTCCAGGAAAGCCTTTACCAGTTCAAGAAATCCCTGTAGACATACTAACAATAAAAATGCTGTCTTTGACTTATAACTGAGATCACAGAATATTCTCAGCTGGAGGAGACTCACAAGGATCATCAAGTCCAACTCTTAAGTGAATGGCCCGTACAGGGACTGAACTCACAACCTTGTAATTGTTATTGCCTTGCTATTGCCACCATGCTCTAAAGAACTGAGGTAGTCTCAGGGTCAGCTTCTGGAGGCTGGGAATATTCTGGCCAAGTATCACTACATGGCTGGCCTTTAACTGAACTGCTCCTGCTGTTAAGGTGTTGGAAAGAGCATTATAGGCTACTTAGAGTTTAAGTCTGTCCTTCTACGGACATTATGTTCTTATATCAATTATATAAAAAGACAATATCATGAAGGATTACATCTCCTAAACCACAAAGGTCATCATGGTCTTTGTAAAGAAATATCTTCTTTGTCTTTACTTTGACAGGACCTTTGCATCAGAAGTAAATAAGGAGGGAACTGCCAACTCTAAAATTGTGTCAGTAAGATGTTTTCAGGTAATGTTGCTTATCTAGCATAGACACAGTTAGGAAGACTGCCATACAAAAAAATGCAAATTGAGCTGCGGGTGCTGTCAAGTATTTACTATCATCTGAAAATATAACAGAGTGTTAGAAGGCTTTCTCAATCAGAATAGGGTAATGAAGGTAAGGAGGGTCCTCAAGCCCTTCCTTGTGTGGAAAAATCATGAAACAGTGTAAACAGAAACTCTTCCTTATTCATGAGTTACTTCCTCCCCTCTTGAACACCACAGAGAAGATCCACTTCATTCAGAAACAAATTCTGGGAAAAGTGGATTCTAAGGGGAAGATAAAACAGTTGGGGACAGGTATGAGGCACCCTAAAAGTCTATGAGGTCTACGAAGTCTATGTTGTTGAGTATGTCATCACCAAGAATGAGAAAAGGTAGCTTGTAATGCAAGAAAAAGTGACTCAAATCCATAAATATGGAAAAATGGTAACTTAAAACAGACTTTCTCAGGATTGTTACCAGATTAAATCAATAAGAAATGGAGTATTCCATTATACCTTGTGCAGGTAGTAGGGTCTTCTGCCTTCCCAAAGAAGAAATTTCTCTATTTTTTCCTACCCTCTACATGGATCAGCTCTCAGAAAATTCTGTTCTCTTTTTCTGCAGTCATCTACACATTGAAAGGAAAAAGTTAGCAAATAAATCCTCCAAAGTGTGAAGGGCATTGCCCTTTTTCATGCAGAACTAATTTGCATCATCCAAACAGAAGATCCTTGTCTGATGACTACACTGCTCTTGGGATCTCAGAACTCCAGAGCCAAGAAGACAGCGGCTCATTACCACACAGATTTCCATTGACTGTAACAGGGTAACTGCAGCATCTTGAGCTGTTTGTAAAGGTACTCTTGCTGCTCACTGTCCCTCGGCAATTAGGGATTTAAATTCTCTTCTATGCTCCTGTGGTGACCTCATCAAAAAATCTGTAAAGTTATTATAATTAAGAAAATAATAACATGCCAGAAGGACCTAATAATTTGACACTCTAAACTGCAAGCTTGCCAATGAATACATTTTATGACCAAGCAGATCTTATCATCTTGGCTCCCTCTCAGCAGGAGTTTGCATCAGTCTGTTCTGTCCCCACAAATGGCACATAGTATACATATATATTTTGTTGTTTCCTGCCTTTGAATCTGCAATGACAATTCAAGGTCCTTGCCAGGTATTTTTACAGGTTCCAAAATGGGGCCTCATTAATGAAAGTTCTTTTCTCCACAATAGAGAAGTATGCAGCATGTTCAACAATCTACAGGTTTGATGCAATTTTGCATTCTTACGGAAAATTTTGAAAAATTTGGTTCTCTGTCTCGCAAATTTCTGGAAACTTCAAGAATTATCTTGGATTTAAGTGTACCAGAGGGATCAGCTTGTATTCTAAAATAAGGTTTGAATGTTTCTTTGTTCTTAAGGACAGTCCTAGCAAAATTCTTTCTGCAGCTATTCAAAGACATCTTGGTGATATCCTGGAAATCAATTTTAAGTGGATATGAGGCAGGAATCAAGAAAAAGATTACTTAAAGTATGTTGAGTCCCTTCCATCTTTTGCTATCCATTTTCTAGAGGTATTTAGTCAGGAATCCATAAAATGTAAGCAAATGTAAAAGCATGAGGAATGCTTGACTTAGGGAAAATAGCCAAATTTTAAAACGAGAAGATATTAGTCTTACATTTCCTTTATGTGGGACACCTAGTGGAGAATGTTTTTACAGAAGAAAATACAAAAACAAAAAAAAAAAAAAGCAGCCAAAGTCCTAGGTGCAGGAAAGGTTCCCATGAAGCATATCTACTCACCTCTGGTGCACTAGTCACTACTTTAAAAGGATTGTTACTTCTGCTGCTACTACTCAAGCTAGGAAAAGACTTAATAATAGGAAAAAATATAATTTCTACCAAGGTTATTACAGCTTATTATTTGTATTACCATACGGCTTAGAAGCCCAAGTTATAGACTTAAAACCATTGTGATAAAAATTTGAAATTTGGGAGAACTTTCACAGTTGTTTTCCTGAAATGGTCATAAGCTACTCATCTGAAGTGCTTCACTCATCCTGAATTCTACATTATTTACTAACCTTGAACTTTCACTAGCTTGAGCAAAACTCTGAATCATGTTTCTTTTTAAAAAGGTACAAAGCATTATTTCATTTTCTCCAATAAAAAACAGGCTGATCAGTACACATGGTAAAGTTGTGCATTATAAAAATCAACACAATGTTTGTCAGTTTTCACAGAATGTTTCTCAGTCTAGCACATACATGTTAGAAGTTCTATTATTGGTAAGATACAAGCAGAAATCATCATTTTTTTCACAGTAACAGCCATTGTCATAGTGATTCAGACCAATTCACCTAGTCTAATACCCTCTTTCTGACAGTGACTAGCATCAGAGAAAAGGGCAAGAAACCATGAAATTGGCAATTATGGAATTATCTTTCAATAGGTAAAGTTGCTTCTTATATCTGAATTTAGAAGTGAAGTGCCCTGAACCTTGAGTGTCCATGGAAATTGTGCTAAACTTCTGACTCATGGCTTCTTATGGCAGCAAGCTCTATCCTGCTCAAATGTATTACTGTACTATTACTGTATAAGCTTAATTTCAAAAGTACTTCCCTCTGCTTTAAATTTTATTGCACTTTTGCTCTGGAAATGTAAAAGGTATTAAGAAGTTTTTGTGGCTGCAATTTAAGCAGCTCCTGTATTTTCCCTCAAAGGAAACACAAACCATGCTTCTGCTCTCCTAGAAGGAGAAGTGAAGCACATGAAATAAAAGCTTAAGAAAAAGTACTTTACATCTAGCTACTTTTTTACTTTTTTACTCTCTCACAATTATGGTATGCATGTATTCATATACATGTGAATGTTTATTTCTAATTACCAGCAAATACCACAAGCACATAAACTCCCACAGACATACATGTTAAGCCCTCTTCGTTGCTGAATTCAGTTTTAAACACAGAAAATCAGTTTAATTAGCCCTTAAAGAGAATAGCGAAAGAGAAAACAGAAAAATAAAAAAATTGAATGTACATTGCCAAAACAGCCTAGCAAATTTAGCCATGTATTTAGTCAATAAATACAACTGAAGAAATGTGGACCCTACTACTTCAAAAACACCAACTGCATTGTTTGGAAGCTTGCTAAAAGAGGACCCAATGACTACAGAGCAAAGAAAATAGAAAACCTCCAAGGTAATAAAAAAATCATACACATAGTGCAAGTGCCTAGAAGTCAACATTGAAAATCAAAACCTACCTAAGTAACAAAGGAAAACTGGAAACTCTGCAAAGGAATGATCCCTCTATATGGTACAGTACTGAATGTAAAATCTTTTACAAAGGTTGATGCATAGGGTAAAGCTGTCTTAATGAATTTGGTTATTGAGCTGCCCTCATTGAATACGCACTAAAACTACAAGTACTGAAGTCAGTGCACCTGATTTATAGGAAAACTAATATAAATTGCATAGATACATGTAACATGCTCATAAAACAGAGTAATGTGCAGTAACTATTGCATCTTACAAGGAAATAAAAAAATAGCTGGAACAGCTACCGATACTTAATAACAATTTAGTAAGAGAACCCTACTCAATTACTACATAAATCTGTAACTTTATCCCCAAGAGTTCAGTTGTTCTTACCAGACACATTCAAACAAAACAAAATATTCCTGAGAACTCTATCAAACACTGGCTGAAATGCCAGGAAAGACTTCCACTGACTTGAGTAGCTTCTGAATGGAGCACAGAAATTATTAGATCTGTTCTCTTTGAAGACTGCAGAACTTCGTATTTGCTGTTAGTCCCAAGAAGAACCAGTATTTAAGAAACCAGTCCTCCTTAATGACAAATCACACCTCCAAATTGCTTTCACAGTGGTGATACCCTGCAGCTATGCGAGACCCTGAGCTGTCCTTCAGTGTTTTGCAACCAAAAACATTGCCAGTAAGTACTGTTCTGTTTCCACCTGCAGCATACTCTAAATGAAGGTAAATAAGGCATTCATGCAGGAAATTAACACATGGCATAAAGTAATACTGAGCTTCAGGGTGAAAGCTAGCATCATGTCAGAGGGAAAATCAGAGTGTAACAGTATGTGTGCAGTCCCAAGCAGGGGCTTTTTAAGGCAGTTCAAACTCCTAATAAATGTATTGACAGATCAGGCACACAAACCAAAACTAACATGTTGTCCCTTGTGCTACAGCCTGAAAAACCACAGATGATTTTTCTTAACTCTCCTTGATTTTTGTAATATTCATGTGTTCTTATTGTGTATTTTGTTAAATTGTTTGCAAAATTCACATTCAAGTTTTTAACTAAACTATTTTAATGTAGGCTTTAAAATCTATGTAGGTTTATAAGCAATGCGATACAATTCCCACTTCTAGCACCATTCCATGTGAGTTTTATTATTTGGGGTAGGGAGGGAGAACCAACATAAATCAAAAAGTCTATGGGAGTCTCAAAAGTGAGGCACAGAAACCAGCTAAAGAGTTCAAGTCATGTAAAATACTGTGCCCAGCATCCTGACAGGGTAGCAAAAAGGTGACGAGTGAACCTTCTCTGTTACAGACTCCATCAAATTCCAAAATATCCTCTAACCTTTGTATTTTAGTTAACCCCAAAAATTTTCATGGTCCATTTGAGACAGATTATCTGTGATTCCATCACCAAAGTGCTTGAGGCATTTCCTGCTTCAGAAGATTTCCTACTTTCAAATTCATATCAGCCCTGGTTCTTCCTTGGATGGCAACGTCTCACACGACAAATAAAGTGATTTTAAACTGTGCCTGTGTCAGTGACGCTATCACCTGGTCAGCCATGGGAACCAACAATACCTACACAAGGCTATGGTAATATTCAGCACATGAGTAATTCATTAGGATTTTTTAAACTTCCAGCAATGTACATTCACAGATTAGTCTGCAGTCAGACTATAGCACAGGAGTCACATGGAAGACAACTGAGTTTTTTCAGCAACATTCACACAAAAACCTGGGAAACAATTTGAGAACTAACTCAGAGTTTAACTTTTAAAAAATATATTTTCTATGGACAGTTTTTTGCCATGAATGCAGAAGAGAAAAGATGTAAGAGCAGTAACATCTTTAGAGAAGCTGCAAAGCAGATGCCAGTTCAAAGATATGAAAATTTCAGGAGAAATGTTTAGGAATGGAGGAAAAAAGAGCTGCTGTGAATAGGACTAAATTTGCTATTCCTGCCACAAGAGGAAGCAAAGGTCAGGGTGAACAGGGGGTCACTTAACCAAGCCAAAAATGCAGAGTAGGTGTTTTGGATGATGCAACATTGTAAACTAGGCAAGGAAGAGGACACAAAGAACCTCGTGTTTGCTGATACTGATGCACGAGGTGCCAAAAGCAACAGAAAGCAATAGAAAGAATATTTCTTCTCCACAGGTGGCTCAAACTGCAGAGGAGATGCCTGGGGCTGGAGTGGGGGAAGTGGGACACTGCATCCCTCAACCAACTGAGCTCCCCAGTACGCTGCTGAAGGGAACTTAGCAGACAGGAAGTTTGGGGCCAGGCCAGAGCATCATTGTATAAAATGGTTTCACTGAACCAAAACTCTCCATGGAACAGCTGGTTGTATTTGCTGCATCCCCATACTGTGAAGCAGAAAATACAAGTCTACTGCCTGCTGTTTTCTAAGGAAAGCTCTCTGTTAGCCATTGGCACTGTATTTGTGCTTTGCCCTATCAATTTGCTTAGGTTTTCATGAGGATAAAAGGGGCAAAGCAAAATAAAACAAAGGTCCTGAAAAGTAAACGGAAGATGTCTGCGACTTTACAATGAAGAGAAACCTGGGGTAAGAGGGGAAGGATGGAAAGAGGGAAAGAAGAAACTTTTTGTGGAATCTGATTCATCACACTATTTTCCTGTTAAGATTATCAATGTTAACAATCTCCTTTATTTTAATATATTCAGGAAATTACTTTATTTCAATCAGAATTCTTTCAGGCTGAAATGACAACTGCTAATGGCAGTCTATAAAATCCAGACATTCTCTCTAACTCATTATATATATATTTCTAGGGGAAAGTAGAAAATCATCTATTTGTTGGAGGTCATTGCTGTCTCCTGACCAGGCAAACACCAGCAAGCAGCATGGAAACATCCTCCAGGAGCACCAGCTTCTCTGGTTTGAGCAAGGAATTACTCTGTGGGTCCAATATGCCAATTCTTTGTTTTCAATTGACAAGTTATAGCCTTTGCACTTCAGCATTTGCCTTCAGGAAATACTCTAATGAATGAGTTTATCAGGAAGATTTTCATAGGAGGAATATTTTTCAAGGAAGATAAAACCTTGTGTTTCAGGGGATACCTGATAATAAATGACTAGGAAGATCATTTTACATCCAAGAAACCTGATACTCTTTCTAGGAATACTGTCCAGTCTGGGATAGAGATGTGGACTGGACTCAATACAATGTTCCTATTCTTCCAATAAGGCAACTCTGAAAAAGACTGATTATAAATTTTCCTAGAGGATACGAACAAAATGCTCATTGAACAACATTACTTGTTCTCTTTAGTACCTTACATTTTTCTTCATCTTAGCCCTTTCTGTTAAAGTAATGCTATGTATATTTTAAGGCTCCTAATTACAACTAAGGTTGTTGTGTCTAAGCACAGCCAAACATAGAATAGTGTTTGACTGCAGTAAATCCAAACAAAAATCACAGAATCACAGAATCACATAATCAGCTGGGTTAGAAAAGACCTTTGAGAACAATGAGTTCAACCTATGACCCAACACCACTAGACCATGACACTAAGTGCCACATCCACGTCCAGGAACAGTGACTACACTGACAATAATTACATATAAGTGATTTTATTCTGAAGGACAGCTTTGTACAGTATAAAACTCTCAGTGGATACTGAATATTCCATTTGAATATTTTTTAAGATAGGGAGTTATTTATTTGAGTTATTAGTAATTGAAATTATCTTTAAAAAACACTATGAAATTTTAAAGCCTTGTTATTACAAATTTTTGAGGCTTTTAACAGGGTCTTGTAGCTGAAATTGTTGCAATGCACTAGACAGATTAAGCAATTTTTGTTCTTACTAATGCCACTCAGCATTGTCTCTCAAAGCAACAGAGAGAATATCCCTTAGAAAGAATAATTTCTTTAGATGTTTGAGATCATAAAAAAGCAAATAAATAGTATAAGTGGAAAATGAAGTTGATGTACACGTTGAAGAACATGTTGATGGAATGTTTGTGCCTCACACCATTAGGTCACAGCAATTCCTTTAGACAGTTTCAATGTACCTTTATTTGGTTTACTTTATTTTACTAACTAATCATATTAGTGCTGTACTTTCAGTCATTTATAAAATGTTACCTTCCTCCAGTGCAACTTTTGTCACACAAAGGAGATATTTTACATTTCAAATGCAGAAACTATTCAGTAGGTTTTTTCTTTCTTTCTTTTTTTTCCCCCTCCACTTGCTTTGGCTTACTACCCAAGATGTGTAGGTTGTTGGGTTTTTTCCCCCTTTCATCTCAATATATAAATGCAATAATAGAAGTAATTAATGTTTAGCTGTTTAACTTCGATTTTATGCAGAGTAGACATCTGATGATCAAATCCACCCAACGTCTGCAATTAGAGCAACTTGTGCAGCTGCGCTTCCTCTTGCTAGCTGGAAAGCTCTTCCCTTTTGCTCTGAACCGAATTTGTGATGCACTTGATGTACAATATTCTATGTACAGCTTTGAAATAAATGTGGGATATTATTCTATCTTCAAGGCCAAAACAGAGAAAGGCTGCATTAAGCATTTAGGTGGGAGAAGGAGAGAGGGAGGGAGGGACAGGAAAATGAAATGTAACAGCAATGACTGTGGATGCCCATGCTGTATGTGGCACTGAAAAATCATTGTCAGCTTTGCTGTCACTGTCACACTAAACTTCCCAGATGTTCATATCTGGAAATGTCACAAAATGTCATGGCATAAGTTGCTGTATTTTGTTTTCTGTAGAAAGAGCGAACAATAATAAAACAGCCTCGGGAGTGTATGGCTAGCCAACAGCAGCTTGTAAAGGTCTCAGTAAAACAGCATGTGTGCACATTCTGGAAAAGAAGCAAACAGCTTCTTTTTTCTTCCTTCCTTCTTCTTTTTTTTTCTTTTTTTTTTTTTTTTAAACAATTAACAGTGCTTGACCTGCTAGAAATGTAACATTTAAATTATACACAAAGAATAGGCCCTTTTGCAATTTTCTCCAGATCTCAAAGCTGCCTTTGTCCATGAGCTAAAATGCTGATGTCAGATTACTTATTGACAGACCCAGTACAAATTCCTTCCACGTTCATTTATCTTCTGGAATTTGATGTAGTACTCCACAATTTAAAGCAGAGCCTTCTGTGAAATAAGCTCTTCATTCCTGACATCAATGTGGGAGAAAGCTTTGCATTTTAAAGCAAGATTTTTCAAAGCAAAGATTTTATGTTCTCCACAAGGTTTGTGGTTTCGAGTGAAGTCCAGGTCAGGTTCTCTCTGTGACATCTTTTTTCTGTCAAATTACTTCCATTTGCTTTTCAGAAAGCAAAACCAACTGTACATGCATAAACTCAACAAGACACTCCTTACTTAACCATTAAGATTAAGCGTTATAAAAGGGTCTATATATCTAAGTAAAACAGCTTTGGATAAAATGATTTTGGCTCCTTTACAAAAGAAAATAAGAAAGGAAATCAATCATCTGTTTTTCTCTGCTCCTAGAACTCAATGCAGATCCAGAAGCTACAGTTACAATCCTTTCCTTACAATCTTGCTCTTGCATGTAATTAAGTTCATTGTAATACCTTAAGATTCTAATGCTGTGACCTACTTACAAAGTCAGAACTGTCAAATGGCTAAAAGTGACCCACTCACTTTCATATTGATTTTTACTAAGTCACTAAGTCCCCTTGCCATTAAGTGAATCATGTGCTTCTGTTTTATCTACACAGCATGTGTGAGGTACACATACTTTTGTCTTTTTATAATATATAGCATGACAGCTACTGAAACTATGGAACAGAGGTGGGCACAAGGCAAATCAAGAATAAATGCTGAGCCAGAATAATTTGTTTTCAAATATGTATTTTCTCCAAGACAGTGATTTATTCCAGTGTCTATTTTATATATGCCAAATGACTCAGATGTCATCATTTAGTCTCATAGTCTTAGGTACATTAGTCTAATGTAACATCATTGAGAAGATGCATTCTCCTTTATTTGAAGGATAGGGGGCAGCTATACTTTGGTCAACTGTAAATTCGTTCACTCCAAATCTCCTTTTCATCACACTTTGCTTTATTCTATAATGTCTGGCTCTACCCTTTTTCAGTGTTTTATTCTTTTTTCTCATCCTAAGCTTTTATCGGTGTTAATGAGGATTCAAGCTTAGAAACATTTAGATGCTTTTCACCTATTTTATTAGATGTTTCAAAAGATAGGTGAGCTATACTGTTTATTTAATAGAAGCATATCACCAAGTGACATCCTGCACATCATTCTGGTCCTTTCTGCTGTCATCTGAGGACTTTTTTACCTGGAAGCAGTCATTCATCATCCACCTTTTCCTGAAACAGGAAGCATGGCCTCCCACACAGAATAAATCAACAGGAATGGCTGCCAAACCCCTTTAAAACAAATGATATTACATTCACATTACAAAGGGGACACAGACTTTCTTAGGTCAAATCGGTCTCATTAATTTTTTGTTGTTACTACCTCTGTCTTCCCACCTCTTCTTAAATGCTGGACTAAACAGGAGGCTATAATTCCACTTAAGAGTTCTCCTCATAAGCATTCTGACTCCTGGTACCACCTGGCTTCTCAAATTCACAGTGCAGCTGCCTGCAGTGTAGTCACATTAACCCACTGGTGACGTGGCCAACGGGAGGCTGATTAAGGGCACCCACCCTGATCCATGCATTTTCCAGCTGCAGCGTGTACGCTGCACATTCTCTGCTGAGAAGGGGTGTGGGCCCCCTCGAGTGGGAGTAGATGATCGTCCTGAAGTGGATGTGTTTGGCTGCAGCACAGAGCAGGCAGAATTCACAGTAGGCTAGGGGCATCCAGCAAAAACAGAGATTAAGAGGCTCCTTACAAGCAGGGAAGAGGCTCAAAGCCAAACCTCAGAGCTGATAATAAAAAAGATACCTTCATAGAAGTTCAGAAGAGGCAACACAGAATTTGCTGCACCTCAGAGAGGTGCTGAACGTTGCTGGAATCACAGCAGGACAGAATTCACTCTACAATCACAGTAGGCTGAGAGGAGTAAGAGGTATCTGCTGTCAAACCTTTTCTTTTAAACCATCTTGACCAATAAGTCTTGAACTCTCTGTTTCAAGAGCTTTTCACCTTGTTTTTGGGTTTTGGGTTGTTCACTTGAAAGAACAGATGTGGCCAGATCTCCATGAAAGAATCAACTGAGACTAAGTTGTCAGAAAATACTGGAAATCTCTGTATCACTTCAGACTGTTCATTATAAACTTCTTCCTCTGCTTGGGCTCAGTTACATTTCCATTTAGCAACTTTCACAGACGCTCTCCTTGAAAAAAGACTGGTTAGTAGCCACTGTTGATTCTATATAATGGGATGGCATAATTCTACTCTCATTTTTCCACACAGGTACCTCTCTGGAGGACTTGCAGCTGTCTATTATACAGACTATTTTAGGGACTAAATAACTATGTTTTCAGGGAGGAATTAGCTTACATCTACATCTATATACCATGAGACTCCTTGAAAACATGCATAATTCCCACTCATATGAACTTCCAACAGCAGATAATGCCAGCACGAAAGTGATACTGCTTTACAAGAGTACCTACACCACTGTCAGGAAAAAACAAAACAAACAAAACAAAAAAAAACACCAACAAAAACAAAACACACACACACAAAAAAACCCCAACCACAACAACAACGACAAACAAACAAACAAACAAAACCACAACAAAAAAAAAACCAGAACTAAACAGATGAAGAAAAAGGGTAAAATAATGCAAGGAGAAACACTGCTAAAAAATAGTTTTGTGTTAGCATACTTCATGTGGCAATAAGAGTTGTCATAAGCATGAAACTTCTAAGTTAACCTCTCATTTTGTTCCAGTTTCTACTATGCTATTTAGTCACTACTCTGCCTAACAATTAAGATGTTATTTCTATTTTATGCTCTAATGGATGCGTAGGCAATAGCTTATTTCATTAAATGAACAATGGAAGTGCAGTGCCTGGAGTGTCCTTAACATTTCAAGGTATTTAAGAAACTACAGGCTTTTCTTTTTTCTTGTCAATATCTTCTTTAAGGAATGGAATGACTTTCAGGCTTTCAGTGTACTTGAATACAGTTGTCTCCATTTATTAATATCAATATTATTGAAGCTCTATCTGTCTATATTTATTGAACTGAAAAAGCCTGGAGATACAAAATTTCTAGTACAAGAACTCTTATCTCTGTAATTCATTTTCAGAATTTGTTTCTTGGTATACACTATTTACTTCTCTGCATCTTAGATTCTTTGCTTGAATTGTTACCTGTTCCCTTAAGCTTTCTAAGAAATTAAAGTGTTTTACTAATACCTGAGGCAGAGTTTCCTGATAAAGCCAGTCTACTGTGTCCTTTAAGATGAAGGAAGAAAAGCTTCATTCCAAAACACTAACATTTTGCAAATCTAGCTAGGGTGCTACATAATAACTTTATTGGACGTTATATTTTAAAGAAAAGGGCTAGTTTTTGAAGACAGCTTTGGGCATTCAGAACTCCAGAAAGTAACTAAGACTCTTACTTCTAATTTCTTAGATCGAAAATTTCCATTTTGCATTTAAAATACCTTTGGGGAGTGGGGGAATTTATTTATAGCAATGTTATCATACACAAAACTGAAGCAATATTATAGAATTACTTCATTCCATTTCAAACCAAGAACACTCTAACACTGTGGAAAAGACTATAAATTTTTGAATTTTTATCCCAATTTAGGACATTATTATTTTTAATGCACTTCTGCTTTTTAGAAGGTCATATAATTCTTTTTCATTCAATTTTTTCTCTAGCTATGGAATCTTTGAAGGACTCCCAGTCCCATTTCTCAAATCCTTTTGTATATTACATTTTCTGATGAGTAGATGATGACCAAACCTCAATATTATCTGTGGCTGTCCCTTATCAAAATCTTTGTTCTAAGAGGACAATAGTAAGAGTAAAAGCAATAGAGTTATTTTAATTTCTTGTTTTATTGTTTCCAAGACTTAGTAATATATCTTTCTTTCCCATTGTGATCATATATCCTTTTTGTGTGCTTCAGCCCATAGTGGCATACACTATGTTAATTCCTAAGAAATATTCCTGGAAATGAGACAGATCAACAGGAACTACTTGCCCTATCATTTTAGAAGTATTGGTTACTTCCATTTCAATGAACTTACAGGTATCATGCTGGAATTTCAATATCCTTTTGTGTTTCTGCACACATGTAGGGTAGGTAGAATTACACAATAGGAATTGATCAACTCTGATGCAATCTTCAGTCACGAAATTCCCACAGAAAATAATATTAAGGATCCCTGACAGACACTTCTTTTTTTTTTGTTTCTTCTTTCTTTTGCAGGATGTTATAAAGTGGGGATAACCTGCACTATTTCCTCCCCCTTGAAAGGGCTAAAGCTGAACATATTATTGAAAGCCTGCACAACTTTGTATTAAAAACATGCTTTCATATTGATACAAAATTAAAAAGGTTTCCTTTCTGCCAGGGATGACTACAGCTCTAATGTAGGATTCTGTGACCTAAAAATTTCTCAACAAAATGAGAGCATAATCCTATAGTCTCTTTTTCTTTTCCCTTTTTCAATTGTAAAGCTATTTATTTTTCTACAGAAACTGGTTAGAGGCACCAAACCAAATGTCAGCCTCCCACATGAATGCATATTTATCTGCAGTCTTGGGGTCGCTGCGACACAGCCCGTGCTTAGCTCAGTTACTGAGCAGAAGCCATCTGCTTCAGCCCTGACCTCCCCTAGACTAAAAGTGGTCAGAGCTGGGACCCAACACATGTTTGGACAGTATATGCTGGAAGGCTCCATTACCTTACAAGTGTGAGATCAATCTGCGGAGTCCTCATTTTTCCGATGACAAGCTTTATTTAGTGATTGTTACTGACAATTCAGACACGTGCTTTTCATAATCTAAAGCCTGAAGTGAATACAGAGCTGCTAGTTTCAAGAACTTTAGGTCACTGATTTGAGCTGCAACTTAAAACAGTGCTACTTGTGGTTTTCTCCTTAAAAGTTATAACTGAGCTGATCCTACACCTCACTTTAACACCTCACACAGCTGCAACATGACACTTATAACAGTACAATCATTCTTTTGTTTCTTATTTAGGAAGAGGCCTGAATTCCCATGTTTATATATATAATAAAAGCATAAAGTAGTGGAAAAAGATATGTAGGTCACTAAGAAAATGCAAGATCTACAGAGAATATTAGTGGGAATTTTTTTCTCCCCTTTTTTTATTGGGCTATTCATCTAAGTAAGACTACAGCAACAAAGGCTGTTGAAGTAGTAAACTGGTCTCAAGAATCCATCAGTTTAACTAGAGTGCACAGTCTCTTCCCAATGAATCAAACAAGAAAAAACAAATTAAGTAATACACATTTTCTGACCTTTGAATACTCTAACTCTGTATTTGTTTGAGCAATGCTTGAGGTAAGAATAGTCTTTGCTGCTTCCTGATCAGGGTCAGCTCCTTTGCTCTCACAGATCACATTAGATCTTCACTTCCTCTTTCTGTTCTCTCATTTTCAAGAGATGCCATAGTGTCCCAGGATGTGTTGTAAGTTGACATGTTTCTGACATGTGTCGCTTCACATTTCTCTGGTGGAGTTCTGAGAGTTAAGTAAAATCTAGTTCTGCTGGCCCCACATCAACATATCAAAATGTATACAATTTCTGGCGTCTTTGCCCAGGCAGATTGACTCAAACAGAGAAGAGACCATGACCTTTCCATTTCATTCTTCCTCACTGCTATGACAAAGCAGAGCTGTCCTATTCACCAGAGCATTTGTGTGTGTGTTTTTAGTTATATGCATGCTTTGCTGAGCCCTAGCCTCTATAATTATGGAAAAAATCAACAACTCAACAATTGTTTAGAATACAGTTGTATTTTCCATAAATGTCAAAGGCATTTCCAACCCCAGATGAATGTTTTTAAAGTGTCAAATAAATCTAAAATAAATACACACTACTAGAATCCACCAAAAAAAATATTTCTTCAACTAGAGCAGTTACTCCAATAAAATCAACATTCTGGTCCTTTCACCTGTCCTCAGAAAAAGATTATTTTTCATCTGTGCAAACTTTGGGAAATTAGAAGAAAAGGAAACATTCTTATGTAAATCTTATGTTGTAGCTTCTTTCTTCATATTCTTAGTCCACATAGGTAACACGAAACAGGTCACCGAGTGGGCACTAAGGCCATGCAAGACAGGAAAGGAGCTGTGCTTTACAAAATAAATAATCCTCTTTTACATCGATTACCTATTCCTTCGGGGAAAAAAACCTGAACTCTCCCCTCCCAGCCTCCCCTAATGTACTCAAGAAACCCACAACAAAACTAAACAAAAACCAACACCCCAATGAATTAGTGAACAGCCTTTATTTACATCTCAAAGGAAAAAAAATAAAAGCAGTAAGGTTTCACACTTTTGAGCCCTTAAATGCATTCTATATGAAGTCAGTACAGTCAATTTTGTGCTACAGTTTCACTGACCTAGTGAAAACTCACGCTTTTTGATTTAAAATATCTTCCATTTCCACATTTTCTTTTTTCCACCGAAGGACACTATTAGACAAAACATGGAAGTCATCTCATTGCTTTCAACAGTTGAAAACTCAGAGAAATAAAGCTGTTGGTTACACTCATCCATTGGTGTTAAGAAGTCATACTGTGGCTATCCATTACTTGTGTTTTAGAAGCACTTAGCAACATAATCTTCATTAGATGCATAATCAGATTTTTTTCCTTGCATAAGTGCTGCATCCATTCTACAGTTCAGAAGATCATTGCAGTAAACAAACACTTTCAAATATTTTTAATTATTTCTGACTTCTAGAGATTTCAAATGAATCAATGCATTTAAGAAATATGTAAAAGTGCTGAAAGTCCTATAGGCAAAAGTAGTTATTAAAGAGAGAAGCTAGCTTATATAAATTACACATAATTTCCATATACCTAATAGAAATAGCCTCCAGGAAAAAATATTCTCATGTTATTCCATACAGAGTACTTAAAATAAAGGTAGGGATCATTAGGTGACAACTAAAAATCATTTTTTCTTAAAGTCGTATTTCATCACACCAAGTCATAGTAATATATTATACATGTAACTTTACTTTCAAAGAAACTTCTTGAAAAGGAAAAATGTGCAATAGTACTACATTAATAAAGGTAATTCACTTTGCCATAAAGATAAATTTAGCAAATCAAGGGAAGCCTTATCTTCTCTTACATGCACAACCACAAGGATTTAATGACAGGTAAGAAGAAATACATAGACTAAACCGTGTTTAGTTGATTCAACAGAATCATATTACAGTATTTTAAGGGTACCAGAAACCAGGAGCTCAAGAAATCTTAGAGGGTGCTGGGAACATGAAATATATTCACTCTGCTGCAAAAGCTAATTGAGGAAAAAAGACTCAACAGTTTTCCCAATAAAAATTTCAAATCTTGTAGTAGAGATCCACCACCGCATAAATTACTGAGATTAAGCAATAATCAAATGGTATTTTTCCCTTATGAGAGAAGGGAAGAAATGGTCTTCAATCAAGGCAGAATCAGTAAATAAGCAGATTTTCAAGTACACCAAACAATGCAGCAAAAAAATATCAGCAGGGGGGTTACTTCAAGAGCCACACTGCCCCTGAAGCATACTGGACAGGGCAGGTACCTTGGACATGCACAAAAGGCCTGAAATAACCAGAAGCCAAGCTCCTCTACCAGCTTAAAATGTATCAGGCTCTTACCCACCAGAGGAATCAGCTGCAGCCTGGAGTTGGTCTGTTAGAAATTGATGGGAGATAGGGAACCAGCTGTAATACAGGGCATAATCTTTACATACACTGAGAACTGGGTGTCTGAGTCATTTTGTGCAATGATCTCATTTGCCACAAGTACCTCAATCACAGTAAAATAAAAATTACAAAGGGAAACATTTCCAAATTTTTGACCCTTCAGTAAGAGCTTGGGAGGGGCCCATCTGCTACCACAAGAGGTGAATGACAGTTTTGCCCTCATGTTTCACTAAAATTCATTCCCACCAGTCAAAGTGACTCTGGTAAAAAAAAGAAACAAGGGTAATGATAGTCATTTAACAATCTAAATCCAGATGCATCAGCTTGGAAATTATAAAATGTTGCTTATCATGTCAACAGCAATGACAAGGCTGTTTGCACCACAGAAAGGTAGGTGGTGGTTGTTGGGGAAACGGAAGAAAGCTAACCAGAGGTAGTCACACTCCACTTACCTCAGTGCTCTTCTCAGTTGTAGCTTTTAATCTTAGTTTTGTTGCCATATTCTAGTGGTTTTTTTCCTCCTGAATACTGCAAAACACGCAGCAAATAATCTGTGGTCATCCAGATCAAACAACTTCTGTAGGGTTTCACAGTGGTCGAGGATACTTAAATCCTGACTGTAATGGATCTAGTGCCAGAAGAATAACCTGTATGGTCAATCTGATATCTTTTGCCAGAAGCAGAGAAGAAGACTTTACCAAATGATGCTCCAGAATCACTTAGGTGTGTCATGCAGTGCACTAATGACCTGATTACCACTTGTGGTCTAAAATTCAGTGAATAATTGTAATAACATGTTCCTTTTTTACCACAAACTTAAAAAAAAATAATAAATAAAACAAAACAAACATAAACAGAAGGCTACTTCTAAATCGTGGCAACATTACATTTAAAATAATGTGAAATAAGTTACTTAGTTCTACAGTGAATATCACTCTTCAGGACAGGATTTGTAAGACTAGAAAAAGATAAAAACAAATGGTGTAAACAGTCGCCTCAGAAATGTTTTCAGAAGAGTTTCTATATGCTAGGATATTTATCTGTATGAACTGTGATTTATTTCTCTTTGAAAACAGCATCCATTGCCTCACCTACCAAGGCTTCTGCATTAACTTCAGAAAGAGCATAAAAATTGTCAGAATACAGATCTGAAGAGACTCTAAAACCTAGGGGTTTCATATGTCTCAAAAAAAATCTTTTTGGCAGAAGGGAGTTATTTTCAGGAAGGTTTGGAGACTGTTTTCTGAAAGGAACATTGAATTGCTAACTAATTGCAGTCACACTATTTGCCATATCATCAATGGTGAGCATTTTATGGCTGGATGCAACTAGATTAATATCAATTAAAAAGATGAGGGCTTCCTTATCATGTATTTTTATTTAGTCTGACAGCTGCTTTCTGAATGGCACAGAAGAGTGCCTATGAAATAATAAACCAAGTGAATAAATAATAACAATAATCAGTACCCTCTCATATATTCTTTAGCTCTTTCATAGGTGATGTACTTCATAAAGGAGGCAATTCAATGATAGAGTTTAAATTCTGCCAGTTGTCATGCTTGAAGATCCATCCCAAAACTAAGCAATCTGCACTGTCTGTACTGAAATGGCATATTGAAAGCTAAAGAATGAGGAAATATTGCTGGAAATTACCAGGTATGAGTATAGAGATATCACTAAAATGCTGAAAAGAGGTTAAAAAAAGAAAGCAACAGAGAACCAAAAGGAAGGATAGGAAATACTACAGGAAGGCTGAAACTGCCTCTGTCTTTTTCATCTAGCATTTTCCTTTTGTTTTTGCTTTCCTGTGATTGCTGTACCTTTTGAGACCTTTAGGATAAATAACAGCCACTTACACAGCTTCTTTGTGTCCTGAAAAGTAAATAGTCATTTAATCAACTCCAAATTTGTCAGAAAACATTAATATTACTTTAATGATTAGGGCTGCACTTCAAAGCACTTTCAGCAACTGAGACGTCAAAGCACTACTGCCACTCACTAAACAAGACATACTTCAGCATTGCATGAAGCTTCATCCCAGCTCCTGTCATGCAGAGTTTGCCAATATGCTTATGCTGGACTGCTTTGCTGGGCAGGAATTCTTACACTTTTGTCCCCACATTTTTCTGTTGAACTTTCAGTTCAGGCTGACCTTGCTACTGACACCAATGATGCAACACTGGCAAGACAAGGAAGATGAACTACAAAGTATTTGCAAGGTAGATGACAAAAAAGGGAAGCTGTAGAATTCCTTCAGCTTGCACAGACATCTGTATCAACTTCTAAACACAAATGAAGTTGACAAGATTGATTCTTTGGCTGTCAATTAAACTTTAGGTTGTGGATGCCTACTGAAATCCTCAGTAGAACATGCCAGTGTCTTCACAAGCAATCCAGAAGTTACAACATGAAAATCTTTTAAACATCAATGGTTTTCTATGTTTTGCCCAGTTGATATTTTAGGTTTGTTCTTTGTGTGGTTTTTTGGAGAGGCTTCAGGGTTGTTGTTTGGTTTGGTTTTTTTTAATTGAAGGTGAGGACATTTTTGCAGTTGGTTTTCTGGCAATATTAAAAAGTATGTTCTACATGGAAAAAGCTGAAGTACTAACTCCAATATGACAGAAGTAGGAAAGGTTCCTTGGGTTACTGCTAAAAGGCAACCTTCCAGTACAGGTGGAATATCAAATAAAATTATATCTACTCAAGATATAAAAGAAACAAAGATTTTCCTCTCCATAAGACTAAGTAATGTGGTATGCAATTACTGAAGGAAAAGAATTATGGAATACAAAAAAATAAGCCTTTGTAAAATTTTGGTGCTGCTATTGCTATATTTTTATGTGACTTCACTTTTTATTTATAGAAAGCAACTGTGAAAATGCACTACACATTTATCAATGTGCAGATTGTTTTATGACTCCCAAGTAAAAGAACATCCTAAGCTTAGCTAGTCAACAAATAAGCAAGCCTGAATTTCATAGAGTCCATAATTTTTACCTGTCAGAATAATTTAGAGAAGGTACTGTGACTTTCACACTTATCATACCTCTGCCTTTTCAAAAATATGTACAAGTCTCCAACAAGCTGCTTAATTTCTTTCTCAGTATAAGCCTCATCTGTAGAAAGCAGCTTTAGTGCCTCCATCCTTAGCTGTTAAGCTGTATGCTTTATTAATTAGAAATGTTTTGGAGGCCATCACCTAAGCAAAACTACTGTTTGGTGACGAAGCTTTTTACAAAGCTTTCTATCTTCACAGGCTTTGACAGTTAGCTCCCTGAAAGAATAAAAGAACTACAAAATCTCTTTCAGAATCTTTTATTAACGGGTAATTAATAAGCGAGGTACATCATGCATGACGGTTCTCACCCTTCTTTCTTATTTGGTGTGCTTCCAGCCTAGTCAGAATCCCTACATCTCTTTTGAATGTAGTGTCCCGACAGCTAACTCACATCAAATGGTTTGGTTTCCTTTAACCCTTCTTTTTTTCAGTTCTCTCACTACAATAATATGGTGAAGTTCTTGCAATTTCAAGATCGGGCAAACATTGCTTCCAGAACTTAATCATACATTTTTAAGGAAGAGTTTAAATGTTGGGCCTGCCTAACCTGCAGTTAAGGAAATGGTTTTCAATTCCTGGTCAAATGGGACTGGTTTGTTTGTTTGTTTGTTTGTAACAATCATTCCTGCAATTTGGTTCAACTCTTCTAAAAACTTGGTGACAAATTATGAACTTGGAAGTAGGGCTCAAGAATACGTCGATTCTGCCTAAATTAAACAGTGACAGATTAGCTATGGTTAGCTGAGGTCTAGTCTAGTTAATCTTCTCTAATCAATGAGAGAAATGGGCACATATTAAATGTACTTCATTTCATCATAAGGACATAAGATGTTTGCCATTACTTGATGTAGCTGCTTCTCTCCATTGGATAAAAGAAGTGAGTGAGCTTCTTGAGATGAGATGATTAGCTTTTAGCACTTCATGGGTGAAAAGAATCTCCATTTACATGTCTGAGAAGTAAGAAAGTGTGACCCCAGCTGACAGAAATGTGGTCCAGGAAAACCTCAAGCTAAAATATGAGCTTCTTTCTCAATGCCATTCAATGCTATCAGGAGTAAGAGCTTGAGACACAGACGACATTGATTAAAATAATTAATTCATAACTTGTAACTGTACAGATCAAGTTGCCCTTTTTGAACATCAAAGGATTACTGAACAAAAAAACCCTACTGTCACTTGTGGTACTGCCGTGTGTGCTGTGTATGAACTCCATATTGGACAACCCACCCTAAGCAGTAACTCAGACTGATCCCTTCAGTGGTTTCTCCTGCCAGCTAGCTCTCTTGCCAGTCAGCTCTCTTCCACAAATTTGACATTAATTAATCTACTCCAGAAGTGCTGTGACATGATACAAACATGTTACTAAGTCTTCTAAAAGACAATAATAAATAACATAACAGCAATTAATTCAAATCTGTGATCTTAACACTGAAAAAGGCAATGATTACTTTTGGCAAAAGTAATGTGTGCTGAAAATCTAACATTTGGAAAAGACACCAATATACTAAAAACAGGCAAGAGCTACAACATTATTTAGCAATTTTGAATTCAGAGAAAATAAAAACAATGTGACATAAACAGAGACACAGAATATCACATATGAGAAGACAAGTCAAAATCAAAAATTTTACTTTTAAATAGTATTAACTCTCTCCTCTTTGTGTTTGCAGGAAATTGCATTACCTAAAAGGAAAGGCTCTTCAGGTGAAGAATATTAAAATATGTAACCTCATGGATGTTACTATAGTCACAAAAATCTACACCAATAAAGAACAAACCTATTACCTTACAGTCTGCAATTTAGATTTTGCATTTTCTGTAATCCTTTTGAACTGCCTTTCAATTAGTGTTCAGTGACCTGTACTGAAATATCAGTAATTTAAGAACACTGAAAAGCTCTCAGACTTGCACCAGGTCAGACATCTCCCCTCTTTCTCTAGAAATCCATAAAATTATACAAAATTATTATGTAAGTATAAAGCAATACACATTAAGCTGAAGGTTTGGTGCAATATGGGGGTAGAGCTCAGCTACATTTTTAGTTCAAGAAATCCTTCCAAAACCACAAAAGGTAGAATTTTGACAGGAAGTGGCAGAAATTGGTACTTAAGGCTCTAAGGATAATTTGAACTGCCTGCACCATATTCCCTATACATAACTTTATTTGACAGAAGACAGCAAACTGGGTCCAAAACCCAGTTATGAAAATACCACAAAAAAAATACCATCTCTACAAGTCTGTACCATCACAATAGGCACAGCAAAATTGCACAAGATGAGCATCATGATTAAGTAGGGCTCCTTGAGATGGAAGGTAAGTATGCTGACAAAGTAATGCTGGGGAAGGAAAGCAGTTCAAGTTGTATCTCCTCTCCAATAGGAACATGCAGCCTGAAAGGCCACTCTTCTATTAGGGTTAAACTCAGTAGCAGCAAGAATACATAAATATACAGCAATCCTGCTCTAGAGTACAAAATCAAGCTCAAAAATAAAATCACAACACATTCCTTTTCTTTAGTTGAAAAGTCAGGGAAAGTAATGGTGAAATAATATTATCAAAGCCAGATACCACGTCAAACAGAACCTGAGAGATCTGAAATGATACATCAAGGCAAAGCAGAAAGTAAATGGAATTTCTTTGAAAACTGATGAAAATATACAGTAGTTTTTAGTGGTAGTGGTTGATCCTCAAAGGTATCACCAGCAGCTACCAAGCAATTCTGGTCTTATTCCATTTCCTGGTCCCAGCTCTCAGATGTGTGATTTTTATGACAGAGGGAGAGCTGAATCACCAATACAAGACAAGATGAGCACTGAATCACCAATACTTTGTACTCCAGCACTCTCGCACACGCTGAAATCGTGTCCTCAGCAGCAAAATCAGTGGGGGTTGTGCCTGCTCTGCCTGAAGCTCTGCTTCCTGTGGTCTTCAACAGCTGACCTCTCCTTGCCACAGGTTGCCAAAGTGATGCTCACTACAGACCTCGATTCATTCTCCCTTTAATTGTCTCTGCTTCCCTAAGCTCAGTCTTTGATGTACCTCACACTTTAGGGGCTGTAAGCATACTCACACAGTACTGTATTCTCTGCTCTGGCTCAAGGCTACCTCTTGTACACAGAAATTGTTTCTGCAACCATCAGGTTCCTTTATACTAGGAGGGCAACCTAAAGAAACCTTTATGTAACTGAATCATTATGGCTTCTTGCTACTTGCCTTTTTCAGAAGTAGATTATTTAGTTATTTATCCCTCAGGTCCCCAAAGCAGGACATTAACTACTGTACATGTTCCCAAAATCTCTTCTGACTCATCATGAAAAAAGGGATGGGCTGTACTTCCACGGGCTTCAGTTCACAAATGAGGCATCGTAGCACCTAAAGGGGAGGAAACCTCTATTTTGCATGACTCAGACCAATCAGACTAACTTTGAAAAGTTTATCATTGTGTTTGGTACTTTCAAATGTCACAGCAGATGATTTGAGAGAATATTTCAGGCAGCCTCATCTACAGTCCTAACATGCCTTCTGTAATGCCTTTTCCTTTTCCAGTTCATATCCCTCAGGGCTGTGGGATTCAGTATCTACCAAAGGGAAAGCTGATAAAGTTAGGACATTTTAAAAAAGCAACAAGGAATGTTCTAAAACCCTTGGTAATAGCAGGGAACCATAACATGGAAGATTTGAATTTAAATCTTGGGAAAGGGTATCTTGCCTCTACCTGAGATAATATCTCTGAACTTTGAAAGAACAACATGAATAATATTCTACCTTACAACAAAAATAAAGGCACAGCACCTCGCTGTTCCTTTTAAGAAAGCTATCCAGCAGTAGTAGTGCAAATAGTAGAAATAGACTTGATTAATAATTTATCAAGCTTCCAGAAAGAAGTCTGAAAATCTCCTGCTAATATCCTTATGATCTCAAGTTTTGGTAAGAGAGACATTGTACCAACTACCCTGCTGCTTGTCACTGTAATTCAAAGAGTTTTAGTACTTGTGCTCAGTTGATGGGAAGTCTAGTTTTATGTGAAACTTGCAGCAAATCAATATCATCTACATTACAATACAGGGTCTGATTCAAGTGACAGGATACTTTTTAATGATCTCCCACTGTGTATCACTTTTATGTTTTATTGCTGAAATGTTATTTCAGTACCAGTAATTTCATCTGGAAACAAAAAAAAAAGCCAAAAATCAAAAACTCACAAAAAACCCAAAAAAACAAACACCACAAACAAAAATATCCAACAAAAAATAAATATTGCTTTTGTTTCTACCAGTGTCAGCTGCTTTATTTCAGCACTATGTAACATTTCCAGTGAGTTCCGCCTTCCCCGCAGAGATAAAGGCAAGGATGTATGTTAAATTATGCTATTAATCTGATGTACATTAGATTATGCTATTAACTTCATAAAGTATGCATTGAAAAAACCCAAAGAGTCAAAGATATCCAAACCCCACAACACAAAAATCACATAGAGTAACCCACAGATAGATGACCAAGCTTCTATCGTTTCTACCTACATAGTACTCTCCCCCATGGAACTAAAGCCTAATGACCAAGAAGCATCTACCTCTATTCCTTTTAGCAAAGTAGCAATCCCTTTCCAGACATTTTTATCCAGATGCTATTGTTTGGGATTACTCTTTGTAGCCATACCAGAACTCTAATCTATCCTCACTCAAGAGGAAGAATTAAAAATTAGAGAAGTTAGATAAATAAAACCATGTAGTAAGTTGCCTACATTTCTTGATTTTTTAAAACATTATGTACTTGCTGCAGCATGTTTTTTGCTTACTTTATGTGATTTAATTACTTTTTATAGTGTAAAATTGTAACCTCCTCCCACCCTCTCCCCCGCCCGTGATGTTAATAGTTTATCGCAGGTGTACCCTCCTATTCCAGCTGCCAATCCACTCTGGAAACTACCCTTTGTTCCCAAAAGTTCCCTGTCCATCCCCTGTTATTCAGTCCCTCATTGGTTTATGTAACCTTTTCCCTCCCACTGTGATCCTTTATTGGTTTATACTCTGTAAACCCCTCCTTGTTCTCCTCCCCCGAGTTTCCCTCACAGGCTCATTCATCCCCTCCCCTTGCTCCTCCCCCATAGATCAGTGGCTGTAACCTGAGATCTGGGCTCTCTTGTGGGAGAGTTTTCAGGAGAATAAACCTCCTTGGAACTCCCGTGAGAGGCCTCTCTCTCATCCTTGCTCCTGCCCTCGGTGTTTGGGTGTTCACAGAGCGTGGCTCTGAGCCAGCTCTGCCCAAGGTCAGCCCACTCCTGGCGTGAGTGCCGGAGATTTCCACCTGCTGGGCTAGCCACCCCTTTGCTCCGACACCGCATCATGTACTTACTCAGGATTCTATCAAAATACATCTTCTTATATGACACGTTTCTTCTTACACAGAGAATAATATTCAACAAAGTGGCTGAAAAATACTAGTAAAGACATCAAGATTTTGTCTGTAATTTATACACATAAAAACTAAATTTGGGCAAAAAATATTTCTTTCTCTCAGAGATTCATAAACAGCCACACAGAACATTAGATAATATGGTAAACCACGAGGCCCATGGTACACCCAAACCTAGACTACAGTTTTCTTGACTCTTAGTTGTAGCCTGCAGTAGAGATGCTAAGAACATTAATGAAAGCCAAATGAGAGAAAAAATCACAATGATTTAAAGGAGGGGAAAGCATTAGTGCCAGTAGATCCTTGACAATATCATGTTACAGTCCTGCAATCTTTCTCATTACAAACAGTCTGCAATATCATGGAGAGTTATAACCTGCACAGAAAAAGATAACAGTAATATGAATACAAAGAAACTTAAAATACTTAAGAAACAAAAGGGGAAAACCCACTGTCTGAGAATGAAAAGGCAAAAATACCCAAGCTCTTTAAAAAATTGTCAAATTCTTGTCTTACAGGAAATTTTTGATTCACCTTCAGCCATCATAACTTACTTGATGATTAACTGTGAAAGAATATACCAAATTAAACTAGTGGCTGGTGTGTTACTAATACTTCCTCATATCATGAATATCTATGAAAAATCATTTTGGAATCAAAGAATGAAATACCTACAGAGTCCTGTGGGAAAATAGCATGAGTAGTCTGCAATCATAACTTTTCCAATGACCATGCCTTTCCAGCTGGCTGATCAGAAAGATGTGCAGATCATGAAAGAACTCATCTCTCAGAATCTTTCCTTTTCTGTCTTTCATGAGCAAATAATTTTTCCATTTTAGTTTCCATAAGGGTGCTAATGGAAACCTATATTGGGCTAAACAGATGATTAAGGCTAATGGATTGCTAATGCACATTACTAGCAGAATTTTATGGAAGTCAAACTCTCAAATTCATATATGCAACAACAATTTAATGTAGATGTGGAGAGAAAATTCACAGGAGAGACTGATTTCTGTGCTTGAATCTAAGGGAAGTTACAGGGGGGAAGAAAAGGAAGAGAGTGACAGCAATGAAAACATTCAAGATGGGCATGGCAAAAATGCAGATTTGTTACATATTTATAGGACTGTACTGCTGTGGAGTGACTTCTGTTTCTACATGTGCATTTATCTACTTCCTGTGTAATGCTGACCAAAAAATTAGTTATATCCTGTTGTAAGTATTAGAAAACCATGAGATGATCTCACACATCTGTATGGAGCTGCAGAGATATTCTGCTGATTTGTCTTGAAAACCAGAATATATCATTTCTGCTTGCTTCAGAAGGAGAAAAGTTAAAAGAATCTATAGGGATTTCATGCACAGTATTTTGCAGAGAAAATACAGACTCATAGACAGCTCTCATAGGAGCTATCAAATGAACCTGTTCTGCTTGGTAGTTGAAGCTGTATTTAAATCAGTCCCAAAAAAGATTTCCAAAAACTGAAAGAAGGGGCAATTCTGCAAAGGCCATAGAAAGTATTTATCACAGTACCTTCTGAAAGACATCTATTGTTCTATCACTGAGAAAAAAAAACATATTTATTGCTAAATCACTTCTCTGGATGAAGCATATGTTTTATGCCAACCACTTGTCCATGCTGAAGCAGTAATTAACCAAGAAACATAATTGACAGCCTGTGTTAGTGTAATGAACAGAATAATTGAACAAAACAAATTACTTCAGAACTGGAAAAAATAATTAGCATTTCTGTACCATTTTTTCCTGACAAGAAGATAGCAGGAAGAGTTTCTGACTACACAGGTGCCCTTTAACAGTTTGGTTATATGCTTGATACTTTATATCCGTTTCATCAGACCCTGCTGAAATACCAACTGGACATCCTTTTTTCCTTTTTTTTTTCATGTAACAAAATTCCCAGTGAGACATCCACACAATAAAGTTTTCTATCTGACAGAAGTGTATTGAAATTTTACAAGTGTTTCAACAGCATGCACTAAAATATATATATCATAAACAGTGAAGAATATATGTTCTTCTGGTATATGCATGCAGTATCTGTTGAACCATTCAATGCTTAACACAATCTGACTTTATCTTTTATATTGCTGATATTTTTAGACAATATGATGAGAGACACTAACAAGATGAATTTCTGTTATGTTGTGTTTGTATCATATTTTTATGTCATTAAGGTGTAGGTGATTTATATTTAATTTGTTGAGCACTTAAAAAAACAAATTCCAAGCAATTATTTGAAATATGTAAAGAGAAGCAAATACAATCTTAATGAATAACATTATTTTAGTGTTCTCTGTATGGTTCATGAATTTGACCCTTTTTTAATTCCTTGATGGTATAAAATAATTCTGCAAATGCAGAGTACCATCTCTTAACAGAAGGACCACTATTTTTGTGATTCAGAAGCAGCTCACTCTATATGTCAAATTCACCTTTGTCATCTTCACAAGGTGAGAATTTTCACCATCTTATTTTCCTAGTTCAAACGCTTTTGTGGCCTGTTTTCAAATTGATAATTCATTCTGGTTTTAGTATTCCCCAGAAATGACCCTTAGAATCATAGAACCACAGAACCATAGAAAGGTTCAGTTTGGTTTAGAATGGACTTTTAAAGATAGTCTAATTTCAACTCCTCTGACATGGGTAGGGAGACCTTCTGCTTGTACAGGATGCTCAGAGTCCCATCCAGCCTGGCCTTGAACACTTCCAGGACGGGCATTCAATACTTCTCTTTTTCTAATGTCTCACCCTTCTCTCAGTCAAGAATTTCTTCTTAAAATCCAATCTAAATCTAGCCTCTTTCAGCTTAAAGCCATTAGTCCCTCTTACACTTAGAGCAATGCACATATACTAGTCAGGTTTTACCCAGAACAGATGAAAATCTCTGAAATGTGAGCTAGAAAGGCATTCCTTTGTTTTCTCAGGTGTCACTGTTCTAAGTGTAAGACATATAAAGTCTCCTTTGTAACAGTCTATTAAGATATGCTGCACAGTTCCTGAACATATCTTGCGTTTATTTCAATTTCATTTTTTTTAATAATGATTAGAGGATAATCTTTCCTTCCATTTGGGAAAAATTCTATTGCCAAGTTACACAAATTGTTATGAAATTTTTATCAAACTCCTTGCATAATATATATGATATCTCATTAGATCATTTTAGTTCTGAGTAAAACAGCAGTGTTTGCTCCTAATTATCTTTTAACAGAGCAGCATTTTCTTAGAGGATATTCAGTATCAGTACTAAGGTACAGGCTTTGTCCCAACTGTGTCTTCTATAATAGCCATCATCTGTTTGGACACATAATCCTGTGTTTTTTCAGAAGTCTGTATTTGTTCCAGAGAGATCCTTCTTTAATACATCTCTTCGCCTCTGACCCAGAGGCTGCAGTACTAGTGCCCATCTGACCTTCTTGCTGGGTTTGCACCCTAATTCCCACAGCAGTGTTAAGCTCAGCAGTCATCAGATGTGATTTTATGTGGCTCAAGAATTTCACCTGAATACCCACATGAGCAGTCTAACCAGCACTTTAATGCCTCTATACTGGTTTTGATATGATATTCTCTCCACTGGGTTTGATACGATGTTTCCTGGCCAGATGAAGTTATTTGACCTTACAGCTCTTGAAATTTGACACAAATGCCAAATCCAATCATTTAGTTTTAAAACCTAATCCTGATTACAGAGATGGATAGTAGAGGAAGAGGATGAGATCCTACTATGACTACTGCAAGCATGTTCAGACTGTGAGATTTTTAAAACATGGTTTTCTTTCAATAGAAAATGCTTAATGATTGGTACAACAACCTTCCCAAAAGCAGAAGATGTTGTTTCCAGACACTGGGCACAGTAATGTCTTTTGGATAGGATGGATTAACTGAAGCCTATTAAAGGAGAGCTTGGGTCATGTTAATTGAACCTTCTGTAAAGTTTTATTGAAGTTTTGGGAGCTTGGGTTTTTTCCTTTCTCTGTAGGTAAATGTTTTATTTTCAAACATTGAAATATTTGAAAGTATAAGAGATCTACAAGCAAAAGGAATGTAAATTTTAAAACTGAAGATGAGAATAGAAATTTTCATCTTTCACTGGAATAATATCATTTGTTATTATTTTTAAAAGATTCGTGATTGAATGTGCTACACATACAAAGAGGAAAAAAAAAGGTAAAAAGTTGTTGACTTCTTCATAAATTCTATTGTAGATACAACAAAGATAGAGAAAATAGACAAGGCCCTTAATAAAGGGCCTTAAAAAATACATTCTACCATGATCAGTCAGAAGTCAACCAGTTCCTTCCTCAGAGTCTTGCACATATGATAATCTGATCTCTGCCAACCTGGGGACTAAGAACCCAACATAAAACCTACAAAATAGCATTTCCACATGTTCCTGTTTAGGTTCTCTCTCTCTCTCTCTCTCTCTCTCTCCCTCTCCCTCTCTCTCTCTACATATATATAGATATATAAAATCTAACTTGTCTCAGTTCTCTGCTGGAGCAAATCTTGCAGAGAATCACTACAAATTATGAATTACTTGAGTCTTATTTGAAACAGTATAAGGACAAAACTCATTCCAGTTTAATGACAGGAATTTTGGTAAGAAAATGCAGACCAGAATACACATAAGTGGTAAATTTATGTGGCTCATTAATTGTAATAGTTCCATTTCTACATATTGCTAGTGGAAGATTATGGCCACAACTTTTCTATTGTTTTCACAGATCATGTTTAGAAAAGAATTTAAAAAAAAACCTCAGTAAAAACACTATGGCTGACCCAGAATATTTACAAATTTCTCAGGTGGACAATCCAAAGATAGGGTTCTGTGTGCTGCTCAGCAACACTATGACTATTGACTATTTTATGTCAAATTTCACTATTTGGCATCTCTTCCCTACTCCAAGCTCTGGACTTTCCTGTCAAGCTTGTAAAAGCATACAAATTAATTAAGCAACTTTTTAAAATGTTCCCATGCCCCAATATACTATGCATAGAACTGAACTATCACTTCCCTGAGCCAAAATGTTACAACCATTCTAGGTACATTGTTCAAAAGCAAATTGCTGTTCCCCTGTCAAATTGACTGATGTCATCACCCCTTGCTCTTCTTTTTAATAATCATTTTCTTCACTTCAGTAGTATTTACAACTTCTTTCAGTCTCATACAATCTCAAAACACAATTAACAAAATTGTATGCCTCTTCAAGAGCATTAACAACAGCGCTGGCAGATACTGTGGTGTAGTCCCTAGGTTCCAGGTGGCACAGAAGAAGGGAGGGACTACTGAAATCTATCTTTTCAACTGGCAAATTGCATGTACAGCTTTGGGATCACTCTGCTGTACTCCAGCTGGCAAATACAGAATGAGAGAGAAGCAGAGCTTTACTCCACAAAAATATCAAGGTTTCAAAATCTATCTACATTCAGCACGGAAACTAACCCAAAATCTTAAAATAAACTAAGGCAAAAATATTGAGCACAAAATAGCCTTGAGACCTGCACACCTTCTTGACACCTGTGACTCCAACCTTTAATTAAGCACAGCAGAAACATCAACCTGTGTTTCATCTCCTGTGGAAGTGTTAGAGCACAAGCTATCCCAGGAAGATGTATCTTGGTAAGACAGTATGGGTACTTGTATATGGTTCACTCTACAGATTTCACCAAAAATGTAATTTTGACAAAGACTTTTTGTCAGAAAAAAAAGAAAGAGGTTTTTTCTGAAATAACATTTTGACAGAAAAGGTGTATACAAATTTATTCCTGATACTCTCAAGCCACAACTTACTACCTAGTCAGTGCTGCTGGACACATTGTAGGAATTCACAACCATTTTCTCAAGTACTCTGGGTTATAAAGTAGTATTTTGAAAATCTCTCCCTTTTTCATTCCCAGACAAGTACTCAGGGAAGGGACTAACTCTTTCTACAATGTCTTTATCACTATTTTTCCCCAGTGTAACTGCAGTTAGTTTTGCAGGTGATCCTGAGACACGCTGACACCGTTAATTGGCAATTCCAAAATGCTTTCCAAATGTGACTGGAAGCCCAGTTCTTCCTCCATTTTAACCAATCCATACTTCATGTCTTTTTCCTCAATATTCTCAAAGTATGTGAAGATGCTGATTAGCTTTTTTTTTTATTTACTTGGGACTGGGTTTAATCTCAGTATTTTGTGAACAGGTTCAGATTTCTTTGTCTTGCATTTTAAGTAAGTTCATAAAACTGCCAATATGTGCTGATGAGAATTATACTCCAGAAGCTAATGGTAACTTGGTTCAATTATCTTCTTGGCAGCTCTGGGTGAGTCATATGATTGTAATTCATGAACAGGGAGAAACAAATCTGATGTATGGCTGGAGCTTAGTAGCATGCTGCCATTTTCAAAATCAATAGGTCTGGAAAGACGAGGATGAATCAGAGAAAGAATAAAGCAATGATTCTTAAAGTAAAATAAGAATGAACACAAACTACTCTGTATAAGTCTACAAGTGGGACTCATGGCACAATGGAAACAGAATCATCTCAGCAAATCTAAGTGCACAGGCCAAAGAAGGAAAGTTCTTCAGACTTGTATAAAATGTAGTGACTCATTGTGATGCTGAATCTCAACTCACTGTGAACTCACTGACCCACCTCAACTTCTTCCAATCCATTCTCCACTTGACTATAGTAGGAGTAGAATGGATGAAGAGAAACAGAGCGGAGGCAGGGGAAAGTATGACAAGGAATCAAGAATGTCAATAATGTCTCCAGCTTACACAGACCTGACCATTTGGCATGCTTAATGACAGTCCCTCTTCCCACATGTCAGTCTGTCTGACTCAATCACTCACACCTTCAACATCTACAGCTCTACGTACCCATCTCCAGCATTTTCCTGTGGTGCCCTGCAGCCTAGGATGAACACCTGTTCGAAGAAGAGCTCCAGCCCCAGCTCTCCTTCAGGTGCTGTCCAATGTCCACTTTCCAGGCCATCTGTGTTCCCTGATCAATGAACCTTCCCTGTGATATTGTTTTAAGAACTGCACTGCAAAGGGCGTTCCACCTGTCTACTTTCTAAAGCTGGAGATAGTAAAGATTATGCCTAAGAGAAATTTTTCCACTCTCAAAAAAAATATTCTGTTAGTAAAATGACATAAAACTTCACAGCTGAAGCATTTAGAGGTAGTTTTGGTGTTTTCATATGCTACAGGAGCACACAAACAGAAGTATTTTGAAACTAGGTGCAGCCTGAGGACTTTGAATGTGAGTTTCCTGCATGTTGTTTTCTTGTCGTTGTATTTTTAACAGAGAATCCTCAAACAGCTATTCTAAAGAGGGATTGATTTAAGTGATACTGGCAATACAATCCATCTCTTTTATTGGAGGTGTTTACAAAACAATAGGGGATTAACAGAGTTGGGAGATGGGGTACAGAGTATGATTTTATCCATGCAGTTAAAGGAAGAATCAAGGTTGGAATAAACAACAGATTAGCAAAATGTACGCTGCTAGAATGAAAGGTTTTCTATGCACTTTCTACTGATGTGTGTTCTGCTGTGAGGCATTTTGAAATGTTGCTTACTTTGACACAGTAGGCTTCATACTGAACACACAATGACTTTCTTTGTTTGCCTTACAAACAGCAATAGAATTAACTTCTAAAAGTTGCTGTGCACAAGATTACGGAGATTTCTGAGCAATACATTCAATATACAATGAATGAAAATGACACACAAGCGCTTTCATAGTTAACGAAGTCATGGTGAAAACTGTCATCTGGCTTCAAAACTCTATAAATAATTTGGTTACATCTGAACTAGAAATTCCATGCTGCCTGTGGTGAGTGGAAACAAATAGCTTTATCCTGTGGACAATTCATTTCAACATAAGACAGAAATCTGAAGTGAACAGACACTTCCAAAAGTGAAGTATCCACTTCCAAAATTTGCTTTTTCATCCTCCATTGCACCTGTAAGTAATTTTATTTTGATGGGTCATCTTTAAATATGCAGCCCTATTTCCCATGCCACTTCCTAGGGCATATTCCTAGAGCTATTTTGTTTTTTCTCCATCCTCTCTTGACAAAATATTTGTAACAACGCACTTCAGAATGAAAGTATCATCTTGAAATATATGAATTTATCTAGCTACTTGTCCCTATGAGATACAGAGTTAGAATTCTGATAACTGAAATGTCATTATTTTTACCTCTTTCACTTTCAGTGACTTTCAGTTCATTTTAGGGGGGAAAATCCCCAATATATATGTCTTTTTTATTTATTTTCTTTTTATTTTTTGCATAGGTGATTATGGTACATATTTTTAATGAGACTAATTCTGTAAAGCTCTAGACTGTAAGGGCCTGATGTAGTGCAAGAGTTTTGATCAAGTGCAGTCTGTGGCTGATTTGATGGTTCTGGAAAAGCCTGTTCGAGGGCTGAGAAGAGACAGAACATTATTCATCTGTACCAAGTCAATGCCCATTAGTGCCACTAGTAACAAACTACAAACTGGATTAGGAACCAATCAGATATTTATAATGCTGCCTTTTAATAAACTCTTCTGTGAATGACTGATAGAAAAGATTTTTATGTTGGTGCATCTAATGGCCCTTTTGTATATAGGAGAACATCAACAAATTAGTCAGCTAAACGAAACATCATTACACTACATCATAAAAACAAAATGAAAGGCATACATAAAGTCTGACAGTGTTGTTATTCCCAACTGATGGTGCAGTATCTAATTTTGACATCCATGCTGAAATTACAGCAAACTCTTCATCTGCAACACATTCATCTCAAATATCTTAACATATTGTTGCATTTTAAGAACTCTTAATTAAATTCTCCAACTTGAATGCTAGCTTTCTTATTTAACCACAGTTACTCTCCAAAGTCATCCATTCTTCATTTGTGAGAAACATTTTTCTTTGAACTTGCACATGAAATTCAGGTATTTACAATCCACTCATTGAAATTACCCATCTCTTTTCTCCTGCAAAAAGATTTAGTTTGTGATGGGAGTTTGATTTTGCTTTCAGGCACTAGGTACACATAAGGCCTTATTAAAGAACAGAACAATACCCTCTTCTCAGTCACCAAAATATATGCTGGTTTTTAGCTCATTAGTCTTGTCAGACTCTGAATTTTTGTCACTTTTACTCTTCAGATATAATTTCTTATACATCTGGATATAGCTAATTAAATATAAGAGAAGTTAAATGAAACTATGAAAATGGAAGCTTTGATCTTCTGCTCCTACTTAGGGGCACTACTGAGGTCTTCACAATATTGTGCATTTTCTCCCCATTTTACTGGAGAAATAAGTTCTTTAAATGAACTTCTATTTGATGACAGCTTTTAGAACTCAGAAACAACCATACTGTGACTTCTGAAGAACTAACAAAACATTTCATTTCTCCCATTCCTGTCTCCACACCACCTGCCAACCAGATGCTTTGCTTCCCCACCATGGACTGCCAACTAGATTTGCCTTCCACTTTGGCAAGTGCTTCAAACATGGTCCTTCCTGACGCCCTGCTTTTTCTTCATATCTACACAACATTTCTGTCCCCCATTAATGCAGAAAAGTGGTCCTGCCCTCTCTGTTCACCTCTGGCCTGGAAAGAGGTGAAAGAGGCTTATTAAGAACATTGCCCTAGTGGTTTGCATGTCAGGCACCTTGCCAGACAGGTCCAGGACTGAAATTGGGAAGTTAAACAGAAGACAAATAGTGTTGATTATTACCAGTAAGTTCAGGCAAAACAACACCCTCCTAATACCATTCCTGTCCTTTCTGATCCCCAACCTGCCGACTTTCCCCTACCAGAACTTGAAAGCCTCATAGGACCAGATTCCTTAAGTTTATCATAAAATCATAGAATATGCTGAGTTTGAAGGGATCCACAAGGATCGTCATAGTCCAGTTCCCGGCTCTGCACAGGACACCCCAAGAGTGCCTGAGAACATTGTGCAAACGCTTGTTGAACTCTATCAGGCTTGGTGCTGTGACCACTTCCCTGGGGAGTCTGTTCAAGTGCCCAACTCACCTCTACTTGAAAAACCTTTCCCTGATATCCAACCTTAATCTCCCTCACCTTAGCTTAGTGCTGTTTCCTCAAGTCCTGTCACAGGACTAAAGAAATTGCCACCTGCCCCTCTGCTTCCCCTCATGAGAATGTTGAAGACCATAATGAGGTCTCCTCTCAACCTCCTCTCCCCCAAGATGAAGATTGTCTTCAGCCATGCCTCATAAGGCTTCTCCTCCAGACCCTGTACTAGCTTCATGACCCTCTTCTGGACACTCTCCAATAGCATAATGTCTTTTTTTCATATTGTAGTGCCCAAAACTGCACACAGAACTTGAGATGAGGCCACCCCAGCTCAGAGCAGAGCAGGACAATCCCCTCCCTTGCCCGGCTGGCCATGCTGCACCTGATGCCCCCCAGGACAGGACTGGCCCTCCTGGCTGCCAGGGCACTGCTGGCTCATGTTCAACTTGCCATGGACCAGGATCCCCAGGTCCCTTTCCATGGGGCTGCTCTTCAGCCTCTCATTCCCCAGTCTATAAACACAACCAGGGTTGCCCCATCTGAGTGCAGAATACAGTACTCACCCTTGTTAAACTTCATATGGTTGGTGATTGCCCAGCCCTCTACTTTCTCAAGAACTCTCTGCAGGGATCTATTCACGTTCCAAATGTTAAATCATGTAAATATTTTCTTCCATGTAGCTGTATATGCAGTTAATCATATTTAACTACAAAAATGTCAAACTGGGTCATACAACCTAAAAAAAATCACAAAATACCTATCAAAAAACTAATCCTTATCTGTCGATATCAGTAAGGGTTTCTGTACTCCAAAACAACATTTGAAGTCTCCCATAGTGTGAAGCAACTGCTTTTTCTATTAAGAGAAGATAATTTTACTATTCCTTCTTTAAAATGGGACGTGGGCATGTGGACTCGACACAGCACCCACATTAAAACAGCACATGTTGGCTTCAAAGGAGCTATTATGCAGTCTATAAGTTCAATGATCTGCAAAGCAATAAAAAGCTTCTTCTGCAGCCCTCATGGCCTATTGAGTAAATAGTACGCATTAAAGAAAACTCCAAAATTACATGTTTACACACTGGAGCTATTATGGGCAATCTAAAAAAAAGTACATGTAGTTTTCAAAAAAAATCCTTAATCAATTTTTTTACATGATTATAACTCCTTTACAGCCACTAAGGACCACCAGCTACAGAAGAGACAGACTGAAAAAAATCACAGTTACAGACTGTGTTTATATGCAGTGATGACATAGTAAGATGTCAGCTGAATACTTCAGATATTAAACTCTAATATTTTAAATTAAACACATTCTGTATTTCAAATGTGCCAAATGGTAAAGAATTGGTAAGGAATTAAAATAGCTTGATGTTTTTAGCTAAGTTAACAGGTAGCCCCAATGGCTGTATTCTTGGAGATCTGTGTCTTGGACTCATTTCCCCATCTGTGAAGCACTTTTCCATGTCCAGAACTACAGCTGCTCTACCTTGGTCAAACAGAAACCTTGGCTGCAAAACCAGCCTGCTTAATCCCTGCCTTATTTAGAAATTTAAATGTGATAATTTAGAAGACTGTCTCATATAGATGGAATATGCCCTGAAACTGAATTTGTGTTATCTTGACACAGTAGTCCATGGGTAAACACAGTGTCAAAAAAGAACAGTGTCCATTAAGAGTGGGACCGACCATGTATTTTTCATATGTTGAAGACATACAGGGCGGAGAAGCAATTTAGAGTTGATACTCATCACTCACATGTCTTCAGAACCATTTGCAAACAATTTGCATCAGACAAAATGCTTCTTACACAGGCTTATACACTGCATACTGTAAAAGTGACAGACTATTCAGTTCAGAGTAATTTAAAGTATCATTTCTCTTATTTTCATCATATTTGGTATTCTAATAAACTATAATTTTTCATATTTGTAAAACAACAACAAAAGCCTATTTACCATCTCAAGAGAACATTTCATGTTTTATAGGGACACAGAAAATTCCTGAAGAAAACATGAGTGAAATGCTCCTAGAATAACTGTAGTTTGGGATCAAAGATGCCCTTTTAACTTGCAAATACTACCACACATACTGGAGAGAACTCAGTTTAATCTTCATATGAAAAAAATATTTTCCCTGTTTTTTCTTCCCAACAATTAATGGTTAAATTATGGGTTATTTGGCATTACAATAATTCAGGTACTTTGGTGATCATAGTATACTTCTACCTAAACTTCCAACACAACGCATCTTTGGAAATTGCTTAGGAACACATTTGTAGTCACAGGCTACAAGCAGTGAATTCAACCTACTGCTCCTCTGCAACAGTACAATAACCTTAATAATTTTGACAGAAGTCTATGCAAACCAATTAAAGTAACGACATTCAAATGAACACCTACTTAGGATAGCTTCACATTAATTTAAGATACTGAATAGCAACAGATGCCAAGAGACCTAAAATGTCAGGCAGTAGTGATGTTTAATGCACAACACAAATGCATGTGCCTACTGTCACATCAGATATTGTGTCATAATTACCACATGCCATTAAATAACAGAACCGTGTAACAACCATGGATAATCTATAAGATGATTATATCTATATATTTGAAAACAAAGAGTGATGGAAAACATAGAATTCTAGCCAGGACACTGATGCTTGACAACAAAATTCTCTGCCATTGAGTAGTACATCCCTCCTTGACAAATACACAGAAGAAGTAGGAATAAAATTCATGTTGGTATTAAAATAAAATTTAACCAGAATTTCTGTTTAAATTGGTGTCTAGCATGGGTGTAGTAGGTCGTATTACCTTGACAGCAATTTTTCTCATGTATTTTCCAAAGGTCATTTTTCTAATGAATAAGGATATTCTCTTTTACTGCATCTTTATTTGCACAGCTCTTCCCACCATTTAGATGCCTATGTAGACAACTGTAGCATGCAAGACAACAAAGATATCAATGTGTGTTAAACAACAGAGACGTGTTATTTAAGCATTTAACTCAGTAGAAATCAGTAGTAGGTCAGCATTGAAATACCTTTAAAAACTGATTGTGAGAAAGTTGTCCTTACTTAACAGGTCCATTCTGCTTAAGTAGACAGCAGCATGACTGCTCTCTCTAGCAACAAACTGCAGACTGCACCACGGTTCAGTCCCCTGAATTCTAGAAAGACATTTTTCTTTACTTTCTCATCAGCCTACCATTTTCTGCAGTCCCTTAACTAAAGTCCTTCATCACAATCATTCTACCACTAGCTTCACGCTTCTTGATGCCTTTTTCAGGTAGGAATCAGTTGTAATGACCCCAGCCTGGTTTTTGGAAGCAAACTGTAAATAAGGCAGGCCACAGCTTTCCATTGGAAATTGTTTTAGAAATACCACTGCAGAACCAAGGTGAAGCATAGCATTACATATCACATGCACTAGTGCAGTATACAGTCAACTGATATGAAAATGAAAACTGCACTTTAGTCCTATGAAACCTCCCAAGCTAACACAGACAGCACAAACTGGAGCTTTTCATTCCTGAGTCAACAGGACAGCTTGCTAACTCTGATCTGATGCAAATATAAAGGACCTGAACACATGATTCAGCTAGAAAAGCTTGTAGTAATATAAACTAGTGGTCAGAATCTCAGTCCTCAGTCCCAGATATGCTCATAGTTAGTCAAAGATGCATTACAAAAAATAATACTGATTTACTTGTAAAGTGTGCACTTATGAGAGGCAAAGAGATGATACAAAATGGAACCTTGTTATGTAATTTTCAGAGAATTGCTTTTCAAGTCAGAACCACATAAAATTCAACAGTCACATCACAGGAAGGCTAGAAGTAATACACAGAAGAGGTTTTATACTTTGATTTATTATAGTTATTTCAGAAAGTGGTTTGACTGTCAATAAAGTGGTGCTCTTGATCATAGAATCATAGAAGCATAGAATATTTTGAGTTGGAAGGTACCCACAAGGATCATCAAGTCCAACTCTTAGTTGTGCACAGTGCCATCCCCAATAATCACATCATATGCCTGAGGGCGCTGTCCAAATTCTCAAACTCTGTCAGGCTTGCTGCTATGATCACTTCCCTGGAGAGCCTGTTCCAGTGCCCAGCCACTCTCTGGGAGAAGAACCTTTTTCTAATACAGCCTAAACTTCCTCAGACACAGCTTCAGGCCATTCCCTCGGGTCCTGTCACTGTCACCACAGAGAGTAGCACCATCAGTGCCTGCCGCACCTCTTCCCCTCACAAGGAAGTAACTGCAATGTGGTCTCCCCTCAGCCTCCTCTTCTCCAGGCCAAACACACCAAGTAATCTCTCCCATTCCTCGTACAGCTTCCCCTTTGTTGCCCTCCTTCAGATGCTCTATAATAGGTTTATATGCTTCTTATACTATGGTGCCAAAAATACAATATTCAAGCTGAGGCTGCCCCAGTGCAGAGCAGAGCAGGACAATCCCCTCCCTTGGCCAGCAGACAATGCTATGCCTGATGCCCCTCAGAACACGTTTGACTCTCCTGGCTGCCAGGGCACTGATGGCTCATGTTCAACTTGCCAGTGACCAGGACCCCCAGGTCCCTTTCCAGCATCTCATTCCCCAGTATATACACACAACCAGGATTGCTCCATCTCAGGTCCAATTCATGCTATTAAACAATGAGTTCTGTGTACACTCTTCCACCATCAGCATCATCATATGTCTAGATTTGCACACATACTAGACAAAGAATCACGCTTTTAGATAGTCAGCACAGCCTATTTCCACACTTTGTGCTGGATCCAAAGTTCAGTGAAGACTCAAACACAGTGTTTGACAAATATGCACACACCCAAAGCTAGACCTAGCATTTATACTCTTCATACTAAATGGAAGTAGAATACCTGTGGGCTGTTTGCAAGAGACTATGGTCTTTTCAGAAAATTGGCTTTTCTACATTTTCCACTTTAACCAAGTTATTTTCCTCTGGGAAAAAAAAAAAACCATATTCTTCTCATACAAAGAGTTTTATGTTCTCTTTTTCTCTCTGGAACACCAAGCCAAAGGAAACATAGACATAGGTTATTTATGTAAACTGTAAATATATGAATAAAGAAAGTGACAAAGCAAATTTGAAGAGTAAGTCATTTCAGTCTATCAACTCAATCTACCTTGTATACCTTGCTTTGCTTTTTCATACTATATAATATGTGACGATAATCACATGTTCACAATTAGTCCCAAATAGAAAGCTGACATTAAAACAGCCTGGAGGGAAATTATTTTCACAGATGTTAGCAGTAGCTAGTAATTCTGTCAGTTAAATTATGTTTAGCTGTATTTTAGATAAAGTCATCTGCATTTCAGATGTATCCTATCAGTGATGTCACTGAGAAGCAAGAAAGCACCATCCATTCCTCCATCCATCCATCCATCCATCCATCCATCCATCCATCCATCCATCCATCCATCCATCCATCCATCCATCCATCCATCCACCCACCCACCCATCCATGCAAGTTTAATTAAGAATAATATTATTCTTAGTGGATTATCATCGTACATTATCATAAAGCGGATAAATTATAAATGGCCACAATCAAAAGTTGAAAGCAAAACATAACAAAAGTTTCATTAAACCTAAAACACAGGAGTTTAATACATAATTCTCTGTGACCGCCATTTACTTTGGAATGACAAATAATTTAAGTATGGAAATTAGCACAATAAATTTGATCTTATAATTACACGTTATAGTTGCTTTCTAAAACATAATCCCTTCAAGAGGAAAATATAACAGGGAGAAAGTACTGAACGTCACATTTTCATATTTCAACTTTATTATGCATCAGAACTTATAAATGTATATCTTTAAATTATCAACCACATTACACTGAGATGGTACCATTTTGTAACTTGTCAGTTACTTTTTTCCTAGATCTCAATCTTAAAATGTCAGTGGCAAAATCTATACTTCCCTTTTCCTCACTCATCCTATCTGCTACTAAACTTCATTTTAGCCTCTTTATTACCTCTATTAGGGAGAAAAAAAAATATTCCAAAACTAATACGTACACACACACACAATCTGTCTCCCATCTTACTCTATGCATGCCCTCCTTGGTAATTAACTTTTCTGACTCCTTTGTTCTTGATGTTTCAAATCACTCAAGGTCTGAGGAGTTTATTTTAAGTAAGGATATAATTGCAGAATCTGCAATTGGTTGGTCTGATCAAAAAGTCATGCCTTTTGAAAAGTTGCAGCTAGGGGAAAATGACAGAATTAAATGGTGCTAGCTATGATACATATTTAAGAAGGGGCCCAAATTCCTCTACCTTCAAGGCTCATACCAAAATAGTTATCCAGGCAGGAGATAACAGTCAGACCTTACACCTCAGAGAGACAAAGGAAATAGTTTATGAGATGTGGATAACCCTTATCACTTCTGCCACATCTCTGTTTCTCTCTGAGGTAAAAATGGCACCTTGGGGTAAGTCAGCTTCTTTGTGCAGCTCTGCTTTTGGGTGATCAGGTCACACATTAGGACCCTGGACGAGGAGACAGCATCACGGAGCAGCTTCTGAGCCCCTGCAAATCACAACTCATGGGAGTCAAGCACGTGATCCTACACCATGGCACTGAAGGGGTAAACAACCAAGATGAAATATTCCATCAGTGAAACACTGAGTGGCAGAAAAATTTCCTGTATCATAAGGTTCATATTATGAGAAAAATCATTTGTCTTTGGTTTTCTTCATGGGGGAGCTCTCCAAAAATTGAACAACTTCCCAACAATACTGGTCACCAGTTTGCTGTTCTGCTCAAACACTGCTCTCCCTGTTATGTTCCTTTCCACTAATGGTGGGAATGACATAGACATTAGCTGGAGTAGGTAGACTGGCCCCCCCACACCCCTTCCCTTAATCTTGTTACAAAACAACCAGGAAACTGATATTACCTTGAATGTAATCCTTCATTCCAGTGTCTCTTTACAAAGAGAAAAAAGAAAAAATCAAAATATCTCTGCTTGTCTGTAGAACATGAGGACAGATGACAACAAAAATGCTTCCACCGTAAACCTGCTTAAAGATTTTATTTTAGTCCAGTGATAGGAGTATCATTACAAAAAGTAGTAAGAGCACAAGGGACAACAATCCAACCTGCCCCAAAAACCAAAGAAATAAACCAGCAAAACACCCAAACATCCCCAAAACATGCTGTCTGGCTTCAGGTAAGACAATGTGAAATTCTACTGAAATAAGTGCTTAAATAAATATCCAGAAAAAACAATGTGGAAGTTTTAAAATAATTGAAAAGGACAAGAACCTGAAAAATACATGAAAATCAAACATTTGCACACCGGATTCAGGAACCAAAGGAAGTATATGGAAAGAATAAAAGAGACTGAAAATCAGAGATATTTGCAGTTATTTTACTAGAAGCTATTAAACAGGTGACATTCTACAGAGCTAAAAGCTTCCACGAAAAACAAATAAACAAACAAACCAAACTGAACAAAACCCCAACATATCAGTAATATCAGCTTTCTGGTATAGAAATTTAACAAAATGTCTCTGAAATTGCAAACACACAAGTAGAACAGATAACTGTGTAGGCCAGCCCAAAGGCTGCAAGTGTATTGATGAAGAGATCACAAACTTTTTAAGAATTTCACTTGATCCTTGTTTACGTTTCCACTCTGAAAAAAATAAACAAATCTGTAAGAGATGATGCCCAGGAGGATGATATGATGGTTTCCCAGGATTGTGCATTGAACAGATTTCTAAAATCATGAGAACCCACAGGGCTACAGATTTTAATATAAATACTATTTGCTTCAGTCATTTGCAGACAACAGAAAATTAATTTAAAAGGGCAATGAAGGACAGGATTATTTTTTATTCCCCAGCAAGCCTGTCTGTCCCACAAACAAGATTGGGAAGTCAGGGGGAGGGAGGGAGGGAAGGAAGCAAAAGGCTGTGGAAGTAAATCAGCTATGGTAGGAAATCTTTTATAAAACAGAAAGCTACAGCTTGGTGTAATGATAATCCAGTTTGTACAGAGTTCTGCATAATTTTGATTGCCTCTTTCTTGGCAGATAAGGAACTAATCTGCTAGAAACAAGCTGCCTAGGCTAGTCAGAGGTGGTAAATAAAAAAAACCAAAAAGCCAAAAAGGAGGCAAAAATATCCATTCTTGCGACATAAAAACAATCAATGTGAAAATGTTCAAATGTCAAATTTAAAAAAAAAAATTACAGGCTCGCTGATATCCAGAAGCATAAGGGTAGGTGGGGAGGAGGAAAATATCATCATAAGTTGATCAAAGAGCCTGGGTTGAAGATCTGACATACGCAATCTGGCAAGGAGTTATCACAAACCAGTCAGAGCAGAAATAATAAGCCAGGTTCTGCAAAGCCAAAGAAAGCAATGTGGAATGGTTTCATGTCAAAATTTATTCTGTCCCTTTTGGTTTGATTTGATATTGGAAATTCCCAGATCTATGTGCCCACAGATAGCGTTGGTATGCACCTATACATCTATATTTGTGCATTATACTATTGACTTTTTTTTCATTACACAATTGACTCTTATTTTACAGAGCAATAATGTTTCACCAGTTAGTTCTCTTACTGTTCAAGTGCTACTATACACACCCCTCAAAACCATTAAAGTGAATTCTGAGTCCCTTTGTACCACTGATGTTGTATCTCCAAAACCCTGATGACCAGTAGTGGTTGATGTGCACTTAGAGTAACACCTTTCTTCTGCTATAAATTATGCACTTTCTGTAGTACTGATGAACATTATTCATTTCGCTTCTGAATTATGAGCTTTATGGAGGCCGGTGAAGAAATAGAGAAAATGAAATACCGAGAAAAAAAATACATTAAATGAATACTCAGATTGCCCATATGATGAAGCCAGGAGATGCACATGCAAAGAATATTCAACACCTTGTTCTCTACCCATCATGATAGTTCTTTTAGTTAATTAATTGCATTATAGTCCTTCCAGCAGGCCTCTGGAGTGTTCAAGATAAACCATGCCTACTACTCAAAGTAGGTCAGTAGAAAATACTGTGGCAGAGTACTTGTGTGTGTTTGAATACAACAATGTATTTTGGAAAAAAATGCATGTGTTCAGAAGACTGAAGGTCTCACTGAGGTCTTGAGAGCACCAGCCAGTTGGCTGGGGACAAAGCAGGCTCCAATTCTTACATCATCAGAGTATTTTGACTGGTAATGTCTTATTCTGTGAAAAGTGTGTTCTTCTGCTGGAATTAGCCCCATGTCTGAATTTCTGAAGGATCCAAGAATTGGCTAACAGTGCTTGAAAACTAACAGAAGAGATGAGCTAGGAGAATCCATATCCTGCTAAAGACACCTGAAATATTTTCCTTCCCATTTTTAGTGCTAGCAATGCTTCAGGATTAGTGATTGCATGATGTAAGAGCTTTGAAAGCAGCCTAATCTCAAAGCATTAAATATTACAGTATTGCTTTGAAATTTTAAACAGAGAGATTATTACATCAACTTGCATATAAGGAAAAGGATGATAACAGCGGTGTTTTTGTAGTCTGTAAAATCTGTGTCAGATCTCAGGACTCATCATAATTAAAACACGATATATGATAGTAAATGAAGCAAAGAGCATATGGCATGTAAGGAAGGTAGCAGAAGGGTACAGACAGCCCAGATACCTCAGTGACTCAAGACAGCTATACTTCTGGTCAGCACAGCAGACAGCAGCCTCAGCCTACCTGCTGGCACACTAGCAACAGCCTTGATGGTTTTATAGAAAGATATGGAAAAGGCAAACTTAAATAAAAATTGTTCCAGTGAAAGAACTTCTTTCCTGTGCACGTGAGCCGTAAGAGCTGGTGTGTTCTTTTAGCAGAGGAAGGGCAAGAGCAGAATCTGCAACAGGGCAGGTGAGCACACAGGTCAGTAACACAGCCACCAACAGTTCACTTGCAATACTTTATCACCTGAGAAGCAGGCTGACTCCTTCATAAAGCATCCATCTTTCTAGGTCACTTGGCTGAAGTTTGCTTCCCCATACTCTGCTGAGAACAGCTGACAGCCTAATAGCAGTGCTTCTCCAGCTATTGATTCCCTGATTTTTTTTTCCCCTGCAGACTGACTGTATATCTACTTTATTCTTCACCTAATGAATACATACAGCACTGTAAATAAATGGTACAGCATTTCAGAGCAGTGAAAAGAGGGTAACAAAGTGAAAAAAGCAAGATGCAGTAAAGGTCCTTTTTCCCCCTACTCTAGAACATACCCAGCAAGACACTAAGACATATATGCCCGAGCTGTGGTGTTCTGGGCTTGGGGCACCACAAACCTTTAGCTGTGGCTCCCTGAGATCATGCTCAGCAAGTTTTCAGGTCAAAAGTAGCAATGTTCTGCTCTGTGGTCCTCCCACCCTCAGCAGTGGCAGCAGTCAGCCCCAATTTAGCTCCAAGCACTTATGCTCGCAGCAAAAATCAGGTACCTTAAACAGACATGAAGGATGACAACAGCAAAGCTGCAGAAAATACACATTTACATAAAATTATCCCCAGATTCTTGTCAAGATTGCCACATGTTGCCAATAATATTCACTGTAAATGATCAGAGGTAGCATCGGAGAATAGCAACAAAACAGACCTCCATAGGAATAGCAAGCCTTCTGTGGTAGAAATTAACTGGTGTAAATCCATAAGCTCCAGTATCTGATCCCTTATCTAATCTGTCTACAAATACCTACCTTTTAGATATAAATTAATCAACAGACTTGTTCTTTGCTTTCTGATTGTTACCCTAAAATCCATTCTACACTCACTTTTGTATTTCTAACTTCTTAATTTAATTCAGCCTGTGCCACCTATTGCCTTTCTTTTTATCCCTGCTGAGAAGGAAAAAAGCCTGAATTACAGAGATATTCAGAGAAGAGTAAATTTTCACTCTTGTTATTATCAATGACTCTCAATGAAAACTGCAAAGCTGTAATTCTTAACTTACTTCATAAGTAAGCTACAAAATGCTTCTTAATTTCTATGATAATAGAAATTATCCCATAATCACAACTTGTAAAGTCCACTAGAACAAACTTTCAGAGATGTAAATTAGCATCATATGCTCTTCTTGCAGTACTTTTCTTTCATTTTCTTTCAGAACTGAATAAAATGCACATATTGCATTCAGAAACTAGTAGGGTTTTTCCCAATGCCATCATACAGGGACTGGAAATTCATTCTGGACCAGTACTTTTGCAAGGGAACAATTTCATGGATCACACCAAGTAAATCTGCAGTTTAAAATCAACTGTTGCCAGAGTACAGTAAACAGAAATTGTGGCTATAAACCCCAATGAAATTACGTCCTGGTGTATTTCAAGCCATACATTTAAAACTGAGCTATCTGAAAGCAATGGCCTCTTCTGAAAACACGGTCATTCATCCTTCAAAAACATTTTTCTAATGCTTACAAGTACATCTACCAAAAAAGGGTACCAGAAAGACAAAGGGAGGTGTTTTTAAATATACAGAGCATACTATAATGCATCAGCTGACACTGTAACTTGCTTGTGCTTTTGAAATCCTTTTGAATTATACTTTAAATCCTCAGCTGCTCTCAGCTACCTGAGAAAGACCTGTGTCAACCACCTCCACCTGCCCCAAATACTGTCCCTATCCTGTTCTCACTTTCCCCTTTCCCCTATGCTAAGGACTCTCACTCTGCTCTATTCCTCCAGGATCTTCCCAGCTCCCACTGTTCTCTTTTCTTTCCTTCCTACCTGGGAAGTCCCTCAAAGGATGAATGATATTTAATTATTCTAGGAACACTGAGAGGAAGAGCACTGCCCTGAAGGGCTGCCAGAAAACCATCATCAAACTTAATGTCAGGCCTTGTATTATTCAGCTGTTTAACTTACCAATTAATTATACAGTAAATAAAAACTGTTTCCATGGGGAGTCAAAGTGAAGTCCTGACAATTTTGCTGGCAACTACACATCCCCAGATCAGGGACAATCACATTATGACAAACTTTGTGATTAATGAATTCTTGATATTCAGATAGTGTGACAGCTGCAGTATTGCCTGTGGCCATTGCTCTGTAATTCCATAGCTGCTTAAACCCCTGAGTGACTCACGGAAGGGGCAGTGACTACAGACCTTGAGCCTGTTGATGAAATTTTGGACTCAGGATCTTCTTCACCCAGAACTCAAACCAATCACTTCAACAATAAGACTGGACTACCTTTGTGTATCTGCTATGCTATTGGATGATACCCCAGAAAATGTCAGGACTGTTCCAGCAACAGCACCCTCAGAAACTCAGTAACTGTTCATGAATCACCTTAATTCCACCAATATCAGTGAAGCACCAATCACATGGGGTCCTCAGAGCATATGCCTCACCCCCACTATGGACACATCCCTTGTGCTTTCCCTTGGCTTCAGCAGCATTTAAGCACTTCCCTCCTCTGACATGGAAACCACCAGGGACCATGACAAATACTTCTTATGTCTATCACTCCCATCCATTAAGAGACCCTGTTAGCCTGACTGCCAGTATTTTAGAAAGTCTAGTGCTATTCCCATTTCTTTAGTGCAACCAGAGGCTTTTGCAGTCAAGAATTAATAGAACAAAAAGCATGAGTTTCTCTGAATAAGGTGTACAGTAAGGCACACAGAGGTATTTTCAATTTGAGTAAGAATGAAGTACTCTTCCAAAAGACATTATCCAAGATTGTATGAAGTATTTACTAATCACTCTGTCAGCATAACTGACACAGGAACCACCAGAATTCGACACACACTCTTTCAAAATTTACATTTGTCTTATTTAGAAAGTGACAAAGTAATCTTGACTTCAAAATGTGGGACTGGAAGGTTGCCCAACAGTTTGTACAGTCAGATGAAAATACATTCCATTTTTCTCCAGAAGTTAATTATGCAATTAGAAGTGTAACAGCATAAGTTCATGTTTGTTTTGTATTTTAAAGAACCACATCTCATATATTGAACAAAATCTTATGCCAGAGTTTACAAGTATACACAAGAAATTACTCTTACTTCCAAATCACCATTGCTCTCACCAGTCAAACCTTCTTCATTTATGACAGCATTATCAGGTTAGACACCAGGCATTTTTCACTCTAAGGCTGTTGATTTATGAGGAAAACTTGGACTCCTGACATGGTTTCTGCTCCACTAGTCACATCTTTCTTCCATACATGAGCTGGTAACCCAGGGAGGATGCCAGACCTCACTTGAAGCAGTACCAGGATCTTTAAAACACACATCCCACCTAATGTGCCTACATACAATGAAGTTCAAGAACTGCTTCAAATGTGTCTCTGAGGTAGAAGAGCAATATCCAGAAGAGATTGACAGATGACAGCACCACCTGACTTCAATCCACTTGGTTTTTTTTCTGTGTCAACGCAATAAAATGTTTTAACTTGCTTTCAGCCATGCCAAATGATACCAAATGAAGAAGAGGCAGCCTGACACCCACAAAGCAGAACAAGGAACGGGAAAGAAAAAACACTGTAAGAAGAAATATGAGGCAGGACTGAAATGAAGAATGAGGCCTGGAAGAATGGGAAGGATCATGGTGGGTGGGAATGGGGAAAGTAGAAAAAGAACCGATACAGTGAGGTATGAAAAAGGGCTCAGATTATGTGGTCCAGATAGATTAAATTGATACTACGAGAGAGAGACATCATAGTTTATCACTTTTAATATGAACCATATACTGGAGCAGAGCTCTTTGCCTTTTTATTTTAAGGGGGCCAAATTAGGAAAGTGAGTTAAGAGTAGGTGGGTTGCAAGGATACAACAGATGGGACGTGGACAAACCTAGTACAGAAGTGGGAAGGGGAAAATGACACCCTGTGCAGCACAGAGCGATGAAGGAGGGAGACATTTGGTGCAGTATGAGGCAGGATAGATGGTCCAGATACTGTAAATCTCATGATGTCACAGGAGATGCTGGTGTTGAAGTCCTGCTGTACTCCAGCATGTTTGCAATACACTGAGCGCCGTTCTAGACCCTGAAGATGCTGAAGATTCAGGAAATTGAAATCATAACTAATAATAAAGCCTATCCAGGAATGGAAGCTTTCTTTCTCACCCCAAGTTTCCACTCATTCCCCTCAGTTCGTAAGAGAGGTTATAAGGTTACTAATAGAAGATCATATTACAGCCAGAAAAATGAACAGAGCATGTCATCAGAGGCAAGAACATTCTATTTTGAGCAACTGTTTCTGGAGGTACGACATTTTGACAAAAGGATTCTCAACTTCCTGCTGAGAGCAGGTAATGCTGAAGACTTACAGCTCCATAGTCAAGTTCCACGTTTTGCAGGAAGCATCCTGTGGCCTGAAATGGACATCTCTGCACTACCCAGAGTCAATGAAACCGTACATCTTTCATGTTTCAGTGCTCCTCAGCTGCCAGCACACAGCTGTGAAACCCATCCACAGAGCACTCTGCAGGCACTAGACACTACTAATGACTGACGTGAGGGAGCACAAACAGCACACAACAGACTCTGCTCACTCCACTAACAGCTAACAGGGGTCGAAATGGAGGAATTTCATGCCAGTGGTCAGTGCATAAAGTGAGCACTTACTTCTTGATAATAATAATAATTTGAGAAAGCTAAAAATTTTATAAGAAAGTCTGAAGAAAATGCACATGCAAATTTTACAAAAATGTCAGGAGGCAGCCTCTGCAGATTTAATTTTCTGAGTTTATGATATACCATTAGGATATGCATTATGGTATTGTCTTTAATCATAAGATCACACAATTTACAGCACATATTTTAAACATACTAAAAGCAGGTAGAAAAAAATTGCATTAAAAAAAAATTAGAGCCAAAATAATCAGAATTCTGGATTGCTTCAGAAGCCTGTTATTCTTGTGTCCCTGTGTATCATAAGCTCTGGCTACCTTTTCAAGTCAGAATCTTGTTAGGGAAAAACTTAAAATAATAAACAAAACTGAAATTATTTTGCACAGTTGAGCATTTGTTAGTAAATTTGAAAGCCACCTTTGACAGAAGAGAAAACTTTTTTTGTCCTGAGTGTTCTGCCATTTTTTAGTCAGAGATGTAATTTATATGTAAATTTTTCCTGAATATCACTTCAACCATTGAGAAAAAGTAAATATTTTAAGAACAGTTTATAATAATTTTATAAGAATATCTAAGTAGTATTTAAAGGACAGTTGTAATTGAAAAGAATACAATATAAATCAATTAGAACTTTTACAGTATGTGCTACAATTTCTAGGTCAAAGAATAAATGAAATACTGAAAATATTTGAAGCTAAGAACATATTTAGGTGAAGCAAAATAAAGTACATTAAAATTCACTCTACCAATTGCAATTCTTATCTTTATTTAAAATCTGAGCACTATCATCTGAGAGATTCCTTGAAATAGATAGACTGAATAGCCCAAAATAAAGGTGTTAACCCAGATTGTGTTTTACTACCAGAATAGCTACTGGTTTGATTGCTCCTGCTCTAGATTAAACTTGCCTGCACATTTTTTGGAAATTAATACACCAGACCAAATTCACATATAGCTTAGTAATGAGTATTTCCAAATACTTGTTTGAATTGGAAAACATCAATGATTCACTATGATCATTCCAACAATATTTATTTCTATGTCTTGAAAATAATATTGAAGAAAAAAAGTCTCAGACGAATGTTTTGCAATTAGAAATCAGTTGATGCCGTACTTCAGTACAATTATTTATTACAGCTTAATCAATGACAACGTTGCAACTTCAGATTTTCAGTTCATATGAAATGCAGAGAGACTGTCGTCCTTTAAATATTGTAATGAGTTAGATTAGCATTGAAAAGAGTCTGAAGATGCAATGCACAGTAAGGGCACACATACATAACAAGAGCAAGAGCGTTTGTGAGCAACAGAAACTTATACTTTTCTAGACTGGTCCTGAGAGGTTTAACTCTACAAGTCTGTTACATCACACAGATGGTAGTGAAACAAAGCCATTTTACGCTATCACAGAGCTTAGAGTTAACAAGCTGGCCTTTGTCAACGAACAGCCATGGTGACTTGCTCCCTCAAACTTTAGCTAAAGGATCACCACTTCAAAGCCAAGTCACCTTCTCAATTCTGTTTTCAAGACTGCCATCAACTTAACTTCCATCTCAGCAGGCATCATCACTGGCAGCAAACTACAGTATTTAAGCAAATTTTCAAATCTATAAAAGCAGATCCTTAATACTTTATTGTTTACCATAAATCTTTCGTGTAGGAAGCTGCAAAACACAAGGCAACATGAAGGGCAAAGGATCCTTTTGCTGGATCATTTTGTTTTCCAACCAGTTACCAGTAGCAGGGGTGGTACCTCTGAGATACTATACTTTAGAATGGGGAAAATTAAATAAAGAAAAAACCAAACCTGAGTAACTTTGACTAGAGAAAGAGAGAATATGTGAGACCAACAACTCTGCAGATGCCAAGATCCATGAAGAAGAGGAAGGAGGTGCTCAAAGCACCCCTGCAGCCCATGGTGCAAACTGTGGTGAAGCATCTGTGCCCCTGAAGCCCATGGAGGCCCATGTGGAAGCAGAACAGTGCAGCCCCTGGAGTGGAGCAGTCCCTGGAAGACCCCAGCAGTGCCCAAAGGAGGCTGTGGCTCTGTGGAAACCCTAATGGAACAGGCTCTTAGTAGGACTTGTGGACCCATGGAGGGAGGAGCCCACAACAGAGCAAGCTTGCTGGAAGGACTTGTGGCCCCACGGGACATCCACACTGGAGCAGGGGGGCCTGAGGTCCTGAAGGACTGTGCCCTGCAGAAGGGACCCACTGGCACGGCCTGTAAAGAACTACAGCCCGTGGGAAGGACTCACATTGGAGATGTTGGTGAAGGACTGCCTCCCATGGGAGGGACCCCACAGTGGACCAGAGGAAGAGTGTGAGGAGTTCTCTCCCTGTAGAGGAAGGAGCAGCAGAGAACATATGGTGAACTGAATGCAGACATCATTCCCTGTCCCACTGTGCCACAACAGGGAGGGAGGAAGAATAGAATTTGTGAGTCTTGGAAGAAGGAAGGGGTGGGGGAAAAGTGTTTTTATTATTTGCTTTTTATTACTCATTATCCTACTCTGATTTGATTGGTAATAAAATGAACTAATTTCCCTAAGTCAGTCTGTTTTTCTCATGACAGTAACTGGTGAGTGATCTGGTCCTGTCCTGATCTCAACTGACAAACCTTTTGTAATATGTTCTGCTCCCTGTCCAGGGAAGGAGAGAGAGTGATAGAGATACTTTAGTGGGCAACAGTCATCCACATATTATTACTTATCAGTGTTCTTTAAAGAGAAAATAACTTGTATATGAGTAAACAATCCTATAAAGATGCATTTTAAAGACACTAAAATAGCATCTATCATGCATATAATTACCTATCTGTTTTTAAAAATTATATTTAACATAATATTTAATCCTTTCATATAAAAAAGGAAGTCAGATAGGCATGTATGCTTCAAAATTTTATTGGAACATGGTATAGAAGAAAAAAGGAAGAAATTAAAAAGTAGTCAGAAAACTGTTTTCTACCACATTTCTTCTTTTTTTGGACAATATTTACAAATGCTAATATAGGTGAGCAATAGGAAGTAAAAAAAAAAGAAATCAAAACTGGAAAAGATACCTGACTGAGATGTTTGCCAAATATAAGGTGCAGTCTACATTTTACAAATGCCAAACATCATCTTCTGAATAACTTGTATAAGAGAAATAAAACTAAGACAAGGAAAAGAAAATAAACCAGATGTGATCACAGGAATTATAGCAAGCAGCACATTTCCAGTGAAGTAATCATACCTTTTATTACTAGTAGCCTGGATGAAAAACTGAGGCAGGACAGTAAAGGTACTACACTAATGTTTTTGCCAAAGGAAACAAAACCATAATGGCGGCTACCAATAATTTCCTTTAATCACTTGTCAGGCTTCAGGGATTGTTACTCTGGCAATTGCAACAGAGATCCCAAAAGCTAAGACTTTCAAAGCTGTCAGAAAGGCATTTGGGTGTCCATTTTATATTTAAATTTTAGCAGATTTGAGTGATTGAAAACAGAGGCAGCTTTCAAAAACTTGAGTCTTACTTTCACAAACATGGAACTGGTCTGCTGAAAGCACACTTGCTTGGATTAAGACACAGGAAATGTGAAGATCATTGACCACTGATAAGACCAGAAAGAACAACACCCATCTGACAGTACCAGAACTATACTTAGGAAGGAAGACTGTAGGTCATAAAGAGATACATTTCAACTGTAAGGGTTTGGGGCTTTTCTTGTGGTGTTGGTAGTGGTCTGGAATTTTTCTGTCTGGCAGACAGCAGTAGGTTTAATGCAAAGTAATCAGATGGGTAGGCAAGAAATAAACCACATCCTTTTTCTTCCTCCCAGATTCAAGGAAAAGTACAGCTAAAGGGAAGGTTGAGTTAGGAAATGAACTTCTCGGTTTTGTCTGTGGGACACCAGGGATAGAATCATAGAATATCTTGAGTTGGAAGGAACCCACAACAATCATGTAAAACCTGTGACAATGGTCAACAAAACACACCATTCTGTGCAAAATACTGTCTAGGTACATATAAAAGAACACCTAAGAAAGATGACACTAAAAAAAAAAATCTTAATTCAAACATCAGGGTATTTTCATCAGTTCTGGATATTGCTGAGAAATAAAACAGCCACAGAGGGATAGTCAAAGGCAAAAGGCCATATTCTGGTGAAGAGTGACAGTGCTCCGGGTGCTGCCACTGGCCCCTCCCCATGTGGCATTCCACATCTGAAGGACTCTCACATGGTCTAGCAGGCGACACACTCATGGCACTGCCCTACACAGGGGGTGCAAAGCTAAGAGGATGAACAGAAAGGAACAATGTTATGACAATTACCACCCTGTCATATGCAAACTTACTCAGTATTTCTCCTAGGCACAGAAAACTCCAAGTATACTTGGAGTAATATTTGTTGTTATTGTTGAAACTGACTTAATGTCTCACTGAATAAAATCAGACCATGAGCAGTAACCAAGCAGAAAGCCTAAGATACTTCCTCCTGTAGAGTGTTTTTTAGATAACTACTGATGATGATAGAAACAACCATCATTTACAATGTAAGGAAAAAAAAAAAAAGGAAAAAAAGTTAAGCTTGATCTTTTCACCATAATCTTGCTTTCCCTGACAAAGCCAACCTGGTGTTGTAGCAACAGTAGTCTTTATAAGGGATCTTCCAGGGACTTTAGCTGATATTTTAATACGACCTCTTGCTTCATAAAGAGGCTTTTGTCCTGAAGCCTGAATCTGCTTTTTTCATAACAGCAATGATTAACGTAACTCATCTGTGAACCACTTTACCAACAAAGAAATTAAATAAGATCAATCCTGCAAGGGAAAGCAAGCACTGTCAAGGGTTAAGGACTCAGATCCAGTTCCCACCCCTTGACGTCATGACTCCGGGTGAATATCTAAGATTCCTTCTACCTGAGTCTATACCACACTAAACAAATTCCCACTAGAGATCTGCTTTTAATACTGTTTATGCATCTTATAACTCTACCAGACAAAATTAGTAGAGTAGTCCAAAGAGCTGAGTCCAGGTACACTTTAGGGAACCCTTCTATTTTACATATAGGGACTCAGGCATCTTCTTTCTCTGTGTTGTTCTTGGTCTAGACTAAGAGCTGGATAGTTCCCCTTGGTCCTGGGGCTGTTGGCAAGAGTATTCACTCTGAAAAGGGTTGAGAAATGAAGGCTTAAGCCCCTGTCTTCTCAAGAGGGGAAACAAATGGATGGTTTTTTTCTTGCAGACACAAACTAACAAGTCTCTTACTATGTGAAAACTGGGCAGTGCTGCAGCTACCACTACTCCTTGTCCAGAAATACCATGACAGAAAAGGACTAAGCCTCATCTTGGGGATGACAGAGCAACCTCAGTTCCTGCCTTGAGCACAAGTGTGAATCTTAACGCCATGTAGGCATCTATTGTGTGCAGTGGGTGGTCACTTAAACCCAGCCAGGCAGGAGAAGGAGAAGCCTTCCACACCCAGAAGTACTTCTGCCTGCTTTGCAGGCCCTGTTCACAGCAGACAAACTAAACAAGCAGTTCCTGTCCAGACCTAAGGCACATACATCCATGGAACTGATTTAAACAGCTTCTGCTTTAGTGACTATTTCTTAGCTTACAAAGTAGCTAAAGCAGGAAAGTATCCAATCTTTAGATCTGCTTAGCAGCTAAGTAAGGACAAGTACAGAAAAGAGAATTAAGGAGAAATTATCCTAGATGCACCAGTATGATACCAGTAAAGCTTAAAGTATTTAGTACATACGTATTATTTTGATCAAAAATTTTTGGAGGTGATTGATAAACTCCAGGAAACCAACTCAAATATATTTAAAGGAGTACTGAAATCAAGTCAGGAAAAAGCAACATTAAAAGCTCATATTAGCCAAAATTAACCCCCCACAAAATCAAAATAACATTAATTATTATACATTCAGCAACCAGAAAGCATGTATTGCTTGACAAAATGTAAAAGGAAAAATGGAAAAGGACATTTATGTTTTTGTAAGCTAAGTGAATAAAAAACCAAAAAAGAGTATTTTTCGTAAGTAGAAGAAACTTGCAAACTATTACCTACCTTGTCTTAGCCAAATGCTCCCTCACTGTGGGTAGTCTTAAAAATACCATAGCTGTCCAACTGTAATGCATTCTTTCCTCTATCATGTGTCTTGTTAGTGTGGGCTTTAAAAAATCAACATTTATACAATTTTTGAATAAAAGTGTCTAACTGAACTTACACAGGTTGCCTAATTTATGTTGATTCTTTTATTGTAAAATCAGAGCTGAAGCTTAAATTTTAGTAGACTTTCTAAATATATTCAATATAACCCATAGACTTTATCACAACTTTTATATTACTGGGCTAAGTACTTTTAAGGTGGTTTTTTTTACTAACTGAAGTTTAAATGTGTGTGCTTGCTGATAGTGCATATAAGCTGAAAGTATGGGGTTTTTCTATCCCCACTGCTCAAATGCCTGAACTGATTTCTCTGTTAGGTGAATAAGCCACGAGTGATTGGAATGAACTGAAATGCAGGGTGCTTCTCCACCAAAAGGAACATCATTTCTGATGGTCAGCAATACTGGTTCCTGGCATAATAAAGCCAGCTCTGTGGGTATGCAACAGCTTGTCCATCCCTCTACCAACACACCTTTCCCTGGACTGCAGTCCTAATGCCTCTGAAGAGTATCGAGATCCCTGGTCAGCAAGATCCAGCAGTAGAAGGCCTCCATCTGTGTTTGCTCCTGGAGATCATACCACCTCTGAAGAGCAGAGTTCTGTATTTCTTCATTCCTAGAATAGCCCTGAGTCTTGACATCTTCACTCATCACCCAGGTTATTTTTTTTCTTCGGCTCTCCTTCCTTTTTCTCCCAAATTAGCAGTCCAGTACTGATAATAATAAGTAGGAAGTGGCAGAATGAAGGACCTTTCCTATTTAATTGAATGACATAAATATGAAACATTCATCATTTACTCAAGTCGTAAGTCTGCTGAAGACAAATTCACCTGTGACACATGCAAGATAAATTCGTCTCTCTTTCTAATAGATTTCCATTAGTATCAGACTTATCATCCATTCCCCTAAAGTCTTGAGTACCACCCATGCAGCGTAGAAGATTATGATTCTATTCAATTCAACAAGATTCTATTTTAAAAACTCACAGCACACACATTCAGAGCTGTGACTTCATTCAGGCATATTTTCTTAAGCTGCTGTCTCCTTTGTTGCAACACTGAGCCGAAAATGGATATGTAATCCACTGCTTATATGCACCCTCTATTCAACATATTAAGACTCTGACTGTGCCTAAGCTTCATCTACTTTTCCCCAGAAGCCAAATTTCCCAGCTCAAGTGGTAAAGTTATGAGTTTTTCTTTGAAAGTCAACAATTCTATGACACATTCAGTGTCATCATGTATGCACTGCAGTACACCTGCAGTACCTGACACATCACTGCTTAAAACATTAATTCAATGTCAAGTATGACACCTTAACACATCACTGAGACATACACACTTTTTCCTGTTAGATAAACACATAAACATACATTTCCTGTATATATATAATATACTATAATATATACACTGAATAAATGTTTCAAACTGACTTGCTTCCTTCAACTACTTTATCTCATCTGAATCATGAATCCCTGAAAAGCTGTTGTGCTTTTTTATTTCAGACCAGCATAAAAAGAGGTTGGTTAGAAACCTCTCTCAGAACAAATTCCCGAAATTAAAAACTAGTTCTATTGATGCTGTATTTTCTTTCATTGCTCTTCTCCCCATTCCTTCATCCCATATCTCATGGTAGTTGTTACTACAGCACAGACCAGTTCTTATTTTCCCTACCTGCACTTTGTGAACTCAATAAGCCATACTGTCATTTCATTCACTTATTATCAAGGGATTTTCTTTCACTAAAGGTGCATTTCCTCAAGATGTGCAGTACTTGGGGGAAAAAGCTCTGCCCCTTTTTCTCCTGTCACGCTGCAACAGAGCTGATATTCCCTCACATTTTTAAGCACTATTACCTATGGGAATAAAGAAGATAGTCCAGTGAAATACAGGTGGGTGTATTTGGCTAGACATTGCCTTGTCAGCAAATAGATCACTGACTGACAGCAACCAAGAAAATTCATGCAGACTCAGTAACCTATGAAAGAACCAGAAAGAGTGATTCCATCATAGTTCTAAACATAGTTCATGTTTATTAGTAGCTACTTAGTAAGGAATCCTTGCTGTTTATATAGCTTAGCTTATAGCTCGTGGCAGCAGTAGAAGGCAAGCTAAGAAGTGGCTCCATGTAACTCTTCTTCCTTCCAAGACATTTCAAGGAAGTAAAACAAGTAGGACTTGAGTAGTGAAAAGAGATGAACAGTGACAAAAAGAAGGTATGAAAAAAACCCGCAGTCACACACTCCATTAGTGCACATCAGCTCTTGGAAAGCAGAGACTCAGACATCATCATGAGGGGATGAACTTTATTAACTCTATTTTACAGTTTTCCTGTTCACAAATACATCCATCTTACTTCATGGGTAATCCTTAAGAAATAGTGAAATAGCCTCTCTTTTGTTCGTTTTTTTCGTGATGTATTCTGCAGATCCATAAGGAGATGATATAACTTTAAAAAATCTGGTTATGGCAGAGCATGTGCATGTCAAGAAGACGGTGCCTGACTCTTTTCAGTGATGCCCAGTGACAGGACAAGGGGCAACAGGAACAAACTGAAATATAGGAAGTTCCACCTGAACATGAAGAAAAACTTCTTTACTTTGAGGGTGTCAGAGCACTGGAACACGCAGCCCAAAGAGGTTATGAAACCCCGCCTGAATATGATCCTGTGCAAGCTGCTCTAGCAGGAGGGTTGGACTATGCAGATGGAGAGATCATCTCCAGAGATCCCTTCAATCCCAACCATTCTGTGATTCTGCGAAATATAAAAGGGGGCAAAGAGAAAGGGAAAAACAAAAGGAAAAATTATCCATATTTTAACTTAATTTATATTCAGCACAAAGTATACATCAGATGTGCATGGGAGCAGAAAAAGCACAAATATTCTGTGTATTCCAGACACCTAATTTACGACTCAATATTCTACACTAAGTTCATGGAGATAGTTGTTCTTTCAGAGCGTGGTTTAAAGCATCTAAGTAAATTTCGAAATGCTAACACAGTAGTGAGCCCTAGAGGCCCCTTCCTGCCTCCATCATCCTGAAAGACAGCTTAGGTACTGAGGTAGGCACCTGGAGGGAACTCCTCTCAGGTGCTTGCATGCATGGAAGAGTATGGCACCAAATAAAGCATGCAGTACAGAAAATGACACAGATCTCCAAAAAGGTGCACTAGAAATACCTTACGATTATACTAGCTGACTAGTGAAAGACTGTGATGACCCACCCTTAAGAGGATGGAAGCACCTTGTATTGCTTCTGCAATCATAGAGAGATTGTAATGTAGACACAAGAAGAAAGGTTTTAGAAAATATCTGTATGATATTTTTTAAATATGAGTACTGTCCTTAGAAAGATTCCACAGATGCATCTTCCTACCTATCATTCTGAAAATGCTTCCAAGGCCAGCTTCCTTACAATAGCAGTACTTACTCTGTGGGGTATCCAGTAAAACCACTACAGTGTAAAACATTCTTCTTCAATAAATTAGTAAGCTAATAATGTCCATGCAAATATTTATTTTCTTACACTGCAGGAGCATTAACCAAAAGACAGAAATTTCTAAGATGTTTTTACTCAAAAATAAGGATGGTCTAACATCCCTAAAACAAGAATGTGGAGGCAAAGTATGGAACAAAAATCTAGGGTGAAGCTATGTACAACTATGCACAAGATGTGCCAATCAGAAATATTTATGTAAATTTGTAAACAAATTTTCAGTTCACCATCAGCTTCTGCAGAGACAATTATTGATCAATATTTTGTCAAGTATAACACAATTCTAGAGACTTATTTTCTTTATCCCTCACTTTAACCTAAGACCTGCTGAATTTCAAATGAAGTAAATACATGATCTTTACCTTTTGGACTTTTAAAAAAAATTCACTGAGCACATTTTAACTCTATCAAATTTGATGTTCTAAAGAGATTTTGGTGGCTGTGTTTGTACAGTGACATTATATAAGTCATAGGATGGCTACAATGTAGAGGTTCCTCATAAATGTAATTTGACGCTTTATATGGAAACACTTCTGGAAGATTAATCATTCCTTCACTCAGCAAGCATGTGTTAGCACACTCCTTAACAAATTTCACATCTTCAAGATAAACGGATAAAAGCTCTAAGTTACAACACTCCACTAAAGACCAAAGACAATCCAGTGCAAGAGTCTCAGTTCTCTGCATGAGCACAAACTTTCTCCTTCACCTTCCTGCCGGATTATGTGGGAACAAAATGAACTGGTAATTCACTGCAAAATAATTTGACACTGTAAGAATGCAATTCAATTGCTATTGTTGCACTGAGGTAGGAAGGGCACCAGCATGGCTCAGTCCCCTGGGGGCCACCATTCACAGCTTACATAGAGGACATTGAGCATGTCCTCACCACAGAGCATTACCAACACAGAGCAGCAGAAAAGATCTTGTCCTGAATTGTGCAGGCGGGCCTAGGGTGCAGAGATTAGAATCCTGTTCTCATCAAATCTGTACAGGCAAAAAAATGAGGTTGGTATCTCATTATGAGAGACATACCTTCCAAACTGCCTCAGAGAGGGCTGTTCTAAAGTACTCCTCTGGCACTTGTTGGTGTAACCAGCTTTTACTCTTCAATAATCTCATATTATTATAAAAAAAAAAGTTAATCAAGTTTTTAAAGTTTACTACTGACACAGTCATGCCATTCCCTTGGGTCTTGTCATTGGTCACCACAGGGAGGAGATCATGCCTGCTCCTCTTCCTCTTCCCCTCACAAGGAAGTTGTAGACTGCAATGGGGTCTCCCCTCAGCCTCCTCCAAGCTGAACAGACCAAGTGACCTCAGCTGCTCCTCATATGGCTTCATCATCTTTGTTGCCCTCCTCTGGATACTCTCCAATTGTTTTATATCCTTCCCATAATGTAGTGCCAAAAACAGAGTATTAACGGTGAGGCCACCCCAGTGCAGAGCAGAGCCAGACAATCCCCTCCCTTGCCTGGCTGGCCATGCTGTGCCTGATGCCCCCCAGGGCAGGGCTGGCCCACCTGGCTGCCAGGGCACTGCTGGCTGATGGTCCACTTGCCACTGACCAGGACCCCCAGGTCCATTTCTGTAGGGCTGCTCTTCAGTGTCTCACTCCCCATCTTGTACATATATCCAGGGTTGCCCCATCTCAGGTTCAGAATTTGGCACTTGCACTTTTTAAACCTCATATGATTGGTGAGTGCCCAGCCCTCTAATTTGTCGAGTCACTTCAGTGACTCTGCAGGGCCTCTCTGCTTTCAAGGGAGTCAACAGCTTCACCCAATTTAGTATCATTGTGCTCATGCTGAACATCAAAGCAGCTGGAACCTTTAGCACAGCCATTTTCCAGAGAGCTCAAAATGAAAGGTAGCAGTGAACTTACTGTAAGTCTAGGTTTTCTAATTCGTATAAAAACGTACTAGTAGTTTGTCAAAAGTCAGCTATTTTTAAATGGCATAAGCATAAAAGGAAATGTCAAATATTAACTGTTCAATCCATCCATCACTGTAGCTTTGTATCTTGTCTGAAATTAGGAAGGAAACTGTCTGGAATAGATGCTGCAGTTTCAAGATGAATAATTTTCACCTTCCAAAAGAAGTCAGAGCTTGTGCTCACCAAGAATCTAATTAGTCACCCCAAGTAGTGCAGAATTTCCAATTTACTCATATTTTGAAAAGCAAACAAAAGAGAAACTTACATGAACATAGAGGCATGTGTTTAAATTCCCTAGGCCAGTCTGGGTTGCCCACCAGGCAGCTCTGAGCTGAGAAAAGCAAGTGCTTACAGATTTACATATGCAGCTCATAACAACAGCTAAAATGCCAAGAGGTGGTTCTCGAGAATATGTTCTTGGGCTTGCCATGGTCAATAAACCTTGCTGTTCACTGCAAATGGTTTTCTCCAGCTGAGTTTACATTAGTTCTTAACAACATCATGATGGCACTGTGCCACTTCCATGTTCTCCTTTGTTCCAATTCAGTCCAATTCTCAGCAGAAGTGACAGCAGCCAAAACATCACTATAGCATATGAGCAACTTTGGAAAAGTCTGCTGGTCACTACTGTTTGTTTTTTTTAATCCTCATGGGACTAAAGAGAGACTGAGGAGATACCACAAAATGCTTACAGACTGGAAATATCTCCTGCACACCAAACTTCCTTGGACTGCTCTTGGGCTGATGGATTCCTGAATACCTGGCCTTCTAGTGAAGACACTCAGCATGCACTGAAAGATTCAGATGTTGTGCATTTGGACAGTGTCCTTAACCACCTTGTTGAAAAGGCCAGCTAATAATTTCTGGAAGTTCAAAACCTCCTTACAGACACTGAACTCTGAACAAGCAACTGAATAGCTGCAGATCCATCACTATTGCATTCCTGGCTTTATGCCTGAGATATTTGAGTGAAACCATGAAAGCTCCAGCATCCTCCATTGGAGAAATGAAGAGAAGGGCTACCCTCACAACTTCTGTTATTATCAGTGGTAGTTACATATATGTACTGGGCGGAGAAGAACAGCTGTCCTCTAATAAGGTGCTAATCATGACAAATATAATACTGAATTGGGGCCCACATCATGTCTTTATAAGTACACTGCAAAACAAAAATGATTGCAAATGCCAGGAAGCAGGAAAAAAACCCCAACATTCTCCCATGGATTTTTATTTCAATTCACAAAGAACAGCACATTTCTGCAGCAAATAGAGCTTACTAAACCAGTTGCCTTTTGTTATTATCCTTATGCCTGTGATATTATACAACAGATACCACTTTATCAGTGTCCATAAATAACTTTTATTTTGCATCTGAAAAAGCACAGTTTAGCACGATGCAGAACAGATATTTCTTTCAGTCACTGAGGCAAATAACTTTACTTCTGTACCTGCCACTATGACCTCAGCATTGGTTTATGACTTTCATTTACAAAAATGAAAGGAAAAACAAAAAAATACTGCACCAAACAGTAGGCCCTCTAAATATTCTGAGAGGTTACCAGGACTAGAAATAGGCATTATTAGGAATATTGCTGAATACTGGATCCAATTCCACTTTGTTGTGGGTTTCCTTCTAGAAGTACAAAATTTGCTGCCAGTTCCACACTGAGGAAAGCCCATCCGATAAAATCCAAGACAGTGACCTGTTTTCAGGATACACTGAAGCCCATATCTTATGTTAACACAACCAGTGCCATCATCTGGCTTATTACCAAGCTGCTCTTACTGCCTGTGACTGCAGCTTACGTCAAAGAAAATAAAAGCTAACTGACCTCAAGGGCATGAAATGGGTGTGGACAAGAATTTAAAAGTAAATTTAAAAGACGGGAAAAAGTTAAAATCAACTTTGTAACTTATGACAAAAATAACATCTAAACTCCTTATTTTATTTTTCCAGTCAAGCCTCTTACTGTTTTGCATTCCTTTAGCTGCTAATGTTTTCATTTGTTTTAATGCTATTTGCTCTGCCAATTTGAACAGTGATGTAATGACATATGACTCCCTCATATTCAGCAGTACTCACAGCACTTTTGTCACTGAACGCTCAAGAGCACAATGAACAGTATCTTGAGTTTAATGTATTTGTAGCTTTGTGAAGGCAGCAATGACACACAATGGGTTTTCTTTTCTCCTTTTGTTTCTGTGCTCTGTAATAGAACACCCTGCCACAAAGACTGTGGCCAGAGTATAATGAAAAATGCTAAGCCATTGTCGGTCATGGCAAAAATTTGCAAACTTTACATTTTGTTTAATTATTGAAGACTGGCTTTTCACAGGGGCATGCATTGTTCTAAAGAGGCATCACAGCATCTATCTTCCTCTCCTCACAAAAGCTTTTTATCTTCAAACAAGAAGAATATACTTGTTGAGGGCCAATTACTAGTTTGTCCATGAAGAAGTTTAAAGGAATTTTTAATTAGTAAATTGACCCATACTAGGAGTCACCTGGAGAGGAATGAAAAAATTTCCTAAGACACTTAAGCTTTCTTATACAAATATTAGTCAGTACCTTAGATTCAAGACCCTCTAGCTCTTAATACTATCTTGTTCTTGTACACCAATATAATTCACTACTGCAGCATCACTCAGAGTGACAATAAATGCTATTCAAGGTGAACAGGGGCAGCCCTCTGACCCTTGTTCTAGGCCTCTAGCATGACTTCCATTCATCCAGAAGAAATGCTATGTATCATTCAATTATGTTCTGCTTGAATTCTAAGAAAAGAGTTTGACAGTCTATCTAATCTTCTTTAGTACAAACATATCATCAAAAATAAGCAGGCTTAACTGTATAATGAGGTTAATAAAGGTGCATGCAGAATAGAGGCCTATACATTCGACAAAAAGAGGCAGCCACTTCCAGAAGTTCAAATGAGATAGCACGAGTCTCTCTTCCACTATCTGCAAATGGTGCCGCATTTTTTGCCTTCTGAAAAGTGATGTAATGTATAAACATGATTGGCATCATCATTTCAACATACCTCTTAGAAATAACAGAATTAACCTCACATGCTCTTTTCTGTACCAAACTCTGCTAATGAGAATTCCTTCATAAGAAAAGAAGGGTGAGGAGGAAACCAGAACTCAATCTGTTACAGTATGAATATAGAATATGACAGACTTTTCTTATTCCCATTCACACAACTGGCGACTTGCCACTAGAGATACTGCCTAACATCCCATATACAAAAAAAAAAACAAACCAAAAAACCCCAAAAAAACAGAAACCAAACAAAACAAAAAAAAAAAAGGAAGAACACTCCCCTCACATACTGCTGCCCCAAACTCTACTATTAGAAAGCTATTTCTTCAAACAGCATAGGAAAATACAAGATTCATTTATGTCAAATAAATGGAGTTTTTTACTGTTTTCAGCAATCAGTATAATAATCAGCATTTCCTATATACTTTATGTCATTACGTAGGCAGCAGAGAAGCAAGTTGTCTATAATGATTCACCTTAATCTGAGCACCAAGTGAGAGATATTTTCAAGGTATCCAGATATATGTAAACATTTAAGTGGGAATCAGCAGATCTCCAAACTGATAAACAGTTCTCATAAGTTATGTATGAAATAAAATCAAGTTTTTATTAAAAATGCATAAGTATGATCTGTGGTGAATAGAACCATTAGCTATGCATGTTTACTCTTTAGTGAACACAGAAATCAGTAATTTTTTTTCTAAATGTCATGATAAAATGCTTAAATGATTCTCAGATGCCGTCCAGCTGGTACATGTACAACTGGGGAGAGAACATAAAATAATGAACTGTGAAATGCTTATTTGCCACAGGGGTAAGAAAATGTCATTTCAACTATTGCACCCAGTCTACTTTACAAGTCAGGTAGCATTCAACTGCTGCTGAAAGTCCCTCACTTTCACACACCATGATAAATAAATAAATGAAGACTAATCTGGATGATAATAAACTATCTGATTCTTTAAAGTTACTACATTTTCAATAAACTCTTTTTGATCGCATGTTATTTACAATGCTCCCTGTCTTCTTCACTCCTGTTGGAAGCTACAGAAAAATCATCCAAACCCCAAAGTGAACATAAATTGGTTTTATTCATGTGATTTTAGCATCATATTTTAGGGGATCATAAGAGAGTATGCACAAAGGCTGACACTGTTCTAGTGAAAGCAGGCTCCTTAGTTTCTCTTGATAGTCAATGAAGACACAGGTACCTTTCCAAAATAGCATTCCTCAATCTGTAGATCACAGTTGTCCTTAAAATCAAACACTCCTTACTAAAATAAAAAGTGAAAATGCAACAGTAAGGAAAATATAAATAATAAGCACTGTGAATGACTAACATCATACAATGGATCTGTGATTTTTCTTCTCTCTCCCACTCCCAACTTTAATTGAAAGACCACTTTACTTAAGGCACAACTCCAATGGTCAGTTTAAGCCAAGAAATAACATTAGGAACTCTGACCTATCCCCTGATGGACTACTTATTCTGATTGTAGGGAAGGCTAGAGAGATTATTCCAATTTAGTCAGATCTATCAATACTCTAGTCCTCATCCAAATCTGAAAACACTCACTATTGTTATTCTCCATAAAATGTCATTTGAACTCAGAACCTCAAATGACATCTTGAAAAAAATTCAAGATTTCAGACACACCTTTTATAAAACACTAGAATCAGCTGTCTCTTTTGGCATTTTACACCTGGGATAATCTCTTGAGCTCAGTGGAACCATGGGACCAAAACTGAAATATGGAGTGTATTGTGATACACAACTAGTTCACTGACATCGGCCTCCAAAGCAAACACGGTCTGAATCTCACAGGTCCCTAAGCCCAGGGGAATTTCTAAAATCATGCTAAATGAAACTGGATGTTGACATCTGTGCCATCAAATGCACCAAAATATTGAGAAGACCCCATATGGATTTAGATTCATTTCTGGAATAACTTATCAAGTACTTGCTTTCACATCTTATCTGCTGCACTTTGCACTGTGTACATTCTCATGGCCCAGCCTGGGACAGTAGTCACTACCAACTTAAAATATTCTGTTTCTGTTTCTAACCACAGAACCTGTTCCTTTTAACTACAAAATGAGATATTTCCCTTCATTGACTACAGACTGCAGAAGAGAGAACCTTTGGTTTTTAAAATGCTTAGTGCTTTTTGTAAAGCAACAGGAAAGAAAAACAAAAATAAAACCACAACACCACTCATTGTTCAAGGTGCTAGCTCAAGTCTCTGTCAATATAAAATTAATTCCTACTGTCAAAATTTTCCCCATGGCTATACAAGGAGAGTAACTTTGCTAGATATTCTAGGTGCCTATAATCAGGTAGTTCATTCAACTTCTCTAAATCTATTTAAAGTTTTCCTTCCTACCAAACACTACAGTATCGGAATGTTGTGTCTGCTAACTGAACTCTAAAGGAGCTCCAAAACGCAGTGAATTAAAACTGTTATTCAGCTAGTCTTAAATCTTTTACCCCTGTAACTTAACACAACACACTGCTTTTCATGAAGTGCATAACTGGTTACTTCTTCTTATTATTATTATTATTATTCATTCACACTTGTACAAAAACTAATACTGTCCCATTCATAGCAAATGTCAAGCTGCTAAAATTAAATTATATAATGGACTATTACCTCAGACATCCATTTTCTGCATTCATTACCCCTTTTGAGCTCAAGTTATAAGGAAAAAAAAGTTTGATTATGAATCATTGGTATTTTATCTCAAAAACAGATCAATAAAAAAGTGATTATTTTTCTACCAAGGTCTCATAAACTTAAAAACATTGGTACATATTTTCTCATGACAAACTATGTTATCTCTCTGAATTCATAATCAAGCTTCTGGTTTATCTATTTCCAGCAACACCTCAAAATCTACTCCTTAGTGTAGAGGAGTGTACAATAGCTCTCAAACATACACCTGGTGAAAGTTGCTATTCACAGACGGTCTCCTTTTCATTGCTAGCAGGATCACATGTTTTTGGATACAACAAAACTTTCACTTTCCTATCAAATTTGAAACAAAGCAAGAAGCAGGACTTTTAAAGAAGGGACAGACACAAGTTGTTGACATAGTCACAATTTCAAAGGCAGCACTTATATTTAAGTACTATCCAATACACAGAAACCAATTCTTTCTGTTCTTCACAGATTGATAAAACTACAGATCCACAGGCTAAGCACAGTAACAACAACATCACTTTCCATTCCACGTGGAAAGTCCACGTTTTTCATTTCCCTTTTGCTAGCAGAAAATGTAGGAACATGTACATGTCATCAGAATTTTCCATCGCAGGCACTTCTCTCCTAAAGCTGCTATAGAAAACCATTGGCAGCAGTGACAATGAAACACAATCAAAACACACATGCAAAAAGAAAAAACCTCTTCCCGAAACCCAGCAACTGGAAGCAAAGTCCCAGAATTTCACTACTGCTTCCCTTCAACAAAAATATAAAAAAAAGGCACTATGTATTCACTAGTTATTTAGTCAGCTGTGCTATGGCAAAGTACCCTGACACTATGCATGGTGTAAAACCCTATAATAACAAAAATATGCTCAATATTGCATAATACTTCAGGATAGCTAATTCTAAAGAATTTAGAATTTTTTCTAAAAATATTAGATTTTTTTTTCTAAAAAAAAATTTCCCTGAGTATCACACTATTCTCTTTAGTTACTTGTGCCAATTTTTAACAATGCAAGGGAGAATTGGAAGAATACTCTTCAGTCTTATATCAAGTGTGCAATATAGATTATGGACATCTCTCGTAACACTTCTTGGCATATTTTCCATAATAGTTTGTATGTAATTAATTTCCTGGGTTCCACCACTTTATCTGCAGCAGTTCATATATGTATCTTCATGACCAACAGGCAATTAAATTTGTGTTTATGGACACCAGTATCACAGTTAAGTATAGAAGTAAGTAAAGTGTAGAAATTACCTCAGCTGAAACAGTTTTTGAAACAAAGTATTTTAATTTTCTCTTAATTAGCATTATTAATTTGTGGAAACACACTGAATGAGGACATTCTACGCAAACCATTTGCATTTTGATTTTTTTCATTAGCTCAAAAGATATGGCAAATCAACCCGATCTGGGTGTCTTTTTCGTTCTGCTTGGCCAGCATGACAGACATGGACAGTGGCTTCAGCCAGTCCAAGTAACAGGATGTCACTGTTACAGTCCAACTGTAAAAGGATGAGTTCAGAGTCACCATGAGGTTGTGTGTCAGTGTTCTCATAGCCTCAGCTGTGAGGTGTGAGCAAGACAGAGACAGCAAGCATCACACACTGGTGTGGAAGACACTGGCTTTCAGAGATTCAGAGATATGTACATTATACTACACACCTCCTTAGAGCATCAGATTGAGTACCTCAGAATCAGTAACTGACCCTTTGCATATAAATATATATATATATATATGGTTTATATATATATATGGTGTTTATATATATATATATATATACATATGGTTTACAAATTTTGTATGGCAACAATATTAATTGGAATATCTGAACCGTTTACTGAATAGTTTACTTAACAAAAAGAAAAAAGGAAAAAAAGAAAAACAACAGGCAGAACAGGCAAATTTTACATAAATATTTATATAAATGAATCTAGTAAATTCAGATGGAAACTGAGAGAAGGGGGTGTAGAAGCTGAATTATCTGTTATCTAATTAGCCTTTGGGAGTATGACAGTCTTTGTCTGATGGTGAGAAACAATAAGGCAATGACTACAAGGGACTTAAGTTTCCTTATGAAATACTGTCCTTCCTCATCACTGCACTTGAGGGAGAGACCTTCTAAGTTGAAAACATGCTGTACTTTTTACTGTTTTGTCATGCTCCAAGTTTTCCTAAGCAGGAACAATGGAAAGAAGTTTCAGACTGGTTTCTGTGGGGCTCGTGAAGACTTCCAGAAAGCAAAATAATCTCGGCAGTTTCTTTGCTGCTCCTGCTATTAAAAAGACTAGGCAACAAGATATTAGTGCTACTGATGCAAGCTATTAATAGAAAAGGAAAAACCCAAAAATAAAGAGATTTAAAGGACAAAATGAAATAGCAGAGAAGTCTTTTATTGCAACCAGGAGTTTTCATAGAACAAAATCCACCAGAGCCCCTATGTTCAGGGTTCACTTCAGCAGGGAAATGAGCAGAAGAGACCAAAAGTAGTATTTTAATATATATATATGTGTATATATATATATATATCTAGAGTGAGACAGAGAGAACTAATTTTATATACAAAAGGAAGTGTCTTGCTCCTAACATGAGCAAAATTAACTTTTACTTGCTACTAATTTTTCTCATTGGCTACAAATGCAGAGGAAAATGAGCTGTCAAAGGTTGTTTTCCATAGTACAAATGAGAGCACAAACAGCGAGGTATATGTATGTTAATAAGCAGAGGGCAATGATCAGTATGCCCTTGAGAGAAGAAGCATTCCTTGAGGTTTCTGATAAACTGTTGCTTTAACTATGAGTACTTAAAATGCATTTATGAAAATAATTCTGCTTGTGCAGGGTCTCTCAAGCTAATGCAGCTCTACTCCTGCACTAGTAGTTGAAACAACCCCCTTTTTTACCCATTTGTGACATCTACATTGTTTATGTACGTACAATATTCAACAGCTTCTCTAATGAACTGCAGTATTCCACAATACTATTTATTGTGCAGTGTCTACAAAGACCAATTAGATCACCACACCCTAGCTTTGTAGAGATGGAGGAATATATTTACCTTAAAAAAAAAAAGGAAGAAACCCTTCTTTTTACACAACCTTTTTCCCCAAAACAAAAGTATACTTTCTACATACTTTCTACTCAAATGTAGACCATTCTATGGCCATTTAGAATGTAGACCATTCTAAAACTGAATCCCAGGTACCAGTAACATATAAACTTCACATTTTAAGTTTTACACATTTTTTTAAAGTATGGTTATCAGTGTGGAAATGCTTCCCACACCCATCTCCTCAGGCCAGATAACTACTGGATCCTTTGGTTTTGATCTGCATCTGCATTAACGCAGCTCTTAATTCCAGGATGAATCTTGACAGCATTTGCTCCTTTAAGTAGTCTTTACCTAAAAAAGTACTGACAACCGATTAATCACCCATGGGCCTACTGAGGAGAGTTAAATCTCCTTGACTTAAAACTCATAACCTATTCCCATCTGATGGTATATGGACATGAAGGAATATGATACATGATTTTATTAAAATGCATATTTTTTTCCATTCCGTCTCCTTTTCCTCATTTAAATGATTACTACTGCTTTTAACCTATCTAAATGCCATGACACAGGCCAAGTGTGATTCAGAAGTTTGCGCTGCTGATAGCACATTCTTTTTCTTGCTCAGTAAAAATTTCCAGTTAGCTTTCAGTTTATGACTCTCTTAAAAATTTCCTTAAGCTACTCCAGAAAACAGTATTTATTTTTTTAAAAATATGTTTATTTGACCCTTTAGTTTACAATCACTTGTAGGAAGCTTCGTGTAGAAAGTCATGCTACAGTTCTGCATTAGCTTACCTGCATATGCACCTGCTGATACATTCCTACAGGGCATTTCTGTTGATGTTTTTATGAGTTCTGCATGTATTTTTTGTCACCATGAGTTAGCAAATATGCTTTCCTTCACAGCCTTCCAAAAAAATAACAATTTAACATCTTAGCACATTCTATAGTCATCACAACCTCCTGGTTGATAAATGCATTAAAAAAAAAAAAAGCTAAGAGGCACAATTTAAACCATTTTTGGTCCCCTGTGGAGAAAAAAAAAAAGACAAAAAAAAGTATGCCTCTGAAACTTAAATGGGTCTGAAGAACTCCAGTCATTCATTTTATCTTTCCAAATTGTTGGAAAAGGCTACATTCCTACCATTCCACTCAAGATACACTCTACTATTACTACTATTCAAGATTCTTTTTTAGACAATATACATGAATAAATCATGTCTGATAAGATACATCCAGTTACAAAGAATAAAATAACTTAGGTGGGGAACAGCATATACAAGTAAAATGTTTTCCAGAATACACAAGAATTAAGGGTTGATGACAACTGATCAAAAGATCACAGGTATTTCAAATTTCTGATCTGCTGACACATCTTTCCTTCTTATGTCCTGTTTTACTGATTTGGTTCCTGAAATCTATTATTTTTCTTCTTCTGTAGTTCTCTTAGCACCTGCCAGGAGGAAAGAAATTGGCAACAATGCTGGTTGCTATTGAGACTGACTTACACTTTCTCAGCAAAACTATTCAGTAAGAGGTAGAGGGACAGAGTAACATGAAATATTTCCTTTCTGCCATAAGGTTAACTGCTTCACAAAGGTGCTTCCAGCACCTGTTCTGCCAGCATATGAACATTCAATATAATGAGAATAAGAAATGGGGCAAATTCTATTGATAGGTCTTTATCTGTATGGCACTACATCCAAATCCACAGGAATTCTTACATCATGTATCTGCTTTCACAAAAATGAAATAACCCATGTATACATTACAGGAAGGGATATGAGTTTCTTAACTTTAACCCTAGTCTCTTTCAAAGTGCCACAATACAATTGCACAGCCTAACCATCTTGCTAAGCAGATCTATTTTTAGGCAGCTTCTTTGTTATTGTATCTCAGTGCCTACTTTTCAAACTCAGTCTAGTTTCGCTGATAGCTGAGCTTACAAGTGCTGCCACATGCCTCCTCCAAAGGTAAATATAAATATATGACTGAGTTCTGTAGCAACATAATGATACAGTGTTAAAATACACTGGACAACAAGTCTGACAGAGAACAAAAAAAAAAAATACGCATCTGCAGAACCGCTCAGGCGTGACAACTTCACACAGACACACACACCTGTATGGCAAACTGTTTGCAAGCTGCGCATCACCCCTGACACGCGTCTCAGCCTTACACACGGCCAGTCAAAGGAAGCCAGGCACCAACTTGACTCAACGCCTGGGAGAACTGCCCGAGTTTATTAACTCCGCCGTGCGCCCACCGCAGCCGCCCCGGCAGAGCCCCCGCCAAACTACCTGTAACACAGCCCCTACTTCCCACCCCGCCGCCTCGCTCGGATCCCCATCCCGGCACCCCCCGGCCGCTCTTCGCCCAAAGCGCGGGCGCTGCCTTCCCACCCTGCTCCTCCCCGGGCCCCCACTCCGGGCAGCGGGGGAGCCGCCCCGCC